>JAOSBN010000177.1:14262526-14281784 GCA_027563595.1 Erythroxylum suave
TGCTTTTTACACACTTCTTCCGTCTGCTTTTTGCTTTCGTCTGCTTTTTGCTTCCGTCTGCTTTTTGCTTCCGTCTGTTTTTTGCTTCCGTCTGTTTTTTGCTTCCGTCTGTTTTTTGCTTTCGTCTGCTTTTTTGCTTTCGTCTGCTTTTTGTTTGTCATCAAAATCTCTTTATACGTGAAGTCAAAATTCTGACTTAACACAATTTATTTTAGTTATTAGTTAGTTAAATTTTAAAGGATTAGATCCATTATTTTTCAACTCCTTATAGGGTGAACCCCTACTATCACTTTACTAGCACTAAATGATAAGTATACTATTCTAAGTTAGGTATTTGTTTTTAGCATCATTGTTGAGGAGCAAGACAATATTGAAAATATTAAAGATTATTATCCTGTTCTTTTTATTTATTTTGTTTTATTTTGAATAATTTTTTATTATGCTTGTGCAAATTTAATAGTAGGTGTAAGTTTTGGTGTATGACTAGAAACAATTCCTCAAGTTTTTCAAAAGAAGATCTACAAATAGAAAGGACACTTTTAAGGATATGTTGAGAGAGGAAAAAACTATTTTCTAAATGGATCAGCACCATGTCATTATAGAAGGCAAGCATAAGACTATGCTTCACTATATGATTCCATTTTAGTAAGGATGCAATTAATTATATAAAGATTGACAATCATGTCAAGCAATTTTAAGATGAAACATAACATTATACATATATTAAAAGAGTTTGAAAATTTTAATAGGTTACCATATGAGAATCTTAATGTACATATATCTATTTCTTGGAGATAAATGACACATTCAAAGTCAAAGGAGTAATGGACGAAGCCATCAAGTTGAAATTGTTCCCCGTTTTAACTATATGATTAGGTTGAACGATGGATAGAGGGATGACCTGACGCTTCAATCACTACATGGGATAACCTATTGGAGAAATTTTTGGCTAAGTATTTCCCTCTAGAAAAACTACCAAATTAAGAAATGATATCTCTACTTGTCAACAGTTGGATAATGAAACATTGTACGAGTCACAAGAGAGATACAAGGACTTGTTTAAGAGGTTTCCATACCATATACTCTCTAAACTTTCTAAAATGGTGTAGACTCTGTAATCAAATAGATAGTAGATGCATTTACTAAAGGGACTTTGAACAGTAAGACTCTAAAAGTTGTTTTAGACTTAATTGAGGAGATTACCATGAATAATTATCAATGAAAATTAGGCTAGGAAACTTATGATAGCATGGATTCACAGTATGAGTGCGATCATATTGTTGGAAACTCATATGGAAGCAATTTTAATAAAGATTAATGGCCTTGCTAAAGCAACAAGACAATCTTAGGCATTATTTTGTGAGCTATATGGAGGAGATAATGTAAGCATTTATGTTAAGTGGGTAGTCTCTTTGTGAACTCAAATGAGAATTCATATAGTAACTTATACAATCCATGATGAGAAAATCATTCTCATTAGATGGAAAAGGAATAAGGAATGAGAGATATTTCAAAAAACGATAATAAAAATAAAAAAGAAACAAAAATTAGATGAATAAGCACCTAAAAGAATCAACCAAAAGAGAAAACAAAAGTAGTAAAGAAAAACATAAGAACATTAATACCTTTTTAAATATTTTAATTTTATTTATTTCATCAATGATTTTTTAAAAGCTATATACAAAAGCACGCATGTTTCACTTCTCAACATTATCTCATAAATGCTTTCATTTCATATTCGAGAGTTGAAAATTAAACAGAAGGATATTAAGTAATAAAAACACGTGTAAAAGTTACAATTAAAAAAATTAAAGAGTCATTTTTTCCACTTTCGATTTTCTATTATGGTTTTTATTTTTATTTCTTGCTTTAGTTTTTATTTTTTGTGAAAAAAACTTATTTCGTTAAGATTTGTAATGAAAAAATTGAAAATAAAAAATCTTGTTTGAGATTTGTAATGAAAAATTGAAAAGACTTTGATTTTATTATCCTTGTTTATTATACCATTAATGTTAAATTATAATTTAATTCATTTCTTAACATACCAAATTTTATTATTAAATTAATTAAATATTAAAAAAAGTATGAATATTTAATATAATTAAAATTTTACAAATTAATTTTATATAGTAAAAGTATAACATAAAATATAAAAATTATTAAATGTAAATTAATGTAATAATTCAATGGACATAGCCACCTAGAAAAGGGAGATGATCAAAACAAAGATCAACAAATGCAAAAGATTTTAGTTATTGAAAACAAAATCTTATTGATAAATTAGATTACGTTTTCAACATCATATCTCTTTCTGTCCATCATATATTAAAAGGTACATAGCTTTCGACAGCATATAAAAAGAGTCAATTTTCCTTCTTTCCAAATAACTGGAAAATTACTTGTGTTTAATGTGCGCATTCATCACCTCTAAAGTGTCTTTTATAGCATTTAAAGACTGAGAAACCTTTCTCCTATTACATGAATCCAATTTTCATTTCATCTGGGAAAAGCCATCTTTTTCTCAACAATGCCTTTGTCATTTGATCTCCTTAGGCACGACCATACATAACATAGAAATCATACTTGGAAATGGTGGACAATTAGCTAGAGCGATAGGTGTTGTAGCAAAACAAATTACAAAAGATTTCCTCCCATGAACTATTTGTGTCAATGAATTCGTGCAATCTAAAACTTGAGATACTAGGTGTAATCTGAAAAAAGATTCATTAGTGGTTATTAAGGGAGATGAAGTTACCAAAATTTGAGGGGTTCGTATCAATTTATACCTAATTGCTCCAACTCCCAGAAGCATTTCGTCGCTTACTATGCCCTTCCTCATCTCTAGTTTCCTAAGTATCCACTGTAAAAAAGAAAAAGAAAAAGGGTGAATATAGATGCTTATCGTTCATTAATATGAGGTTTTTTATGATTAAAAAGAAAAAAGGGCCCATGTATAGAAGTATCAGCTTTAGGTAAGCATATATGTAGGTCCCCTCACACACACACACACAGAGACACACAAACACACACAGACACAGACACACATATATATATGTTCATGCTTTGTGAGGGGACATACATACATACATACATACATACATACATACATATATATATATATATATATATATATATATAAAGAGTATATTTATAGAAATATAAATCAAAGTACAAAAATAAATTATTTTAGTCAATTCCTAGTCAAGAATAGACAATAATGAAATGGAATATGTTGTCTCTCGATTTTGTGTTGTATAACAAACTCTTATTGTTGCCCGCACTACTGAATCTGCTACTTTTCTTTTGGTACCAACAATTAAGAATTGCTTTCTCCTACTTGCTGCATGAAAAACTACATTAGTTGTGGAAGAACTCTTATATCAAAATTGACCAATCCTCTTTTCACTACTATCTATTTTCCTTGAATGTGCTAAACTCAAACCAAATTCTTACTACTTTAGAAATTTTAAACACGAATTTCTTAAGTATATCATTAACTAATAGGCTGATTTGTCTTCCCTAAATTAAAACTCAATGGAACACCGTATACATTAAAATAAAAAATATCATTAAAATAAAATAAAAAATATCTTCTACACCATAAGTATTAAAAAGGTGTATGATTTAATAAAAAACTTTATAATTAAAATTTTAAACTACAATTTTGATAGGCTAAATAAAAACTATCCAATTAAAGTTTCAATCCATCTGTACTAAATCACATACTCCCCATCAATAACTGTCAAATATTTCGAATATCATATTAGATGTCTTCGAAATCTTAAGTGCAAAACCAAAATATTGCATTCCTATTGAAAGTATTCTAGGTCAACCTACTTGGGAAGATGAAGAGGGTGCCTAAATAAAGAATGTTATTGAGGAATTGTTGATAGTTGTTTTAAGTATAGAGGCCTCCTACTTCCCACAAATCAAACTTTCAGAATCAATCAACGATCTAGGTTTCATTTTACTTTTTATCATATTGATAGTTTATTACTAAAAAAGGCATTAGTCAATATGCTTGGTTTTATTAATTTGATACCTTGTTTCCTTATTTTCTAGCATTAGTGGATATGCTTAGTTTTATTAAGTTGAAATGTTGTTTCCTTATTATCTTACAACATGTGGCCTATGGAGGAAAATGGGTGGAAGCAAGTTGATAATTATAGATCCAATTTAAAGAAGGATTATGATTTTATTTGTTTAAGTAAAATTTTATATGTTTGATGATTAATTTGATTTTAATGTAACTACAACTTTATTTTGTTTACTTTTTCATTATAGGTAACAATTTATTATTACCGTTGTTTCTTTTTTTTTAATGAAAGGTAAATATATTGAATCAAAAAATTTGAACACGGTCTTTAGGGCATACCCTGACCAAAATCTGTAACTTAGACATCAACGTCACCTACACAATAAAAAAGATCAGAATGTAATCAATGCATCGGGATACAGTTTTTACAAGAGGTTATACATTACAAGTTTTATCTTATAAACTACATCAAAGCTCGTAAAGGAAGCAAAATCTAGTTAGACAACATTCCTTGTCTTCCACACCATGTACATGGTACATAAAAGGGCGTGCTCCAGTGTAGTCTTTCTGAATCCACTTTATGGCACTAGATAGTGTGGACATAGTACGGGTCAATCCCAGTCAACCCTGAATGGCTCTCCAAACTTCACCTGTGAAAGAACACTTAAAGAAAAGATGATCAACAATTTCTATTTCAGCATTACATGACCTGTAGGTTCGGTCTATCTCCAACCAAGTGATCCTTTGTTAGTAATCTATTTCGAAGACTTAGCCATGCAATGAAGGAGAATTTTGTCGGTATGTATTGTTTCCAAATAAATGACATCCATGATCATCTAGTGGACTTGATCCGCAGCAACTTATAGACTTTCTATGAAGACAAGGTTCCATTGATACATAAACTTTGCATCCCACACAGTACCTCCAATGACCACCCAACTTAGCCATCAGGGTATTTCAGATCTGTGTCAGTCTCTTTAGTAGGGGTGAGTCTCAGGTTTGAGGTTCCTAATCCCACACTAATGATACCCTCAAGCATATTTCATGAATGCATCTCTCCTGCAAAGAATTAGCTTTGGCATGGATATTCCACAAGACATTAGATAATACAATCCAATTCCATAATTTACATTTTTTCAAACCTAATCCACCCTCCTCACTTGGTATACAAAGATTGTCCCATGCCAGTCAAAAATGTTTACCACCCTATGAAAACAACCTACAAATGGAGGTATCCTCTTGAGGATAGTTGTTGGAATGGGAAACGCCTAGAGCTAAAAAGAGAGCACCCCTTGAATGACATAATTAATCAATTCTTCATTTAGTTCAATCAATGCATCCACTAGTATATGGATAGAAGTAAAATCACCTCTAGAGAATAATATGAGATCATCCGCAAAAGCAAAATGAGTGATACTAAGTTGTTGACATTTCGGATGGAAATTAAAATGGGAGTTGGTGGTTCTCACTTTGAGCAATCTTGAAAGGTACTCCAGATAAAGAAGGAAAAGTGTAGGTGCCATGGGATCATCCTGTCTCAATCCCTGCCTACCCTTGAACATGCCATGTAGTGTGCCATTAATCGAAATTGAGAAGGAGGTAGTTGTGACGCATTCCATAATCCAGCTGATAAACTTATTAGGGAATCCTAACCCATTCAGCATATCTTCAAGAAAGTCCCATGATACTATGTCATAAGCTTTTATGATGTCAATTTTGATTATGCACCATAAGGAAATATGTTTTCTAATGTGACCTCAGACAAGTTCCTGCACTAAGAAAATGTTATCTAGCATACTTTGACCAAGCATAGATGCAGTTTGAGTTAGGTCGACAATTTTTCCCACAACCAAAGCCATACGCTCTGTCAATATTTTTGTGATTACTTTATATACCACATTCAGACAAGCTATTGGTTTATTACTCTCAGTTCTACCTTTATCTTAGGGATGAGTGTGATGATGGTATGATTTAACTTTTTAAGCAGTCAACTAGTAGTGAAAAATTCTTTCACGGCTAAAATCATATATGATCCAACCATATCCCAACGGTTCTTTAAGAAAGCAGATGTATATCCATCAGGCCTCAGAGCTTTGTCATTGCCTATGTCAAACATTTCCCGCTTGATCTCCTTATCCACAATTAGGGCAATCAGTGATTCATGTGTCGCCATATCTAAAACCAAACCATTGCTGACCACATTCAAGTCTAATCTATTCAGAGGGATTGAAGTGCCAAGAAGCCCTTGAAAGAAATTGATAACATAATTTGCCACTTCTTCCATTGATATAGTCATAGATCCATCCTCCCTGATGAGATGAGAAATAGCATTCTACATTCCTCTGTTCCTAGCTACTGCATGGAAATACCTTGTACTTCTATTAGCCTCTATAAGATGTTTACACTTGGCCTTTTGCTAAAAGAATTGTCTCTCTACATCTAGGAGAAATCCAATTTGCTTCCGCTTAATATTAGCCTCATGTTTCAGCTCTACATCATCAGGCCTATTTAGAGAGGCCTTACACGTGAGTTGAAAACATTCTTAGGCCTTCTTAGCCTTGCTAGATATGTGACCATATGGTTCAGAATTGAGAGCTTTCAGAGGGTAATTTAATGCCTTCAACTTCGTTCATAGAACATATTGAGTTGTCCCAACTACTACCGTCTCCCAGCTACTATATACTATGTCCTGAAATTGAGGGTGGTTAAGCCACATATAAAAGAACTTAAAGGGTTTATCTCTAGAGTCCACTTGATTGAAGGCCACCATGACAAAACAATAGTCAAAATCGGCAAGCATATCTAAGAAATGAGCTAAAAAAGCATAACCCAAAGATCCCCACGCTTGATTAAGGAGGACCCGATCCAATTTAGCCTATAGATGATTGCTATGCTAAGCAAAAAATTCCCCCCTAAATGGGGCATCTTCTAAGCGAAGAGTCATTCGAAAATCTATTAGATCTTTAACTCAATATGCCGAAGGAGGTTGACATCCTAGCCGTTCCTTAACAACACACTCACAGTTAAAATCTCCCATTATAATCCAAGGAATCAGTGAATCTGAACCCAGAACCATCAAGTTCTGCCAGAGTTCTCTTCTTTTTGTGACATTATATAACCCATAAACAAAAGACACTATAAAGGTATGCTGAGATATCTAGCATTAGACTTTACAGTGAATAAATTGCTCTCCTACCTCCAAAACATGACAGTAAAAGAATATAGGATTCCATACAATATATATTCGTCCTCCTACAGTAGATCCAAAGTTATGACAAAATTCTCAGCCTTGAATATGTTTTTTCATCATCATACTCAGAACATCAGTAGAAAATTTAGTTTCAAGGAGACATGTAAGCTTACAATCGTGTTGTCTAATAAGATTGACAACACTATGTTGTCGCGAGGCCTTATTAAGGCCTTGTACATTCCAACATAATATCTTCATTTGGCACTTGTGGAGGGCCTCTCACCTCTTGGCCTCTTGCCTATATCAGTAGTACTTTTTCCTTCATCAGCTCTAGGAATACTAGCCTACTCCTGTACATCATCACCTTCAATTATTGGTCTATGGAGTGGAATCAACGATGCCTTTCCTTTGTTGATAGACTTACGGGTTTGTACCTTCTGCCATTCTCCATTACAGGTCTTTTTGGAATCTGTCTGAGGCTTGCTTACTTTGTGTACCTTACGACCAGTTGAATCCTCCCTAGTCACGGTAGCTGCAAGATTCCCTTCAGTTTGAGGTTGTCGTGCTCCCAACTTCCGAGTTGTAGTTATTCCCTTCTGGACTTTTGACTGTTCACCATTCTGCCCCTCAAAGGAATGGTTCATAGTGCCCATGTCAGCTGGAACACCTTCGGTAGCTGGGAAGTTCTCCTCCTTCTATGGATTCTTTTTGTTCCTTGCAATAGCCTTACACTCAAAAGGATTATGCCCAAATTTCTTACAAGAATAGTAGTAATTAGGGAATGTTTCATAGGTTACCAATTGCGTATATCAAACAACGCCAGGCATTTTGACATTAAAACTAGTAACAGGTTATTGTGATATATTTACTTCCACCAATAGCCTCACAAATCCAATTTGAGCTTTAGTGCTAGTTACTCTATACATGCAAATGGTTCCCAACCCTGGAACTGAGTTTTGATAAGCCACTATCATTCTATAGTTCTAAAGGGAACATTGGGGAATTGCAGCCAAATTGGAACTTCCATAAAGTCTTTATAATCACAAGAGAATCCTTGTGACAACCTTTTGAGTAGCAATGTTTTCCCAAAAATTATACACAACCCCCCTGCTAACACATTTGTTTTAACTTCTTTCGAATCTAGTACATAGTCAGCCGTGATGTCTCTCCCTTTGTGAGGGGTTTTTCGCCTCTTACCCATCTCTCAATCCATACAACGAACCCAGTAGCCTTCATCCAAAGAGCCAAATGTCAACTCCCGTGAGTTTGAATTGTATGAGAAGTCTGCAACACCAAACCAAGAGCCAGAGAAACCAGAAGAGTGAAAGATTTAGTGTGCAGTGCTTAAGGGGAAAATCACCTAAGGTGAGAGAGCTCACAAACGCAAACTTTTTTACTATTTATGCTTTTTAATATTATTAAAGGTAATACTTTAAAATCCATTATATTGTACTCACTGATAAATTTGAGACCTACTATCATGGACTAACTTTTATGCTAGACAAATGTTGATTTAATGAAGGATGAAGATTGCCATGTCATCGCATTTAGCAATATCATTTAAAATGAAAGGAACTCTGGAATTGTTGAAAAATCAAAAGATGATATTGGGTTTGAGGTAACAGCAAGGGAACAATTAATTCTTCACAATTTGATGAATAGAACTAAGGTAACCTTGCCTTTGCCAATGTAAGTAGCCACTGAGGAAAGTTAATTAGTTAAAGAGGCAATGAAGAGATATCTAATTGGATAGTTAATAACAACTTATTCTAACTATGTTGTTACAACAGATTGAAACCAAACACATTTTAGAACCTAACTTTTATATTTTTGACAACCACAATATAAAACCAAATATTCCCTAAACTCTTGAAAGAAAAATACTTAATCAGTGTATATGATCACATTTCCTTACCGACAATAATGTTTTAATTTGTCTGTTCAAGGAGAGTAGTTCAAAACCTCCTAGATCTTGGTAGTGGATTTTCCAACGACCTAAACCCAAAGCAATACACCAAGAATCACGTCATCGAATAGACTGATTCCTTAAAAATAAATTGAAAAAAATGTAAGATTAACCAAGTTGAAAATACCACAAAAGTTGACATAGGCCTAGAAGGCTCGGACATCAAAAATATTATTAAACGAAGGGTGGATGTATAAAGAAGCACTAACGAACAAAAGCAATCTTTCTCCTTTCTCCTCTCTCCTCTCTCTAATCACTACACCATTACCTTCAGATAAGTGAAAAAACAAATTTAATAAAAAGGAGAGAAAAGTGAAATTTGAAAATAAAAAAATAGAAATGACACGCAACAGTAAGGAGAGGATCTATCACTTTCATACGCCCAACCCAGGGATCACTACTACTATCTGCCTTTAATTTTTTTTTTTTGTTTACTAAGGAAAGTCAACAGAAGGACGACACTAGGTCAGGTCCCGACGGTACAATTGGCCTTGTCTATCTAAGCTAATGAACGTTCTTGTTTCTCGGGGAGGTTCTTGGAGGACTTGTACGCCGTGAGGTAGCCACATAGTGAAGGTAGCTAGGCTATCTGCGTTCTGATTTCCTTCCCTGTAAACATGTTGGACCCGTAAAGTCCAATCGTGACTCAATAGCTCCTTAATATCCTGCACCAAAAAATAATCCTCAGTTAGTATCCGGTCAAAAGTGGAAAGAATATTGATGACTTCCAACAAGTCTGTCTCTAGAATGATTTTTCGGTATCCCCAGTGCTAGGCCAATTTAAGACCCTCGTGAACTCCCCGCAATTCGGCACATAAAGGCGAGCAGTCCCCAAACTTGTAAATAAATCCACCACACCACTGTCCAGTACAATCCCTAAGAAGACCTCCAATCGTAGTTCCTGACGCTCCCTGGTGAACCACTCCATCTGTATTCACTTTGATCTACCCCTCTGGCAGAGTTTGCCAACCGACAGAATGCCCTATAGGCAGACCCAGTGTCTGCACTGCACGACTAGTCACCATTTGGGCTTTGCGGACCTATTTTGCATACTTGAGGGCGAGTCTATGGCCATTAACAGGTCATTCAAAACCATCTTAAAAAATACACCAATTTCTCCGCTGTCAGAAATACCAACAAACAATGGCAAAAATTGTTGCCCACACGTTCTCCAGCTGGGTGAGGATTGTTTGTAGACTGCCTTTAAATAATTTGAACCGTAAGTAGACGTACGACAAGTCACCGCCGCGGCCTTTTAAGACTCTGAATTTCTGTTAGATCTCATACAACCAACCTTCTGTTGGTTCCCCTGAAAATAGTTAACAACTTTTCTTTGTATCTCTTTACTTTTTCAGCGTAGTTGCCACTTACTAGTTACTATACTGCTTTTGACTTCTTGAGGTGCATTGGTGTGTACTTTTCTAGTTAGTATTCTTTTAAACTCAAGTTTGAGTCCCTGCTCTTTGTTTTTTCTCCATGTCCAAATACTGCACTACTAGGGTCCGAGCCTAAAATGTGTTAAATTATAGTGAAGCAATGTGTTAGTGTATTTGATTTACTTGTTTCTGCTCTTTGATAACCTGAGTGCAGGATATAGGCGAACGAGGGACCTTTGTATTTGTAGCCGCGAGGGAGCAAAAGAAATCATACAGAATCTAGATTTTGTTAACCAGATGATTAGAACTGATGTTATTGGCAGTGGAAGGAGGAGGATTCTTCTCTTCTTCAGCTTCTGGCTATAGCAAGGGCCTTACCCTTCTTCTCTTGGGTCAGAATCATGAAGACAGGTCCATGAGAGTTTCATCGTGGAATCATTACCAGTTGGTGGACCAAGAACCGGACCCTGACCTCCAGCTGGCTTCTGTGAAGGCCCCGTCCCCCGTGGATGCGCTTCCTTTGTCTGCTTTGATCGCTCTTCTCCAGAGCTTCATCTCAAAGGAGGATCTACCCAACAGCAGGATGTGTTGCCGGATGCTCTTGTTGCTAATAAGGGAATGGATCACTCAACAGATCTTGACGAGGATAATGTGCAAAAGTTATCTCTGAAAAGTAGCTTGAAGAAACCACAAAGTAACATGACTGTTTCTCATGAGGTTGCTAATCCATATGATGCATTGTGCGATAAAGGAAATGACCTTATTGGTCATACAGAGAGAAGAAAAGTACAGTGGACTGATGTTTGTGGAAATGAGCTAGCTGAAATCAAGGAATTTGAGCCAAGGTAGGGAAACATGCCCCAGATTAAGTTGCCTTTGCCAGTAAGCCCTAACTTAGACTTCATGTACTCCCTTTCTTTTGTGCTGCGAAATGAGCAAACAATTTTTCTTTTTAGTTCAATGATCGTATTGTATTTGTGGTTTTTTATTTTGGTCTTAGTTGCTTGACTAACCTGACTAATTACTGGGAGTTGGTTAAAATAGTTGATGACTTCAAAGGTAGACCTATGAAAGACTTTAAATGATAGCAAGTAGAGACATTTGGATATATATTTGCAGTATGTACTAAACAACGGAATCTCCTATGCCTATAATTTGCACCCGTAGAAGGATTTTAACAATTCTTGTGTGCCTAAAGATAGATTATGTTATAGAGATCGGATTGATTGATTGAGATGCAGTAATATGGGTATTTCAGGGACTAAATCTCTTGGTGCTTTTGGCACCGGAACAGAATGCTTGGTTTGTGCCAGAGCTGTTTCCTCTGAAATGCAATGACTCATCATACGTGTTGCTAGTAACAGAGGTCAATTTGATGCCTTGGAGGAAGAAAAATGAAAGAAATAAAGTTGCCACGACTTGCTACCATGGAAGGACTCGTATGTCGTGGCCATCCGATTTTAAATCGTTCATTTAATCTTAAGATCTCAATTTTGTTTCCCCGATCTCTTTTGTTTCATTACTTTGGTACTGGTGATTGCATTACATTGTTTTTATCTTAACCAACGGGCTATATTAAAAAAAAATTTTGGGCTAGTGATGTTTCTTGTGTCTTTGGAAAGTATTCTTCTTATTCTTTTCGTTTGGCATAAGAGAGTATTTTAAACATGTTGAAATGGATAAATATGTAAAAAGATTTATGAAATGCAGATATGTATATATTACAAAAGTAAAGAAATAGAATGGAAGGGGTCTTTCGTATAGATAACAAAGAATACCATTTTTTCATGTTAAAAAAAATACAAAATTTATCCGTTTTTAACATCTTGGTTCTCTATAAAAAAAATCAAATTTTAGAAAATAAACCTATCCAAATGAAGTGTATTTTAGGAATCTTTGCATTAGAAGACATCGTAACTTATTATTGTTGATACTATTCCCCTTTGAAAGGAATGCATGCATTGTAAAGAATGAATGCATACACATTACATAGTGGATTAACCTGGATAGGATAGGAAAAAGAATAAAATTCCATTAACTTTTAATTTTTTATAAGGCCTACTTTATCCATATTAAATTCTAAAATTTATAAACTATGGCTACTTACACTATTAGAAAGCTTGCACAATACTTTGCAAGTTGGATTGGATATTATTGGCATGTGCATCATTCCACTGTATTAAAAGCATATTGTTCAAAAGCAAACTCAACTATGGCACCTCGGCTCGGGCACGAAAATTGTTAGAGCGCGTTTAAGAAGCACGCACATACCGACATTTACCTGTACAAGATCCGTCATTCTCGTTCTTTGAAACTTAGCCGCACCTTATCCACACATACTCTACCCGCATAAGCAAATAAAATAATAATGAAAATAACAAATATTCCTATGCTACGACTTTGGACTTTGAGAGGAAAAAAAATGGCAGTGGCATCTTCACTACCTTGCATCAAAATCCCAAACCCATCGTCACTATCTTGCTCCTCTCCATGTTCATCTTCACCATCACCCTCAACTTCTTGCTTTAGATTACCTACTAATACTGCATCTATCAAGGCCTATGCACCTGTTACCATAAGGAGCTCTCAAGCTGAGGGCCCTATTAGGAGACCTGTGGCGCCTCCACTTAGAGAGCAGCCTTCCCCTCCATCGAAGCCAATTCCTCCTTCTTCACCTCCCTCATCTCCTGCTGCTCCTCCTCCCAGACCAGTGACTATGGGAGACAAGAATGCTATTACCTTGGAGTTCCAACGGAAAAAGGCCAAAGAGCTTCAAGATTACTTTAACCAGAAGAAGCTTGAGGAAGCAAATCAAGGTCCCTTCTTTGGGTTCCTTGGAAAGAATGAGATTATCAATGGAAGGTAATGACTTCCCCTTTTCTTAGATTGCTAAAAGCTTCCAACTTATTGCCTTTTTTGTTTCTCTTTCTCGATTGGGATAGGTCCTGTCTGAAGTTTGCTTATTTACTTAGAGCTTAATTACCGGTGGAGCTTAACAATCTCCAGTTCATGTAATACTGCCTTTCGAATAGTAAATGAATAATGACAACTGATTAAGAAATTGGGTCAAGTAAAATTGGTGACCAGTTAAGGGATTTGATGTAATTGTCTTAATAACAAATTAAAGTCACTTCCCGTCGTTCGAAATGCCATTTAGATTCCTGTAGAAGATAGTTTGGCATTTAGCAAGAGGGGTTTGACACTTTATAAAGTTGAATTCGCTGTTTTTGTTGTTCTGGTGGCAAAAGGATGAAATCCATGTCCGAGAACAAAGAAAAAGTTTAAAGTTCTCTAGTAGAAACATCAAAACATTTAAGATAATAGTCTTAGGTTTATCTAATAAGTTTATTGACTTGTAGCATTCTAAACACTTATAGCTTCCCCCTCGGTCATCCTCTTCTATTTCATCTTTCTAGTACTTCTTAGCACTACATACCAAGAGCCAAGCCTACCTGCCATAATAGAATTTTGTTTCTTGTTTATCTCGCTCCAGTGGTAGTCCTTCTCTTACCGATGATTCTATTTCAAGATGTTGAAGGATTGGCCCCTAAATTATCTCCTATACCTTCGGTTATGTTTAGTTAGACGTATGATTTTTAATGTAAATATAAATGGACGTAATATTAGAAAATTATTGTTTGGGAGGGATGTAAGAGTTCATAATGTAATATAATGAAATGTTGTTTAGAAGATGAATGAAGTGAAATGTATAATAATAATGAATGATTATTCCACTCTTGATAGAACAAAACATATGATCATAGATCAAAACACATATTGATAGGTATAATTGGTATTATAAAAAATATTGAGAGTATATTAGGTGGTACATATTTATCATTTTACATTCTATCATAAACCTCCTAAATCGGAGGTAAGTCATTTTTACTGTTTAGGATGGAATAGGATGTAATGTGAAACTCTTCCCTCTTTCTTATTCCATTCCATTCCATTATAAACTTTCCTCTTAAACGATTGAATAATATTTCATTCTATTATATTATTAACTGTCCTATCAAACATGGCCTTAGTCCTCAGTCCTCCGACTTTAGGTGACAAAATAAAAGATGATTAATAAGAATTTCTTCATAGGCAAGTAGTTTAACATCACTGGAAGTTCAGGAGCAACCTCTTCTTTCTAATAGGTCTTCAAAATGAGCTCTTGATTCAAATTTTCCATTTCTTGCTAAACATTTGCCATCCCTCTAGCATCGGGCATGGCTTTGGCGTTTAATACGCCATAGAGAAATACCATGAATGTGCTTGGGGTTTCAATTTTGTGGCAGTTACTACTTCATCATGTAGCACATAGATTGGAAAATGATTTGACCATTGTATCATCTTCCCCTAATGCTGCATAGAGAGAAGTGCGTAGAACTATTTACTATGAAATGGCTTTCTTAAAGAATATTTATAGGGTGGAATAGTGGACTAGAAATATTCTTTTAACAAACAAGAAACTTAGTCTCTCCTCTAACATTGGCTGCTGTAAAAGGCCTAGTGGAGCAGATTATGAAACTATATGAAGTCCAATATTGTTGTGAATTTCGAAAGATAAGATACTTTATCTGAGTCCATTTACTATATCTTTTGATTTGTGCAACAAATGGCTTTATGTTTTGCATTATCCTCATGCATATGTGGGGACCAGAATGAGAAAGAATACAAGACTTTTATTTCTCCTGAAATCATATCTTTTATATATATATAAATTTAGCATGCAATCTCTAGATAGGAAAAGAAAATTCTTTGTGAGGTCTGTGGGAGCTGAAGTAGGAATTTTGTTTATATCAATAGCTAATCTCTCTGAAGAACTTACCTAGTTTTTACGTCAGGAGTTTATGGATATGAAACTGGCATGATGTGCAATTTCCTGTAGGATATTCTCATTTGAGGGTCGCGTCTCTGTTTTGGTAATTGAAGGTGTAATGGACTTTCCGTAGATTCATCGAGCTTAGTTTGATGTCATTTTGCATAAATGAACTCATTAGCTTATTTTGATAAATAACATGCTGGGTTTTATGGCTTTAAAATGTGATATTCTCTGCATATCTTTTCTTGGGATTTTGGCTAAACAGATGGGCGATGTTTGGTTTTGCTGTTGGGATGCTAACAGAGTATGCAACAGGCTCAGACTTTGTTGATCAAGTAAAGATCCTTCTTTCCAATTTCGGTATAATCGATCTTGAATGAATCAATTCATAAACCTCCCGAGCCATGTATACTTTTCCATTCTACAATTAACTCTTAATCCCCACAGCCATTTATACATTTTTAACTTCCGTAATTCAATTTGTGTAGCACCTTAAACTCCTTCAATGATTTGTTTTTTGACTTTGAAATGATGAAATTGCCTTCCATAATGTGTATCCTCACTGTTAACTTTGATCTATAAGTGAACAAGTTTTGGGGTCATTTTCTGCTGCCCTGATAAGGTGAAAAAGCTTCCCACTTTTCTCCAATCATCATCCGAAATCACGAGGAAATAGATGAAACCAATTTCATATAAAAACTGCTGAGTTTGCTTTTAGTCCACCGACATGCATTTTACGCTTAAATTTGGTTAGTCTGCCACCTTAATTTGAGTTGGAGAATTACATATAATAATTGAAAGTTTAGGGATTTAATTTGTATTTTACTAATGATAATATGATTTTGAAATATTTAAAAGACAATTTAGCATGATCTATAATTGAAAATTTTCAGTGAACTTAATTGATTGAAAACTGAAGTCATTCACCTTTAACAGTTGAAGGAATAAATTTTTGTTTAATGTTAATAATGAGGTTTTATCATAAAGTCTTAGACCTTTAGGTGATTAAAGGCAGGGATGATGAAATATAATTGTAGGTGGAATAGAATAAGGGAGGTATTATAATAGGGATAGTAAAATGATAGGTGAAAAATTATACGAATACAGCAACAATAATAGCCAATAAAAATTCAGCTGACACGTAACATCCGGAGAAGTTTAGTAATACATAATATTACCCTTAATTAATAGAGAGTTTAATAAAAGACTTAACTTTAAACATAATGTAATAGGTAAGTCATTGCATGACAACATTAACGGTGTGATGTGGCAATAATTATATTGTACCAAACATCCTGTTAAAATTTATGACCATTTATAATATCGGTACTATCGTTAAGATGCAAATGGGTAGACATAATAAACAAAGCAGTTTATTAATTAGCTCAACGAGAATAACATATTGCAATTTTCGTAAATAAAATAATGGATCATTTAAAAATCTCTATATTTAGATAAGTGAAGAACTATAATCAAACCTGGAAAAGAATTCGGTAATCTTTCAATTTCAATCCGGAGAAAGAGATTATATTTGACACGGACAATGTGATAATTAGTGTTCTTATTATGCTAAGTTTCCCAATGAGTTCTTTTACTAAAATTTTTCTTATCTTCTTTTATTTCTCAAAATGTCTCAACTGAGAAATTTTTGATAATTCAATTAATAAAAGTGAAATTATGACACGTTGTGTCAGTGTGCTGTATTGACAATTATAGCAGGAACATGTCGGCATAAAATGCTACTTCTGGTATTATAAAGTTCACTAGACATGCCATGTTGTCATAATATTTATATGTCATTTACGTAATTTTCGTATCAATATTCTAAACTAATATAATAATGGTATAATTGGTCTTTGATTATAGTTTTCTATACAACAATACTCTTAATTTTAGGTAGGTGAACATCGTATTATAGCAGCGTAATGATAAATATTGCTTCCACGAAGACAGAGTAAATGCTAAGTTTAGCTATACTATTATTATGTAGCCAATAATAAAGAGTACGATTTGATGTAATCCAAACCTAGACTACGGCTTGGGATGATGCCATCGTCGGTCAGGCATTGAATATTATTGGAGTCTTGGAGCAAGAGTATAGGAAGTTATACATAGTTTTGTTATTGGAAATTTATAGTAATATTTGGAAAAAATTATTTGTGAAGAGCTTAATTCATAAATGTGTTATATTATCTCAGATGCGAAAGGTTTATTACAATAAGGATCACACAATGAAGCATATACACTGGTTGAAAAATGGTAAATACAATACGAAGAGTTAGGTGGGAAGCAAGGGAAGTAAAAGTAAGGAACAATTTTTTTTTGTCAATGTACTATTTAGTATTTTTTTATTAATTGAATAGTTTACAACTTGGTTTTATTTTATAGGAGAAGAAGTCCTAAGGCATAAGGAAGTGCCAATGACGGAGATTAATTATGAAAAACTTGTTCTAATATGAAAAGAGATGCAAAATGGATTGGAACAAAAAAATAGAGAATGTCTCTCAAGGCATAAAGATATACTCGTGAGGGAGAAAGACATATGGAGGTACCAATAATGGAGAAAGTTAGTGAAATATTAGTCCCAAGTTGTGAGGAGATGCAAATGCTCGACCAAAAGAAAGGATATATCCGAAGGCAATAGGAGATGACAATGAGGGAAAAGGATAAAGAAGAGGCTGTTGACAGACGCCAACACCCTGCAAGTGAGCGGAAGATGAGGAGGAAGGATAAGCAAATGGTCTTTATTGAAAAACATTTTGTTAGATTTTGGCCATATTTTTGATGATATTTGAAATTTTAGTTAAAGTGCAAGCAAATATGGTTTTCAAAGTTAAGCAACAAAATTTCTACAAGCAAAGAGTTGGTGTAGTGTCTCCTTACTGCAAGGTACAAACCGGGATACCCGGAAGTCATTCTGGTACATATCCTATGATAAAGGTAAGCTACGTTCGATAACTACATTCACTTCATATGGCATCATATCATTTCTTACTTATAAAGCATCACAAGAAAATCACAATATTTTAAAACCAACTTTTTCCTTATTTTATTTCACAAAACCGAAAGTTTACATTGTATCTTTTAACACTTACTACATGTACATCATCAAAATATAGTACAAAAGTACTACATGAAAGAGAAAAATATACAAAATCTATCAAATCTGTCCCAACCTTTGACCATGACTTCTCTTGCCAAATCACAATCTACACGACTAGTAGAGCCTCTCAGTAGCTAGAGTCATCTCTCGGCCTTGAAAAGACAATGTTGCAATTTTGGTAAGTTTTGTGAACTCAATGAGGTAACCATCATCGATGGTTCACCCAATTCATGCAACACATCATTTCACATAACACATATTCACATTTTCACTTAAGCAATTTTGCATTTCAATCAATCAACATACTTAAACAAATGCAAATGAAATGCTCATGAGACTTTTTTCCAATTATTACGTTCTTGTGACTGAGTGCCTAAATTGTCCCGTATCCATTTTGGATACCGGGCTCATTGATAACTGTCCCTTATCCGATGGGGATATAGGACTCATTTTACATAGTGAGCTTTAGGCTCTTAATCACTTTCTAAGCTCGAGGCTCTTTTTCACACTTTGAGCTTTAAACTCTGATCGGTGGCTACTCTGGTCACAACTGCCATTATCTGATTGTGCATTCATGTATGGAGTGCATCTATCACAATCAATCATATTATGAAGCACATAGTTCTACACATTCACATACAAGCAGAACTTCAATATTTCATTCCAAAATCACAGTCATTGGACCTTCAGTTTCCGGAATCAACAATCAAAACACATTCATTCAATCATTTATAACAAAATTTAAGCAAACAAGTAATTAAGTGAGACCGTCTA
>JAOSBN010000177.1:14281884-14321819 GCA_027563595.1 Erythroxylum suave
AAGTAATTAAGTGAGACCGTCTAGGTTACTCACAAGTTGCTCCCGAAGCTAATGCCTGGAAGTTCTGGCAACGTCTGTAGGATGACATTCTAGTTGCTCATCTATCTCAAACACCATACACATATATCACAATTTGTACAATCATAAGTATTTAAAAAGGCACATGTATGAAATGAAATATGTATAATACATGTTCATGACTATCTCGATTATTTATCTATCAATTTCATCACAAAGTCATTTTCATATTGAAACTTATCTAGGTACAATTTCTACTTAGGTTTATTCCTAACTAACAACATTAAATTCAGAATTCATTTCTCATTGAATTACTTCAGATTTTTCCAAAATACACTTTCGGGTCTACTGTTCACGTTCAATCAGAAGGTCCAAATGATGTAATTTGGTCATACTCTCTTCTAGAAAAGTGTTCTTCTATGTCTTATGTTTCTATTGACACCAAAATCACTCAATTTGGTTTAGTAATTTGGAAGATATACCTCCAACATTATCGGGTTACTCACAATCAAAAACAGTGTACTATGTACAACTTCCATCCAGAAATTCAATATCTTAAAGAAAGAATCAAAATTCGACTTCTTGAGACAATTTGTAAGAATATATCTCTAGTTTACTCCAAATTACAAACCGTCTCATTTGGAATCCTATAGATCCATATATAATCAAAATACCGAAGGGTGTTCAGGAAGAAAATCCTATTTCATTGTTCCAACAGATTCCACACTTTGATTTAATCAATATTTCTCAATTCAATTCAGAATGCTACAAAAGTTTATGGAGAGATATAACAGTGTGTTAGGAATCTATTGGTTTAAGAATCAGATCATTTGAATATCTAGAGAAGAAGTTATGGTCAAAAGAAGGAAAGTTGTTCAGGGTGAGTCAACCCCTGTGGTCAAACCAGTAAAGTCAGCATACTCTCTTCTCCACCGACATGTCAACTTCAAACCTCTATAACTTCGATCCAAAACTCAAAAATTTACAAAATTTATATCAATAGAATGCTTAAAGAAAGATCTACAACTTCCATAAGGTCAACTTTGTCAAAAACTCTCTGTATTAGTACAGAAAACTCAAAGAAGTTTCAGATCAAAATTTTAACTCTTTACTTACAACATTTGATTCCTCATGCTTAATCTATCATTTCTAGCTCAATGATCATCATTTATCTATTATTCTAAACCACTTTCAACTTAAAATTATCCATGACCAAATTATATCCCATGATTGATCATAAACACTAATAATAGAACATACACATATATGTGCATTCATCATCCATTTTCTGCACCTTTTCCTACACCCAACACTGAACTTCAAGTCAAAATTGAAAACTTTTAAAGACAGAATTTGAAATCGATGTCTTCATACAAAATATAGCCCTATGTTGGTAGTTTAATCCAAACTAAGAATCATCTCAATTGAATAACTACAAAACAAGTTATGGCTAAATTACAGAAGCATATTCAGTGGAATTGTTACAGCTAACATACTCTAGCCACTTTAAACACCATTATCTTGTATGTCTAAACTTTCATCCTAGTTCTTCTCTTTTCAAGACACTATACTTTCCTTCTTTTTTAACTTCCATACCTAATCTTATCCATTCCTGAAACAATCAATGATCCACGTTTTTATCCATAAAAAACAAAACATAACAATATCCATTCATCATTTAATTTTTTCTGCACTTCTTTCTACATTCATTAAGGATTCATTCAAACTCTAAAACATCTCTAGATCAATTTATGAATCATTAATCATCATCCATATAAACGCAAGACCTAAATCTACCACATTCCTCATTCACGTTTTTAGCATGTGTCCATCCTCATTTTATGATCCTGTAACATTTAAATATCATCATAACATGTTTCATTCAACAATTAAAGAAGAGTGATTCTTATACTTACTTGATTTAGCTTCAAATCTGAAAAACAACACTTAGCCCTAGCTCCCTAGCTTCATATGATCTTCATGGAGGTTAGAAGGATTTAAGTTTTTCTTGGCTCTAATGAAAGCTCTTCTCTTCCTCTACCTTTTTCTCTTCTTGAAATAGTTCGAAATCTCTATCAAAAGCTAAGAAATGAGGAAACCTAGCTCAAACTCTCTTCTTTTCTCTAAAACCACTGAAACTCTCTTCTCCTCTCTTCTATCTTCGTTTTTTCTTTCTTCTCAATTCATATTTACTTTTGTTCTTCCACTTACACCCTTAATGGATATAAAATACCTATTTTGCCCTTCCTTATATGCCTTGTATCTTTTATCCTTAAGTGATCTCCCAAAAATGCCCTTCATGACATCTTACTACCTTAACACTTTAATTCAATTAACCTATGTCATAAAATCTTGCTAACATTAACATAATAATTAACTCCACAAAATTACATTCACAATTCAATTATCTCCAAATCTTCATTTGATTTCTTCTCTTCTTTCTCCTATTTTCCATAATACTCTTAAATTCCAAAATAAATCCAAAATTCACAATTATAATAATTCCACTAGTCAATAAAATTTTCGTTATAAATAATTCCAAATTCACAATTTTCTCCCAAAAAATACAACTCAGTCCAAATGTACCCGGAATTATTCATGAATGCATGTACAATTATTTTCATGTCCAAAAAATTCAATATTCATGAATATAAGCATATCATATAATGCATGAGCATGAAAAATGCATTTCTAAGCTCTCATTAATCACTCATATTTACTATTCTAGCTTCCCCATAGGTAATGGGATGTTACAATTGGTTACTTTTGGGAAGAAATCCACATCTCATAAGAGAAGTCTAACTTCTAAGTCCATATACCTTAAGCTCCTCTAAAGAAAACTTCATTTAAAAACTAGAAAATTTAGTTACTATATTACTATAAATTAATATTAATGCACATGGTTATGAATATTATTTAATATTTATGCATTATTGGTTGATTTTTTTTTCAATTTTATAAACAATGACTTCGTGAAAAATATTACCTTTTGGAATGACATTAGCTGACATCGTTATCATGTTTTAGGCCTATTGAATTACATTAGTAACATGGTAGGTAAAATAGATTTTAGTTCATAATCTTCTATTTCTTTATGTATAACTTATGATACAAATACTTGAGAGTTTACAAATGGGTTTTCATCCTTTTTGTTACTTAAGAGTGCAGCTTCCAAAGTTCCTTTGAGGAGATACATAATGGAATGAATGTTTACGGTGAGTAATCATTTCCTATAGTTTTTTATTGTTAAGGAAAAGGGAATAAACATTGTTTAGGAAGTAAATTTGGGGCTGTAATGTTATTTGACAGATGTAAAGCAATTGATGAATGAAAACATTGGTAAATGTTTGCATTCATTGTTTCCATGTATGCAAGGAATGTTGGCAAGAAGTTAGAGATTGGCATTAGTATGAACTTAATTTGCTTGGTAAGTATATGTTTTATGTTTGTGTTTGCATTGATGCATAAATTAATTTTTTAGATAATATATTAGTGTTAAATACTTTTATGCACATAGATTTTCTTCCTTATACTTTTAAACAAGCATTGGTGGTGTTATTGCATTCCATCGCAAGATATGGAGATAACAATCATTGACATTATTGGTTATGAGGAGGTTATTAAGAAGTTATATAGAGCATAAGTGGCTTACAACATTTTTTTTACTGCTCATTACAATAAAAATCCTATCATATTATGCCTAATATAATAACATATTAGTGCAGTGTTATAAATTCATATCTTGTGGTAGATTTCAATGTATTCTGGTCTCAAATGTGATGAAAATAATTTAGTGGTCCACATTTCATATCTCTTATGAAAAATAATTGCTAAGGAAATTAAATAAGTGAGCAAAACATTAAGTTTATCTATTTTTGTATGCAAAACAAGGTCTCTTTATTATACAGTCCAATTATAGAGGTTTACTAACATTTTGTGTTTTTGTGTATATTAATAAATAAAGTGACGAATGTGGGGTTTACCTTTTTTTTTTCCTTGTTTCCTTGGACTTTTGGTATAGGGACTGGAAACCTAGATGAACAATTATAATAGTAGGCTTATGTTAACATGCTATTAGAACGTTTAATATTTTTTATAGTGTTTCATATTTTTATATTATTGTTGACATATATGTTTTGTAATGGAAGGAGTTAACTAATATTTAGAAGCACATATGTAATAGGGTGATTTCAAGTGATTTCAATTCTTTACATAGTCTACACCTACCTCTTCTAACTAAAATTTTGAATAAAATCGTGGAACAAAACTCATATATTTTGTTATTTTATGTAATACATATTAATTATTTCATTTAACATGATATTATCTTACATCGATGAAGCTGTTATGAATTAAGAACTCAAACAAAGCATATCCATCTCAAATGAATTAAAAGGTTAGAGACAAGCCACAAATGTTAATATGGACACATTTACAATATAATTAACAATAAAAAGAGAAAAGATTGTTCAAGGAATATGATAAGGTTTGCAATCTAATAACTAGTAGTGATATTTTGTGGCTTCCTAAGTATGAAATTAACTCCATCCAAAAGTTATGTCAACAGTGACCAATAACCACTATGCACTTTATAATTAAGGGAAAATATAATTAACATGAACATAATATATTGGATTTGGACAAATTCTATCTGTAGTTCTTTCGTTACATACGTCTTGAATTTATAGTGGAGAGTGAAATCAGAGAAGGATCAGTGTTAGTATATGAGATGGGACTGACAGAGATAATTGATTGAGTATGTAAATACCATACCTAAAAATATATTATACCACTACTCTGTACATCCAGCAATATAAGTATTTATAAGAAATACCATCCTAATTTTAAAATTATCTTTTTAATTAATTAATATGAATTCTAATATTACTCCACGCCAGTTACAAATAATCATATTTTGCTTGAAACTTAAATTAAAATCTTGATAGTCATCACATAAGATTAGTTTTTAAAAAGATAGTTGTTTTTTTTAAATTGGTGGAAATTAATATTTGATCATTTTAATTCTTTTAAAAACTTTGTATAAAAATGAGTGAAATCCATCAAGTAGTAAACGTTATGGTTTTAAGGAAAGAATAAAAGGTTTAACAAATAAAGGAAAGAATTGTAGGAGTTAGAGTACCTTATACTTTTGTTCAATAATATATGTCACTTGAAAAGGTATAAATCCTAGAATAAACAGATTTTAAATAAAATGTCCTTATCATACCATACAGTCTTGTAGAAATAAGTTTGTCTATGGAACTTATGGATATAGTTAATAACATGAGCTTCACCAAATTTTTTAGTTCTATTAAAAGGTATATAATAAACTCATACTGAAAAATTTGACAACTTTCAAGTTTAATAGAGATGTTGGAATGGTAGAGCCCAATGCTATTAGGTTTCGAATGGGTGGTACAAATTTCATTATTTGAATTGAGAAATTTATTATGAAATTTGGATATGGATATCAAGACTATTTAAAAATAATTGTAAGTCAATGTTTTTCATTTAACTTTCCTAAGGACATATATATGGCTAGTGAGTTTTGGCATAAAATCCCTAATGGAACTTATGATGATAAGCTTAAATAACTAAGGGATCATACATTAAATCACCATTATTATGAATTTTCCATTGTGTATAATTACCTATATCATTTTTAGATGGAAGGAGGGTGGGAGGATGGCGACTTTATATGATTTGTTTTATTTATATTTCTTTTTGAAGCATCATTATTGCAAAATAGTGAAATACAATGGTTATGAGAAAGAACAGTTATTTGATATGTTTCCTCGGAGGAGCATTGTAAGTAAAATGATTGACTTTGACATTAAAACTATGTGGCATGTAAGGATTGTTAAAAATGATTAGGGAAGAATATGTTTCAAATGTTGTTAAAGACGTTGAGGATAGAGTTGATGAAAAAATGATGGAAGATGATGTTAATAGTTCTATTATTAAATGCCAAATCATTATAAGAAGAATCAACAAACATGAACATTTTCTAGTCATCAATTCAAACAATTTTGGAGAAAATTTAGAGGGAACAAAAGAAGGGTCCACTAGACACTAAAAGAGAACAGGAGCATAAAAATATCCAATTAGCATGGATGGACTAAACTACAAGAGATGTTTGCTCCTATAATGGATATGAACCACCATTAAAGCCTTTCTCATCTTGATTTAAATAGCACTGTGATGAAACCAAAGGAGGATCCTATAAACACTTAGAGAGATGTTAGAACTATAAGAAGATCAAGATATCTGAATAGAGTGGATGGAATAGAATATAAAATGATAATTCTACTTCAAAATTTTTCATTAATGTTGTATTTTATGTTTTATATTATGCGATGTTATTTGTATTCTAAAAAATGTAAATATGGACAACACTAAATAATATTGTGTCTTCACTTTCACGTTTGATTTCATATAGTTTGTGTTATGTTTTTGGTTTGGAAGAACGATAATTTCATTTGCATTAATAAAATGAAACATTTTTTTTAATTAACAATAGACTTACACATGGAAAACATTCATACAACCTTCAAAATTTAGTTTTGAAGGTATAGGAATAGGGAAATGATAGGAATGGAAACATCAATCACTTATAATTACACGATGAAAATCCTATTGAAAATTTATTTCTATAATTGGAAATTGGCCATAAGGATTGTGAGTAACAAATTTAAGGATAATAGGAGCCTCAACTAATCATTCTAGATATATTTAAATCTAACCAGAAAACTTATTTAGAACTATAAGTATGAGAAAAGATAAACAAGATAAAGATAATTAAACATCAAATACCATAATACAACAAACCTTATATAAAATAGAGTTGATACTCTCCTAGTAGTGCTACAAGTAAGAAAATACTCTCGTATATAGATAAGAAAATACTCTAGTATATAGATAAAAAGAAGCATTGAAATATAAACATAGTGCTATATGAGAATTATAGTACTAGGAAATTGATTACATTCCCAAAACTATAAGACTAAATATATGGTAAGGTAAGCATACTCGATTTTGAAAAGCCTTATTGTTGTGCCTAAAAAGTTCTAAAAATTATCTAGACCATCATACTCGTAAGTATATAAGGTAGTTGTAGTGATTACCCAGGTCGTCTCTCACGGAGGTGAAATTAGTTTATTTAAATTAATTTTAAACAAAAAATAAGGGTAATTCCAAACTTTCTATCCTGATTGTTGAGTGAAGGCTTTAAAAGAAAATCACAAATTAGTCTGAAAAGTAAACAATTCAATCAGAAGAAAAGACAAATAGATTAATCAAAATGGAAGACTCTTGAGAATTAATTTCACCAATTTAATTTCCTATACATGATTAAGGGAAATGATTGGTTAATTGTCTTACTAAAATTAACAATCAGATTATAAGATCAACTCAAATAATAAACTAAATCTAGCTTTTACATTTGACAAGTTATTATTTGAATTAATTATGGACACTCGACTACTAATTACCACTTAAGTCTATATATTTCTAATTCATAACCTAGGCATCTATAGTTTCCAGTTCCATATTAAACTTCTCATTTTGATCCTTCGTTTAATACTAAAATGATGTAAATTTCGTTCATATTATTACATCCATTCAGTTCAGAAACTATAACAAATATAAGACAACAACATAATCTATCAATCATGCATATTTGACTAAAATAGCTATATTAATCCTCAAGAAACATAGATCAACTTATCATAGCATAATCATAGTTTATCATCTCCATACACTTCAGTCCCATGTTACTGTTAACAGAAGTATTAAAGCAATAAAATCATGAATACTAAATGAACTATGAAAAGAAAACAAATAACAGTCGACTAAGCTAACAAATAATAATTTCAGTAAATAAACAAGAAAATAAGCTACAGATGAAAAATTGAATAAGAAAACAAGGATCGGGTGAGTGTGAAGACAATCGTCTCCTGCCCCCTGAATCTTCCCGCTTTAGCTCTTGCCTTCTGCTTTAGCTTGTTCTCACTAGATGGTCAAAGGCTTGCTTTACTTCCAACTCTCTACTATGTTTCTCTCTTATTCACTGACTTTCTTTCTTCTCTTCTCGTCTTCCCTTCTTTCTCTCTATCTGCCTCTTGAAGTGTATCTTTGTGTAGAAAATGAAGAATGAATAGTGGAATGGAATGAAAAATCCCCTCGCCGCCACCCTCTATCCTTTCTATTTGTAGCCTTGTTTAGGTTTAGGTTTTCGTGCTTTCTACTTGCTTATGCCACGTAATAAAATGTTAGATTAAAATTAACATTGTTAGTGTGTCTACATGGGAAGTCACAGTTGTGACTTAACTTGCAAACTCGTGACATGGTAGCCATTTTCATGCATAATTGTTCTTGTTTAAGTTCATGCCACATGCACAAATTAATCCAATTAAGATTCATACAACATCCACCCCGATTTCCACTCAATTCATGTCAAATTTGAATTAAATCACAACTGATTTCAACATATGAAAACAAGTAAAATCAAACAAAAATCAACACAACAGTTATATGATGTATCATCTAGAAAGTATGTGTTTGATTCATTATGATCTATATAATTCCATGCAAGAAAGGAACGCCTTTTCTTTTATAATTTCCTTTAAAAAAAGATTTCCTAATATTTTTGATAATAGTGTGACTTGTATCACTATAATGAGATCGATCCCACATTGAAAAAAATAATCCATTTCTACTAACAAAAAGCAAAGTGATTCCATTAGTAATGAGGATCTGGAATATCACACATTGAACAATAAAAGAAAGATTTAGCAACTAAAACTAAAAGAAAGATCGATTCTTTGGGATCCTTCCTTTCCTAAAAAAGAACGAACAAAAATTGAATCAAACTGAATTAAATTAATGTGAACATTTCGAATTTGAAACAAATGAACGAAGAAAAAAATGCAACTTACCCAATAAAATAGAAAATTTTATTTTAAGTTTCCAAAGAAGAAATTAATTAATATGTTTACATACACTCAATGTACATATAGTTAAGCTTACATAAATCATATAAATTTTCCTTCTAAGTAATATGTCAACAACATGAATCATATAGATAAGAAGATTAACATCATTAGTTAACTTTGTTCTTGATGACTACAAACCAATATTATATCTCTCAAATCAAAACTTGAGAAAATCATCACAACAAGTTTTTTGAAAAATAAAGAGAAAATTATACAATGGCTAAAAATATTTCTTATAGATTAAAAATTTGGAAATCACCATGTAACCATATATACATTCTTACCATAATTGTTTGAGATTTCTATTTTAGGCTAACGGGTAAGAGAATATAGTGTAATATCAATAAAAGATTCTTAACGTCAAATATAAGAAGTTCTTTTTAAATTGATAATTTCATTCCATCATTTGTTGCATAACATGAATCCACATTGGTAACTCTTGTTCTTCTCATCCTCTTCTTTACTATTTTAGACCATCAAATATCGAAATTTTTTAATACTCTCATTCATTTCCTCCTCTTATTTGGTGTTTGCAATTTTTTGGTGGCACAACTAGATAATTTACTTATTTTATTCTTCCTTTTCATAGAAGTTAGTAAATATTCCAAAATTACCATTAGTAATAATCCTTTGTCCCCTCTACATATTTAAAGGCTACATAGAAGCTTGCACTTCACTAAAATTAAATCTTTTTATTAGATTATCTATAATAGCATCCATATGGCATAGTTGACGAGATCTCTCCTTCTCTTCTCCATTCTCTATTGTTTTTCGAATTATTCTAATTTTACATTGATTTATATTTTTCCAAGATCTACATTTGAGGTATGACTAATATAATAATTTAATAGGCGTAGGTTATAATATGTTTTTTTTCTAAATGTTTACGTGTGATTTTAAGTGTTTTCTTAGATGATTATCTTATGTATAGACTTAAAATTGTGTTATTGTTAGTGTTTTATGTGTTTTATTTTTTATAACAAGAAATTGATCTTGATTTTATGTTTCAAGAGGTTTTCATGTGCTTATGAGTGTATGCAAATAGGAATCTGAAGAAAAGAAAAGATTGTGGATGCACAGAGGCTGGCCACTACTGTGGTAGTGTCATAATCTTGGCATACCAAAAATGCTACATGGGGTCTGTTTCACAATCATGGCTCCATTCACAATTGTGACAGAGGCTAGAGGCTATGATCGTGGCATTTTAAAACTAGATTAAGCATGGAAACCCCTAAAACAACCTTAGAATCCTTAAGAACTATTTAAATACATGAAAAAAGGCAGCAACCACCATATTACAAGAAGATCATGAGGACGCCAAATGAAGCTCCAGAATTTTCAAACCAAGACTCCAACTAATTTTCTTTCTTTCCCCTTAAATTATTTTATGTCTTGAATGTTTCTTTAGATTATTATGATGTCAAACATGATTATGGTTTTCTAAATTAATATTAGGGATTGTTTTTGATATGTTTTGTTAAACTTTATTCTTGTTGAATTAAATACATCTATGAATGCTTTATGATATTTCTTATACTTATGCTTGGTAAAAAATCAAGAGATTGAATCACGTCATATATGTTAAAGTGTGTAATGAGAGTTGGTAGCTTAATAGACCTGTAATTATCCTATTAATTAACAACTAAAGAGAAATCTTAATTGTGAATTAATTATCCTTAGGATTGCTTCAAATTTAATTGAATATTTATGAGTAGTTTTGTGAATCAAGAGATTATAATTATATTATTATCAATTTTAATTAGGATTAATTGATTAGATCTTGAGAGAGGGTGATAAAAACCTTCCGATATCTAGAATCAAGCATAATTGGAAAGAAATAATAATGGAAGACAAAACAAGGATAAAATAATTCCTAAGTTTCTAGCCTTGATCATATTCATTTTTTTGGTAGCTCACTAATTCAATTGTTTTGTTTTATTAGTTATTTAAATTTCATTAATTTATTTTCATTCAATCAATATTTTAATACCTTAAACAAAGTTTTGCTCAAGTTTTTAGGTGTCTAGTTAGTCTTCATAGGAATAAAACTTTTTTTAGTACAATTTACATTCCGTATACTAATGGTATTGAAAGTTTTCTATATAAAACTGATTAACAAGTTCTTAGTGCCATTACTAGGGAATAAATAGAATTTTTGTACAAGTTGAATTTCTTTGATTTAAGGATTCAGATACCTTTTCTTGTATAATTGTAGTGCATGAACATAAGGACAACTCAGAGTTTAAGCAAAGTAGAAGACACATCAACTTTAGACATCACAAGGCAAGAAAGAGAGATATGAAGAGGTAAATATAAAGAAACAATAGAAAGTATGATGTTATAGCAATTAAATCATGGAGAGTACCAAAGGACCCTTATGGATTTTGTAATGCTAGGGTTTAATGCCACACAATAAGGAATTACTCTACCATTAATACAGATGCACATATTCAAGATCAAACCAGCACTATTAAACATACTGCAGACTAACCTATAGCTCTGTGGGTTAGTCAAAGAGGATCTCAATGCTTATTTGGATAATTTCTTAGAAATTTATATCACCTTCCAATATAATAGTTTGTCAGAAGACACAGTTAGGATGAGTCTCTTTCCCTTTACACTTAGGGATAAAGCCAAGACATTGTTGAATTCACTCAACCTAGCAAATGTCACAACATGGGAGTAGATAGTGCAACCATTTCTAGATAAGTACTTCTCTTTGACTAAGACAATAGGGATCATGAAGGGAATTAATAATTTCTAGCCAAATGAAGGGGAGTCTCTATATGAAGCATGAGAACAATATAAGGAGTTACAAAGGAGATGTCTACTTCAAAACTTACTGAAGGAATTCCTTTTGCATACATTTTACAATAGAGTTAATTCACCCACACGGGGAACCATTGATACAAATATTGGAGGATGATTAATGAGAAAAATAGTAGAGGAGGTGGAATATTTGTTAGAGAAGATGGAGAACAATAAATGTTTTTAGACTTTAGACCAAAGTAGACAACAATCAACCTTTTAGTATCAGAAGGGAATGATTGTTATAGATTCAATGACGACATTATAGGCTGAAGTTGCCAACCTAACCAAGCAACTATATAGCCTAAAAACCACCTCTTCCTCTCCACTTAAAGAAATCAATATAGATGCTAGCTATGTAAACAAGAGAGCCATATCATAGCTAATTGTTTCTTAGTGTAAAACAACAATATGAAGGAATTTAACTACATGTGAGCACAATTTGGTTAGGGAGGTAAGAATCCTTATTCCAACTCATATAATCCTAGATGGAAGAACCACCCAAATTTCTCTTGGTCTAACAATGCGAGCAATCAATTAAAAAATCAAGGCCTATAGAATTTAACAAGACAAGTCATGTTTATAGGATTCAAAGATGGACAAGTTCATAGACATCATGAATTCTAAGTTCACGAGTCTAGAAGAGGCCCAAAAGAGGATGGAAGTGAAATTTGATTAAGTAATGAAGAATTGTTCTATTTTTATTTACAATCTAAAGGTTCAAGTGAGTCAATTAGCCAACGAACTATCTATGTGAAGTTTAGGGAGTCTCCTAAGTAATACATAAGCAAATCTAAGAGAGCAAGTTAAGACTATCACACCTAGGAGTAGGAAAGAGTTAGAAGAACTAGAAAAAAAATGAGATGACCCTACCTTGTAGACGAACAAGAGAAGAAGAAAAAGGATGAAGAGAAAAATGAGGGCCCTTCTTATGTTCCTCCTTAACCATATCCACAAAAAATTATATTCCCACAAGAACTTCAGAAGAACATTTTAGATACATAACTTGCAAAGTTCATGGAAAAACTCAAGATGTTTTAAATTAACTTGTCTTTTATGGAGGCATTGGAACATATGCCCATATAAAAAGTTTCTCAAAGATATATTATTAAACAAGCAAACTTAAGATGATAACCAAATGGTTGCTCTGATAAAAAAGTTGCAATTCTATCATCACCCATCATATTCCTTCATCATTGAAGGACATAAGGAGTTTTATGATACCTTATGTCATTGGTGATTTAGAATTTTGTAAGTGCTTATGTCATTTAAGGGAAAGTATTAACCTTATGCCTTCATTAATTAGAAAACTAGGCTAGACGATGTGAAGACAAGTTCCATGTTCATTCAGCTAGTGGATCAATCAATCAAAAAACTATTGTGGTCGAGGACATCATCAACAAAGTAGAAAAATTCATTATCCTTGCGGACTCTATGATATTAGACGTTGAAGAGGATATGAATAGCCAACTCATTCTTGGAAGTCCATTTAAGAATATGGGGAGAGCTCTGATTGACGGTTATAGCAACAAATTGATTCTTCGGATTGGTAATGATCAGGTAGAGTTTAACATAAGCAGAGCTTTGAAGAATCCAAAGGAAAGAAGAATGGAAGCACTCGTGCTGCCTTCTATTATGAAGTCACCAATTCTTGAGTTAAAGTCCTTACCTACACAGCTTAGGTATACCTTTCTAGGCAAGGGGGTCAAACTTTACCTATCATGATCTTAAACTAGCTAGATAGGGAACAAGAAAGCAAGGTGGTCAAGATAATTAGGAAGCAGATAAATGCTATAGGATGGAAAATATTTGACAAAAGAGGAATTAGTCCTAATGTAGTCATGTATAGGATTAGACTCAAAGAACGAAGCAAAGTAGCAAGGGAAAAATTGAATGTTAAACCTTTACAGAAAAGAAGTGGTCAAGAAAGAGTTCATAAAGTTATAAATGTGGGTATCATCTACACAATTTCAGATACCAAATGGGTTAGTCTAGTACAATGTGCACAAAAGAGTGGTGAGATAACAGTAATGGAGAGTGAAAGTGGTGAAATGATTTCAACTCAAATAGTCATAGGTTAGAGAGTAAGCATTGATTATCGGAAGCTCAATGAGGTAACTAAGAAGGATCATTTTCCTCTTCCATTTATGGATCAAATGATCAAAAGAGTGGCTAGTCATGAATTGTACTATTTTATTAATGGATTTTTAAGCTATAATCAAATTTTGATCTATCCGAAAGATTAAGGAAAGACCACTTTTACATTTCCTTTTGGAACCTTTTCTTATAGATGGATGCTTTTTGGATTTTGCAATGCTCCAACAACTTTTCAAAGGTGTATGATGACTATTTTTGTAGACATGATTGAGGACATAATAGAAATGTTTATGAATGATTTTTTTTTACTTTTTGTAGACTATTTTAACCATTGCTTGACAAATTTGGATAGAGTTTTTCAAAGATATGCAGAGTCACACTTAGTTCTAAACTTGGAGAAAATTCACTTTATGGCATAATTTCATTTTATGACGCATGAGGGAGTATTATTGGGACTCAAGATATTATGCTAAGGAATAAAGGTGGACAAAGCTAAGGCAGAGGTCATTGAGAAGCTTCCACTACCAATTAATGTTAAAGGGATTCTGGTGTTTTTAGAACATGCTAGATTCTATCACAGCTTTATTAAGAATTTCTCTTTAATTGCTAGACCTCTTAAAAATATTGTAGTCAAAGATGTTTCTTTTGTTTTTGGTGATAATTGTTTATCTACATTTAAAAGATTAAAGGAGGCACTAATTTTAGCATCGATCTTAATGACACTAGATTAGTCATTGCCATTTGAAGTCATCTATGACGCTAGCGACCAAGCTATGGGTTATATGTTAGGATAATGGAACGAAAAAAGCTACATGCAGTTTATTATGCAAGCAAGACGTTAATAGGGGTCTAACTCAATTACATTTCTACTAAAAAGGAGTTTTTGGCTATGGTGTTTGTATATGACAAGTTTTGATCTTACCTCTTGGGATTTAAGATGATCATTTTTACTCATCATACAACATTTCTCTTCACCAAAAAAGGTGTAAAACTAAGGCTTATCTAATGGGTTCTTCTCCTAAAAGAGTTTAATATTGATATTAGAGTGACATGTACTTAATTGATTGTAAATGTATTCCATAACACTTAGTGATTACTGCTATGAAATGTTGAAGAAAATCATTTTAGTTCATATTCAATTTTAGAAACTATTTGGAAGCATAAGAGCTAAAGTTAGTTAAAAATATATTCTTTGAGCTATGCTCTTTATCTTCACACTCAATTGCCATTGTCAAACAAGAACGAGAAGGATCAGACTGAAGATGGGACAAGAATATGCAAGTAAATGAGGTTTTAATGATGATCTGAAAGATACATCGCCATGTATCTACTTACACAGTTGTGATAGAGTGGGCAAGTTTTACAATTTCTTATCCCTTAATATACTGCAAGTGCACAGGTTGTAAGAGTAGTATACGATCCCTCGAGCAGTTAGTGAACTAATAGAATTCTAAGTTATCTAAGGCTTAAGGATAATTAAAATGAAAAGAAAAACTAAACAAAAAAATAATTAAGTGAATATGGATTGATTGAAAATAAAATTATAAAATTATACAAAAATCAAAATTGAGCAGCACCAATAAACAATAAAAAATCACATAAAGAAGATTAGTCAATTAAATAAAGGGGATTTATCCTATCATTAAATGCTAACATGATTACTTTTGAGTCAATACGGTATTGATCTTAGACTTTCAAATGGTGGATTACTCTCTCTCATGTTATAATCATTAAATCCTAAATCATAACCTTTAATTGAATTATGGACTTTGCAATCTCTCAATTAACAAAAGGCCTACACATCTAATTAACTCTTAAGCCCTCTAATAGACTATTGAGTCTTCACACGAGATCTCTCTTCGTATAAATAACCAACTTGATTATTTATGTGATCTATTAGATTGTTTAACTCTCATTACCCAATCTAATCATTTTTTTTATTGGTTCACTCTCTCAATGTGTTATTGAAGCACGCAAATACAACAAATAATCACAATACCCAATGTATTAACATCAAAAGAAATCAAATTAACATTAATTCAAAAACAAATCCCTAAAGGAGTTTAGATCATCATCTCAAACCAAAATCCATCATTATCAAATCCCTCTCATACATTTAGAAAAAGAATAACAAAGATGAAATGTCACTTGCAAAAGTTAGGATGGATCAGGAAGACAACAGCAATAATAGCACTTCTTCTTCCCTCTTTCTTTCTCCTTTTCTCTCCTCATCTTCTTCTTCCTTGTATCTCTCCCATCGTAGCAAATAGAGGCATATGAAAATTTGGTTCTTCCCCTCTCTTTGTAGTCTTTTCTATATAGGGTAAAAACTAGGTTTTACTTGGGCCCAAAAGGTCCGAAATGTCCCTGAAAAGTTAAGTTTTAGAAGCTAGTCCACGTCTGCTATCACGCAGGCCACAATTGTGGACCACCAAGCTATGATCATGGCTTGTTAAAATGCTCTCTGCCATGATTGTGGTAGTTTAGGCCACGGTCGTGGCACTCCACAAAGATTTCTATGACAATTGTGACCCTGGGTCTTCTTTCGTGCTTCCTTTGAATCTCCTTCGTTCTTCAATATTTGCTCTCAAACACTAACAAATACATCAAAGCATCTCAAATATACAAAATTAAAGCTCAATAACATTCACTAACCCATATAACACTCAAAATACAAATATCTAACTAACTAATACAATTCTAAACCTAAACATGCATGAATCAATTAACTAATAACTAAAAACATACTAAAATACCTATTGAAATATCGTGCAACCTACAACTATCATGTTGTATACATATAAGAAGATGAATTTTTGGCTTGTATGGCTAGATACATCATGTATCTTCACAAAAATCTGCATTTTTGCATCCAATCGTGCATCTTACTAGAACCCTAAAAATTATATAAATAGAAATTTAAGTGGCTAATGAAGGATGGATCAGCTTTGGAAGAAAAAGACAGGCAGAGCATATATTCTTTGGAAATCTATAGAGGGCTAAGCTTCATTAATTCAATCGAAGGTGAAATCGAAGCCAAACATCACATTTGGGCATATCTTCTCTATGTAATCTAGAATCATTTTCTTTAGGGATTGTTTATGTTATCCTATGTTTATTAATTTGGGTATTTATATAAAATCTAAATGCGTTCATTAGGTTGTTTTTATGAAAACCCATTGCTAGAATCTTGAATACAATATGTAATCATTGCATTTTCAAATCATTTGTCGCAACTAATGGTTTCAAATCATTAGGGATAATGTAATCTTAGTTAAATGATTTGAGCTTATGTGGTTGTTACCTTGATTAATAAGTTTTCCTAACTCATAATGTGGATTTCTTATTAAATCTAAAGAGGTTATTCTAGGTTTTTTGATAGCTAAATTTAGTTAAAGAGCTTGTTTTAACTAAGCTCCACCTAAGGGAAAACAAGGCTTGATAGAGCTTGTTGTTAACCTACAATTAATAATTGCTAAGAGATGTATGAGAAAAATAAGAAATTGAATTATACTTATTCTTGTGTAGGCCAATATTGAACTGAGGATCGGATTTCGAAATCCATTCATCATTTTTTGATTGTTTTATTTAATTTTCTTTCGTTACTATATTTTGTTATTTGAAACAAACCCCCTCCCCCCTCTGCCCCACCCAAAACCTAAACACTTTCATTGCAAAAGCTATACAAACTCTTTGTTGATACGATCATTACTCACCACTACTATAAATCTTAATACGTAGAGTTAGGTTTATTTTTTGATGCATTTGTCACACATCAATAATTTTGATGTCATTTTTGAGGAGTGTGGTGCTTTATTTATTTTAATTGGTTTTTGAATATATTTATTTCCATGTACTTTTTACATTTATTTCTTGAGCTTTTCACCTTTTTATGCTTTTGTATATAAAAAGGATACTGTGAAGGGAGTATGTCACTTCAATGCAATTGGTGGAAAATTTCCCCATAACCCATATTCTCAATTCTATAACTAAGCTTGGAGCGATGATATGAATTTTAGTTGTGGCAGGGATAACTAGCAAAAATACCTCCATGATGGGTTGCAGGATACACAGTAATTTCTAAATAGACTAGAAGCCTCTAATTCCAACTCAGTGACATCTATGGAAGACTTTGTTATGTCTCTTGCTATTAATGCTATGCAATTCCAACAGGAGGTGATACAATTTTAGTACGATACAACTTCTACAATCTAGAACTTGGCAAGTTAGATGGGTTAGCCGACAGTAGCTATAAATTGTCTAGAATCACAAAGCAGAGAGATGTAACCATCTTAACCTGAGGTGAATCCAATAAATGTTAATGCAGTAACCTTAAGAAGTGGAGAGGAGCTTGAGAATCCTAAGAAGACTTCTTAAAGGATTCCTATTGTAAGAGAAGTAGAGAAGGAGCTTAAAGGAGACAAGGATGTATCATTTAGCTATAAGGTGAAGTATTGAATCCCTAATTATTGTTAAGATTAAGCCTTCACCTTTAGCTAACAGATTGGAGAAATTAAATAAGGAGGAAAAGGGTGAAGAGATATTGGAGATTTTTTAAGAGTGGAGCGACTCAGTAGAGATTAAGAGCATAAGGATAGGGAAGACACTGAATATGAATGCTCATCAACTTAAGCCATATCTTGAAGAATCTTAGGTGGAGAAAACACAGGTTGTGACACCTGGAGATTATAACTTTGTCACGTGGTGAGGAAAACAAGGAGTCGAGCTAGTGATAATAAACAAAGGTGTTTCTTAGGAGGCAACCCAGAGGAAGCTTATTTCTTTTCTTTTACATTTTCACTTTTGTTAGGATGTGCATGTGTGTTTTAAGTTTTTATAATATGTTTTTAATTTTTTAAAAAAGAAAACGAGAAACAATCAATACAAGAAAAAAAACATTTTCATTTTTTTATTACTTCGAGGACTATATAGTCATTATTAAAGAGTGAATTAACTAGAAATATTCATGACAACTTGAGCATCTATGTTTATTCTTGTGATTGGTCAATATGCATTATCTTTAGAAGAGTAGTAACTAGTGGTAGACACAACCCAGTGAGATTTTTGAGCCTTTATAGGCTAACACATCTATATCAGTCTTATTATCTTTTGATTATTTTTTACCTTTATGACATGTATATCCAAACTTTAATTTGATTTTCTATTTAAGACCATATTTTTATCACATGCGTTAACATGGATGATATAGGCGTTCATTGTTTCATAAGCTACGTTAGCCAAATGACCCAACTATTGATATGATTTTTCCTTTTGTTAAGCCCCTTTGAGCTTTGATTGCTTTTTCTTTTTTTGTGCTAACCACGTTACATGCTTTTAACTTAGCTATATTTCCTACCCAAGCCTAAAAGTTAGTGGAGCATTTATTGATTGTTGATGAGTGTGGGGGTGTGCATATTTGTGGGTTGGATATAATTGTCAGAATATCATTTTATCTCTTATCAATAAATTTCAAATGTTGATGTAACTTCTTTAAATTTTTATTGAAAAAAAGAAAGAAAAGAAGAAAGAAAAAGAGAAAAGAAAAAGAGAAAGAAAAGAAAAAGAAAAATTAAAAGAAAAAATGTTTAAATAAAATTATGAAGGAGGAAATGCATTTGTTTTGCAAAGTTATTCATGATTAGTCTTTTCTTTTAAAGTTGTATGGAAAGGGTTATTTGATTACGATTTGAATGAGGGAGATGTAATTTTCAAGGGTCTCTTCTTTTGATTACAAAGTATTGTTTATGATCATGTTTTGTGACTGACAATTACATTATGTGGTTTATGATGTCAAGGCTTGAATTTGAGATGTGAAATAACTTTTGCATTCATTATAGCTATTGGACCCTGCATGGTTATGACTTGAGAAGTCACAACTATGACTTCTTCTACTTTGCACAGTTGTGACTATTTAAGTCACAACTGTGACTTCTCACCCTATGCTTAGAATTTTTTTAATAATAAATCATGTGATTGCAAGTATTAATGGAAATGTTAGAATTAATTTAAGGAGTAAGTAGGCCTTAGATTAAATATGGAAGGGTAAGCTTGGAAAGACAAAAGTTTTCTTAAATGAATAAGAAAAGAAACGAGAAAGAGTGGAGATTCTGGGTAGAGAAGTAAGTAAGAAAGAAAAACCTAGAAGAAACTAGAAAAAGAGAAGCAAAAACTAAAATAGAAAAAGAAGGAGAAGGAAAGAAAGAAAAAGGAGAAAGAAGAAGAAGTAAAAGGTTCAACTAAGTTCTTTAGGTAACTTCTATCTTTTCTTCTTGTTTTGGTAGAGGAAAGGAACTAGAGAAAGTAAGGTTTGTGTGCTAAAAATGAAGGGAAAAAGAGGAGAATCCAGAAATCTATTTTCTTATATTTTCATGGATTTTCAACTATATCTTAGTTCTTCCAGCTTAGATAAACCAAGAGTAGACTAATTCTAAGCTCATTTTTGAATATTAGAGCTTTATGGATTTTCTATTTGTATATTAGTTTGAATGAAAGTTTGTTTGTTTACAAGAAACTAAGAAAATCGAAGGAAAGGGCAAGAGAAGAGACAAACTTGAGTTTGGAGTTACAAGTAAATAGGTGGGTAATATGTTTATAGTCATTGTGATGATGGGCTAATTTTTTATTTTTTTATATATTTAATTGCTTGACTTTGAATCATTTTGAATGTGGAAAAAATACATTGTGATCTATTATCTTGTTTGCCTTGAAAGATTTTATTACATTTTGTATTAATGAAAAGAAGAAAAGTGCAAAAAGCATGAAAGTATGAATATGTTACGAAATGTGTGAGCATAAAAAATTTGCTTATGTGGGGAGATAATATTTCGTTCATTACATGCACGCTGACGTAAAGCCTTCTCCTAGTTGCCAGCTTGTGGCATATGAGCTCCAAGAAAAGGACTCAATTCACTCACGGTGTAAACTTCAATTTCACCATTTTATTTCGTGAGATTCTCTCAAGCCATTATATGTGTGCTTTTTGTTTTGATTTGTTGAGCATTATATACGATTGAATGCCATGTTTTGTTGATTGAAAATACATGATATGTTTTATGTGTTAACATATGAGTTCTTTAAGCTGGAAATATGGATAAATAAATTGCTAGATTAGAATGAGATATATGTATGTATATATATATATATATATCTGTGTTTGATCATATGTGGCCTGTTACCAATGGCTATAAATGTATTAGCCACTGAGCTTCGTAGCTCACCCCATTATTTTCCACTCCTCAGGTGTAGACCTAGCAGATCATTGAATCTTGCAAACTTTGGCAAACTCCAAGAAATTTATCTTTTGTAACTAAGTTAGTTCGATCACATTTGGTAAGTTTAAAATCATATAAAGCATGAGCATTCATGTTTTATTTTTAGAATATGCTACTGTTTTGACTCTTGATATGTAATTAAAGCAATGTAAACACTCTCCTTTGTTTGAGAAATGAATGAAATAGTTGGTGAAGTTTCTTTGTACATGTTCAAGAATTTTCTTTTCTGATAAGTTGTCAACTATGGTTGGGAATAAATTGTATGTTGTTTGATGGCTTTTGGATAGATTTTCTTATGTAAATTATTGTATTAGGAGTTTGTTATGTTAGGATTCCTGTATGTGTGGCTTGTGTTTGTTGGCTTCAAGTCTTTTGGTTTTTACGAAAATGTATAATAGGCAGTAGAGTAATTAGGGGACAAAAATTGTGTTCTCTCTTCCTTAATTAAACTATATTGATGTAGGCTAAATTAGATAAAGTTGTCTTTATAAAAGTTGTATCTCATTCTCTTAGGTTCCTAATGATATAAATTTTATTATTTTTTGACATCAGGATTGAAAGATATGCTTTTTATAAGTTTGAGTGCACAATAGGGGCATGATCGTGACAGAGCCTTTAAATCTCAGGCGTGCATGATCATGCATTGCCCCTTCAAAGATGGGAGGGAACGATCTCGAACAAGCACAATTATGCACTGGCCCATTTTTGTACTATAAGTGCATGATCATGCTCATGACTAAATCATTTTCCTCATTTTTTAAAACAGGTTTAGTCACCACCGTGACTTCTACACATCCGTGACTTGTTAAGTCATGACTGTGACTTTTTATTATTGAGGACACTATTATTTTTTCACGGTCATGACTACTTAAGTCACAACTATGACTTCAATTATTATGACTTCTTGTATTATTTGATGTTAATTGTGACTTCTTTCCAATTCTTTTAAAGTCACCCAACCCTAGTGTATTGTCGCCCTAAAATATCATAACTGAGGCCCAGGCCCAACATTTTTAGTATCAAAGCCCATAATTTTTAGGGATTCCTAGGTATAGAATATGTTGTGATATAAATTCTTATGATTTATGGCTAATTGTTTGCATTGTTGAAATGATTGATTGCATTGAGTGACATGTGTAGCATGCATATATGTATGAAATGAAATTAAAATGAAAAGTAGGATAAATGTTAATGTTTTATTGAAGGAGTAAAATGCCATCTTGTAGAAGAACATTAGGATTTTTGCAAGGATCTGTTACACCCGATTCTCCACTAAGAGAGAAGGGTACTGGTGAGTCCAGAGCCTCAACAATGGCTGAGGCGACTAAAGGGCAAGATAATGAGCCCTTTCACCTGAAAATGCAAGATTAACCTCTTCCTTAACAACAAATGCTTAATCCCTTTAATCTTAGGTTGTTCCAAGCCTTTGCTCAGGCTTCCGTCCAAGCTATGGGCCAGATGTCATCAACTTCGACCCCAACCCTAGCTAAGAAAGGATGGCAATTTGATAAGCTGAGAAGTATAGAGCAGTGGATTTTTATGGGACGTCTAATCTAGAAGTTGAAACACGTTTGAGGAAGATGGAAAGTATATTAGAATATATGAATTATGAAGATGATGAAAAGATTGTATAAGCTGCAAGCTTGGTATAAGGACATGCCCTGTGTTGGTGGGAAAGCATACCGGGAAGTTAGATAAAACTGCCAGTATTGACATGGAAGGATTTCCAAGCTGCCTATAAGAAGAAATATTTGTTTGAGTTGCATATCCAGTAGAAGCAAAGGGAGTTTCTGAGTCTCACCCAGAGAGAGATGACGGTGAGTGAATATAAGCACAGATTTACACAATTGTCTTGATATGCAACTGAGTTGATGGTGAACGAAACAGCTAAGTATCAAAGATTTGAAGTGGGATTGTATTTGGTCATTAGACAAAAAGTAGTGGCGTAAAATTTTTGTACTTCCAATAGCTAGTAGAAGTTGTTTTAAGGGTTGAGAATATGGAAAATATAAAAAGTGCAGTGAACAGAAAGAGGAAAGGAAGAGAATAGCTTAGAATGGTAGGTAGTGCTCCTATGCCAGAAAGGAGTGCCAGGACTTTCCCTAGATCATCTGAGGTTAGAAGCAGTGGTGTAAGTAGACCCAAACTGACGAGAACAATGTCTCATCCAGCCTTAACTGTTGAAGGTAGTAGAAAAGGAGAGGGGGATAAGTCATCCATTCCCAAATGTGATCATTGTGGAAAATTCAATAAAGGGGAGTGCTATAAGCTAACTGGAGCTTGTTTTAACTATGGAGAGAAAGGAAACATGGCTAAAGAGTGTCTGCAGTATGCAAGGCTGGAGGGAACTCAGATGCAAGCTTTAGAGAGGGTTGAAACTGTAGGAGTCAAGTCTGAAACTGAAGTGGGTAGTTCCAGTGTAACCAGGAAAGTGAATCCTCCAGGAAGATCAAGGGACCAAGTGCCAGCTAAAGTATTTGAAATGACGAGGGAGGAAGCAGAAGCAGCTCCAGAGGTTGTGACTGGTATGTTTAATTGTTTGATGATGATATTTTTGTTTTCATTGATCCAGGGTCTACCCACTTATTTATTTTGTTATGTATGATTATGCATGGTAGAAATTTGAGTTCATTAGATAGCCCTTTAATGGTTAGATAGCCCTTTAATGGTTTATTTATAAGTCATGTTTATCGAAAGTGTGAAATATACATTGAGGGAGTAAAATTAGTGGTAGACTTAATGTCATTGAAGATGAAGGGATTAGATGTGATTTTGGGCGTAGAGACCTTAGAAAAATATAATGCCAATTTGAATTGCAAATAGAAGACGGTAGAGTTTGAGCTTGACAAAGGTGAAAAGGTGGTGTTTGTGGAAGACAAGAAAGCAAGCCCACCTAGAATTATTTCGACTTTAACAGCAGATAAAATGATGAGTAAAGGATGTGAAGCATTCTTGGCATATGTGGTAGACAAAAAGATAGATGGAGGAAAATTTAAAGATATTCTTACAGTAAGGGAATTTCCAAATGTCTTTCCAAAGAAACTACTAGGATTACAACCACCTACAGAGATTAAGTTTACCATAAAACTTCATATAGGCATGACACTAATATCAATTCCACCTTATAGAATGGGTCTAGCAGAATTAAAAGAGCTTAAAGAGCAGTTAGAAGAGCTACTAAAGAAAGGTTATATTAGGCCTAGCTTTTCACCTTAGGGAGCCTCAGTTCTTTTTGTGAATAAGAAAGATGGATACTTGAGGATGTGTGTGGACTACAGGAAGCTCAATCATGTCACCATCAAGAATAGATATCCTCTTTCATGTATAGATGAATTGTTTGGTCAATTGTAAAGAGCAAAAGTCTTCTCCAAGATAGACTTGAGATCGGGTTATCGCCAATTGAGAATAAAAGGCTGATGTATCAAAGACTACTTTTAGAACATGATATAGGCATTTTTAGTTCTTAGTTATGCCCTTTAGATTAACTGATGCCCCTGTAGCCTTCATAGACTTAATGAATAGAGTCTTCAAACCTTTCTTAGATCAATTTATCAGTCTTTATTGATGATACATTAGTTTATTCTAAGAGTGTCAAGGAGAATGAAGAGCATTTAAGGATTGCCTTGGAGACATTAAGGAAGAAAGAATTGTATGACAAATTTGATAAATGAACATTTTGGCTAAGAGAAGTAGTATTTCTTGGGCATGTAATTTCTGAAAAAGAAGTACATATGGATCCAAAGAAAATAGAAGCTGTAGTTAAATGGGAAACACCCAAGAATGTAGTAGAAATGAGGAGTTTCTTAGGTTTAGCTGGTTATTACAGAAGATTTGTAGAAGCATTTTCCATAATAACAGCTTTGCTCACCAAATTGATAAGAAAGAGTAAGAAGTTTGTATGGATCGAAGAATGTGAGAAGAGCTTTGAGGAATTGAAGAATAGGCTCATAACTGCACCAATTCTAACGTTGCCTTCTGATAGTAATGGATATATAGTATATAGTGATGCCTCAAGAAAAGGATTAGGGTTTGTGTTGATGCGAGGACATAAAGTGATTGCTTATTCTTCCAGGTAACTAAAACCCTATGAGAAGAATTATCCAATACACGACTTGGAGTTGGCTGCCATAATTTCTGCATTGAAAATATGGAGACATTATATATATTTTTAAGAGCCAAAAATATTTGATGGGCCAAAAAGAGCTAAATTTGGGTAAAGAAGGTGGTTAGAATTACTGAAAGATTAAGACTTGATGATAGACTACCACCTGGGAAAAGCTAATGTAGTAACGGATGCACTAAGTAAGAAATGTACCATGGCACGTTTGAAGAGAGGATATCTTCCATTGTTGAAGGAATTATCTAAACTTAAGGTGACATTGAGCAAACTGAATCTAGTACTATATTGGCTAATTTTAGAATAAGGCCTATAGTGAATAAGAAGATTAAGGAATTGTAGGAGCAAGATGAGTACTTGAGCAAACTCAAAGAAGTAAGCCTTTAGGAATAGAGGTAGGAGAATATGGATTGATGGTGGTAGGTAATAGATTATGTATTCCAGATATGTAAGAGTTGAAGGATGAAATTTTTGATGAGGTGCACAATGCTCCATATGCAATGCATTTGTGGAGTACAAGAATGTATAGAGATTTAAAAGAGTACTTATGGTAATGAGGAGTAAAGAAACATATCACAGAGTATGCTGGAAAATACTTAGTGTGTCAATAAGTTAAAGCGGAACATCAAACACCCGCCAGTAAGCTTAAGTCTTTATCTATTCCAGAATGGAAGTGGTAAAAAGTTACTATAGATTTCTTAATAGGATTACCAAGGACCAAAAAGAAGCTTGACGTAATATGGGTGATTGTCAATAGGCTAACCAAGTTAGCACATTTCTTGCCAATTAAACAGATTGATTCTCTAAATGCCTTGGCCAAGAAATACATAGATGAAATAATCAGACTTCATGAGATTCTGAGTTCTATAGTCTCAGATAAAGATCCCAGATTCACCTCCAGATTTCAGGAAGGTTTATAAGAGGCTTTGGGAACTAAGTTGCATTTTAGCACATATTTCCATCCACAGATTAAAGGCCAATCAAAGAGGATAATAAGGATATTGTAGGTAATGTTAAGAGCTTGTGTTATGGACCTCAAAGGCTTATAGGATGATCATTTTCCTTTAATTGAGTTTGCTCACAACAATTACTACCACTCAGGAATTCAAATGGCACCTTATGAAGCTTTGTATGGTAGGAGGTGTAGAACTCCTATTTGTTGGGATAAGGAAGGTGAAAGGAGACTTTTAGCACCTGAGTTGGAGATTAATTGGTGAAGCAGAGACTTAAGGCAACTCAATATAGGATGAAGAGTTATACAGAAAAACATAGAAAGGAGATGGAATATGAAGTTGGAGATAAAGTATTTCTTAGAGCCTCACCATGGAAAGGAGTCTTACGATTTGGTAAAAAGGGTAGGATTAGTCCAAGATACATAAACCCATGTGAGATTATTGAGGGGATTAGCTACAAGTTAGCCTTGTCGTTAGAATTATCCAATATTCACAATTTCTTTCATGTATCAATATTAAGGAGATATAGATCAGATCCTTCACACATAATCTAACCTTCAAAGGTTCAATTAAGGGAGGATTTGACTTATGAAGAACAACTAGTGGAGATTTTAGATTTAAAGGAAAAGGTCTTGAGAAACAAGACTGTAAAGTTGCTTAAAGTTTTATGGAAGAACCATGTAAGAGAAGAAGCGATATAGGAATCTTTGGAAGCCATAAAGGAGAAGTATCCATACCTAATTGTAGACTCATGTTAGAATTTCGAGGACAAAATTCTTCAGGGGAAGAAATGTTAGACCCCGTAAGTGACTTCTCCTACTTTGCATAGTTGTGACTATTTAAGTCATAATCGTGACTTCTCACCCTGTGCTTAGAAATTCTTTTTAATAAATCATGTGTTTCCTAGTATTAATGGAAATGTTAGAATTAGGTTAAAGAATAAGTAGTCACTAGATTAAATATGGAAGGGTAAGCTTGGAAAGACAAAAGTTGTCTTAAATTAATTAGAAAAGAAATGATAAAGAGTGGAGAGTCGTGGCAGAGAAGTAAGTAAGAAAGAAAAACCTAGAAGAAATTAAAAAAAGAGAAGTAGAAACTGAAACAGAAAAAGATTGATAAGGAAAGAAAGAAAAAGGAGGACGAAGAAGAAAGAAAAGGTTCAGTTGAGTTTTTTAGGTAACTTTTATCTTTTCTTATTGTTTTGGTAGAGGAAAGGAACTAAAGAAAGTAAGGTTTATGTGTTGAAAATGAAGGGAGAAAGAGGAGAACCAGGAAATCCATTTTCTTAGATTTTCAACTAGATCTTAGCTCTTCTAGCTTAGATAAACCCAGGGTGGATTAAGTTTAAGCTCATTTTTGGATATTAGAGCTTTAGGTGTTTGTATATTAGTTTGAATGAAAGTTTTTTTTTTGAAGAAAACATTGAAAATCGAAGGAAAGAGCAAAAGGGGAGACAAACTTAAGTTTGGAGTTACAATTAAATAGGTAGGTAATATATTTATAGTTATTGTGATGATAGGCTAATTTCCTACTTGTTTGTATGTTTAATTGCTTGACTTTGAATCATTGTGAATGTGGGAAAAATGCACTGCGATTTGTTATCTTGTTATGCCTTGAAAGATTTTACTGCATTTTTTGTTAATAAAAAGAAGAAAAGTGCAAAAAGCATGAATATTTTATAAAATGTGTGAGTGGGCAAGAGAGATACCATTTCATTCATCACGTGCACAATGACTTAAAGCCTTCTCTCAGCTGCCTGCTTATGGCATATGAGCTCTGAAAAATGAACTCATTTCGTTCATAATGTAAACTTTGGTTTCTCTATTTCGTTTCACAGGATTCTCTCAAGCCATTATATGTGTGCATTTTGGTTTGATTTGATGAGCATGATATACATTGAATGCTATATTTTGATGATTGAAAATACATTATATGTTTTATGTGTTAACATGTGAGTTCTTTGAGCTGGAAATATGGATAAATAAATTGCTAGATTAAAATGAGATATGTGTATGTGTGTGTGTGGCCCATTACCAATGGCTATTAATGTTAGTCACTGAGATTTGTAGCCCCCATTATTTTCCATACCACAGGTGCAACGAAGCAGATCATTGAACTTTACAAACTTTGGCAAACTCCAAGAAATTTATCTTTTGTAACTAAGTTAGTTCGATCACTGTTGGTAGCTTTACAATCATATCAAGCATGAGCATTCATGTTATATTATTGGAATATGCTACTATTTTGACTCTTGATATGTAACTAACACAATGTACACACTCTTTTTTTTTTTTTTGAGAAATGAATGAAAGAGTTGGTGAAGTTTCTTCATACATGTTCAAGTTTTTTCTTCTCTGCTAAATTGTCAACTGTGGTTGGGAATAAAATGGTATGTAGTTTGATGGATTTTTGGATAAATTCTCTTACTTAAATTATTACATTAGGAGTCTGTTATGTTAGGATTCTTGTGTGTATAGCTTGTGTTTGTTGGCTTTGGGTCTTTTGGTTTTTATGAAAATGTATAATTGGTAGAAGAGGAATAAGGGGACAGAAATTGTATCCTAGCTTCTACGATTAAACTGTATTGATGTAGGGAAAATTAGATAAAGTTTTCTACATAAAAGTTGTAGCTCATTCTCTTAGCTTTTTATTGGTATAAAGTTTGTAATTTTTTGACATCAAAATTGAAAGATATATTTTTTATAAGTTAAGTGCACAATAGGGGTGCACGATCATGACAGAGCCCTTAAATCTCAGGACTGCATAGTGCACTTGCTCTTCAAAGATGGGAGGACTGTGCTTCATTTTTTTTTACTAGAAGTGCACGATCGTGCTAAATCATTTTTTTTTCATTTCCTAAGTTAGGCTTAGTCACGGCCGTGACTTAAGAAGTCACGATCGTGACTCCTCTTCCTCTGCACGGCACTGTTGGAGTTATATAAATATAGTGCCTTAGAAAGCAAGTATATTTACATATACCTTAATCTTCTTTTACATTCTTGTAATGGAAATATTTATTATTAATAGAATAAAAGAGTTTGGTTTTAATGAGCATTATATATCTAATCATAAGGTACCAAGATTCTTTTATAAGTAATATACATATACATAGAGATGTATGGGAAACATGTATATTATTAGAATCTAAATTAATGGATTCACAGTTGAATAATCGAGTTAGTTGCTTGATTATGGTTTAGACTATAGTGTTGCGATTTATCTCCATGTAAATAAAGGAGTTTACTTCAAGGAAATGATAAGTTTCATATCATGATAGTAGTTAACTATCGATAATGGCATTATTAAATCAATCAAAAATCAAGTATGTTTTCAAGAATAAAGTGGGCCGTTACTTTAATCTTAAAACATACAACTTATACATTCGCTTATTATAAACCACAATCTTGATGAGTGGTGAAATCGTATGTGTTTCATTATAATTCTTGATATGATCGGAATGGATTTTTACAAAGTATTAGTCAAGTGTCTACATGTTGGAATTATTAATTGAAACATGTATTAGGGAACTTCAATCAAATAAGGAGTTTATAGTGATATCATCACTTCTAGATGTTTTAAAGAGATTTGGTGATTAAACTGGTGCCAGTAGTTTGATGGAATAGCTACCCATCAAGTCTTAATACCAAGAAGAGATCTTGTGAGTTAATCACCATATAAAGTAAAATGAGAGATCTAGAAGGAAAAACCATCATAAGTGCAAAACGGTAATTTTACCCTTTGTTGTTGGGATGGCTTTAATAAGCTTCTAAATAGGGTTTACAATTTGACATAAAATATGTGTTCTCATAATATTTAGTAGTTCAAGAGTTTAATTAATTGTCTTTAGTGCAATGACATTTAGTTAATAAGATAGAATTAATTCTAATGAGATTCAGCTTATTAGAATTAATTCTAATGAGATTCAGCTTATTAGAGCTTGAATTATCAAAGTCCAGCAAGATTCCCCACTTGGCTTCAAGGAAAGTTATCAAGCTAAGTAAGAAATATAAATGGAGGTTTTAGAGGCCCATAATTGAATCTTGGGCTTGTACTAATTAATGGTTAATTTGAAGCCCAAATGTTCATTTAGAAATGGGCTAGACTTTGGTTTAATGTAATTGATTAGGTTAATTATATTAAAACAAAATTTTTTAAGAAAGGAGTAGCAATTTTGGTTTTAGTGGACTGATTGTGCCACTACACATTTGACATTAAATTGCTAAACAAAGATGGTCTTTATTATGGTTTATCATCATTTAATGGAGTTATGAACTTACAATTAAATGTTTTAATGATTATCTTTTAATGTTAGCTTATAACCTATTAGCATTCATTAGATTAAAGAAGAAAGATGTGCATTGGATGGACCATCTTCCTTTTTTCATCGTTCAAAACCGAAATTGGTAGGTCATATTTAGGTTAATAGTCTTTCCATATAGCCACGTTAAATATAAATGAGAAGAGTCTCATTTATTGGCTACTTTATGATTGATTAAAGTAAGAAGTGATGCATTGTATGCTATTCTCTTCTTCCATTCCATGCATAACCGAAATTGAGGGTGTAAGAAGGTGTTTTTGAATGGTTTGACTCTCTCTCTCCTTTCATGCATGAGCGAGCTGAAATTTTCATGAGAAGAGTCTCATTTTTGGTTCATTTTCTTCGAAGAAAAATCTCCTCCAAACATTTCTTCTCCTTTCCCACCAAAGGATTTTGTTAACCAAGTTGTCCTGGAAGAACAAGAGGTAAATCAAATTGGTTGAGGATACAACAACAAGGAGAGGATAGATTGAAAAAGAAAATGATTCAAAAGAAAAGGCTTTAGATACAAGAAGGAGAGGATAGCGCAGCGAGACATTAAAGCTGTAGTGAAGGAGTCGGTAATATCACTATCTTGTTTATGTTTATTATTATCCTTATACCATATCATACATAGATTGGCATGATGATTTGGATATATTGCTTCCACTACAAATAAGATTTCTAAAAGTTTTGAAATCTACCAATTCTCCAAATATGGCATGCTTTCTTTTCCCGATCCAACAATTGGTATTAGAGCAAGGTTCTAATGCATGATTTCGGTTCCTATATGGTTGATGCATGGATTGTCAATCATTTTTTGTATGCTGCATATTTTTATGTGATAGAAATATATATGGTGTATGTGTTGCTCTTTTGGTTGTCCATAGAAGTTAAATTTACCATGTAAGATTGGTTCGTTTGGTTGTAACAAGGAGGGTGGTCTATCATCAACTTGTTTCCTCCTTGGCTTAATTTTTCTGTTTTCTTTGATATTGTAATGTACAATTGATGTAATAATGAAAATGGAGCAGCCATGGATTGAAGAAATGGTTTATGTATTGGCATAGTTTCGGTTTTGTGAAAACAAAGATGCTAGAATTTTGTTTCAATGAATCTAGTTTCGGTTTTTAATGTAAAAACAAGTGCTGGATTTTTGTTTTAAGGAATCAAGTTTTGGTTTTGATAAAATACTAAATGCTGGTTTTTTTTAATGGAATGAGTTTCGGTTTTAATGAAAATGAGTGCTGGAATTTTTTGTCATTGCAAAGATTCTGTTTTATGAAAATCTAGTGTTGGAATTTTTATTTTCAAAGTGACAAAATTTGGTTTTTATAAATGCCATTAAATTTTATTTACCGAATGGGCTAGATTATGTGAGAGAAGAGTTCAAAACGGAAGATCCAAGTCTAAAAAAATATTTTGGGCCTAAAAGGCTTGTAATTATTTTATGTTTCTAGGATGGACAATCAAAAGTGGCTTAATTAGTTCATGTGATGAATGGAAAAATGAATGCAAATAATATATGATATTATATGATTGCATATCATTTAAAAAATTGCCAACCTTAGGTCTTGCCATGCATTCATTATGTATGAGATATATAATGAAACAATATAGGATGGATAATAAATTGCATCTAGATAAGATGGTATTTAAAACTTAAAAAGATTGAGTGGGAAAGGATGCTCATATGAGAGTCCACGGTCTCCAAATGATGGACCATTTACATGTGGAAAAGTGTTACTCCCCATTGGAGGGTATGAATATTAGATCTTGCATGGTTGGGTCTCCTTTATGATAAATCCACTTATTGGTAGTAAACGTGACCTCCTACCGAGGCATGGTTTGTAAGTATCTTTAGTGAACGAATCAAATGGTTAAACACTCAACATTTTTTTACCAATAAATTGCCCACCGTAGCTCTATTGGTAAAAGTATGTACCAAATTATGATGCTTCTCAAAAAATTTGGGCATGAGATGTCTGGTAGTTTTTTGAGTGGGAGGGTGCTAGTTTTTGTTTTAATGGATAAGATGGCCCACCATCACTTAGTCTGTCATTGATAAGAAAAATAATCATTGTATAATGTTTTAATTTTTTAAGTTTTGTTAAATCTATCACCATGCATAAAAGCATCATGATTTTATACAAAGTTCCGATATTGATGACTAGTATGCTCATGTTTTAATAATTTATATTTTCAAACATTATCAACCACAAAATGAATCCACTCACCCTGCTTTTGACTAATAACAAATAGGAAAACAAAAGAAATTTTAATGAATGGAGACGTAACCTTGACATTGTTCTTCAATATGAATGTATTTCATAGGTGTTAATTGAAAATGATCCTACACCTCCAAGTGGAGATTCAACTCCTGAGATAGTCCAACAACATGAGTGTTGGCAGAATGCTGACAAGACTACTAAGTGTTATATTCTAGCATCTGTCAGCGGCATGTTGCAAAAGCAAATTGCTTGTATGAAAACTGCTAGTTCAATGGTCAATCACGTACATGAGATGTTTGGTGTGAGGACTAGGTATGTAAGAGAGAAAGTTATCTGAACCCTTCATAATCTCAGATAAAAACTTAGTGAATCGATACGGGATTACATGATGAAGGTAATCTCTGTAGTCACTGAGGCTGAGATGCTTGGGGCAAATATAGATGCGGACACATAAATGATTATGATCATCAATAGCTTAAACTCTTCTTTTCAACAGTTTAAGTTGGACTATCATCTCAATAGTAAGGATTACACCTTGAGTGAGTTGATGAATACCCTCAAGAGCATGAAGGAGATATTGAATATCAAAGCTTATAGGCCCAAAGATAATGTAGCATCTTCTTCAAAGCCCAAGGGTAAGGGCAAGCAGAAGAAGAATGGTGTAATGAAAAAGAAGGCTCAAACAGGGGTCAAGGCTAAACCTATGAAAAAGCAGGCCAAAGAGAACATCAAAGGAAAGTTTTTCCACTATGATGAGATGGGCTACTGGAAAAGAAATTGTCCACTCTACCTTGAGTCCCTCAAAAGCAAACAAGGTATGGGTTTCCTAAGTTTGTTAGGAACTAGACATATGGTAGATTTATCTATTTCTTAGATATTAGATTTAGGAGCCACTAACTATGTTTGCAATTCGTTGCAGGGGTTCTAGTAAAGGAGAAGACTACCTAAAGGCCAGTTTCAAGTCAAGATAGCAAATGGTTCCTATGTTTTAGCAGAATCAGTGGGAGTAGACCTATGTCAGGCTCACTAAACACCATAGAATTGATAAAACCAAGACAATCAAATGACTTTAGTATTAAAGGAAAAATGACCACAGCCTCATTTCCTTCTAAAGAGAGCATATCTAAATCCACGTTGGACCTGGTACATACTGATGTGTGTGGGCCCATGAACGTACAAGCTAGAGGAGGTTATGAATACTTCATGACTTTTATAGATGATTACTTAAGACATGGCTATTTGTATTTGATGCATAAAAAGAGTGAATCATTTGAAAAGTTCAAAGAATCTAAAACTGAAGCTGAGAAGCAACTAGGTAAGCCATTAAAAAAACTTTGATCCGATTGAGGTGGTGAGTACTTATTTAGAGAGTTCCGGCAATATTTAATTGACAATGGAATTGTTTCCAATTTGTCAACTCCTCAAACACCTCAACAGAATGGTGTAGTTGAGAGGGGAAATAGGACTCTATTGGAAATGGTAAGATCAATGATGTCCTATACTAGCCTTCCAGAATCATTTAGGGGATATGCCATATAAACGGCAATATGTCTTCTTAACTTTGCTCCATCCAAATTGGTGCCTAAAACACCTAGGGAGTTGTGGACTAGTCGAGTGTCTTCATTGAGGCACTAAAGGACTTGGGACTACCCAGCCTTCGTTCTAAAGTTTGAATCCACAAAGATGGAACCAAGGTCAGAAGTATGTTTATTTGTAAGATATCCTACAGGAACTCGAGGGTATTATTTTTACAGTCTTTAGGATAGAAAGGTATTTGTGTCGAAAAATGCTACCTTCTTAGAGGAAGAGTTTGTAAGAAATCACAAAGAAAGAAGTAAAGTAGTACTAAAGGAGTTAGCTATTTCATCCAAACCAAGAGTTGATATGGATATAATAGAACAAGATGTTGAAATGGATTCAAGAGTTGAATCGAAAGTGCAACCTGAATATCAAGTTATGCCTAGACATAGTGGGAGGGTTGTGAGACAGCTAGATAGGTATCTAGGTCTAGGAAAAGACTTAATTGCCATCTCAGACCAAGAAGAAAAGGATCCCATTACGTATATTCAGACTCTTAATGATGTTGATTTAGAAAAATGGCTTAAAGCGATGGAATCGGAAGTAGATTCCATGTACACTAATGAACTCTGGGTCTTTCTAGATCTACCACCAGGTATAAAATCCATAGGGTGTAAATGGATCTACAAAAGGAAAAGAGGATCAGATGGAAAGGTAGAGACCTTTAAAGCTAGATTGGTAGCTAATGGCTATATTAAAAAAAAGGGCATAGACTATGAGGAGACTTTTTCCTTGGTTGCCATGCTTAAGTCCATCAGGATGTTTTTTGGTTATAGCAGCCTATTTCAATTATGAAATATGGAAAATAGATGTTAAGACTGCATTTCTTAATGGGGATCTTGAGGAGACCATTTATATGGCCCAACCAGAAGGTTTCATTGAGCTAGGAAATGAGCATAAGGTATAAAAGTTGCAAAGGTCCATTTATGGACTTAAGCAAGCATCTAAGTCTTGGAACAATAGGTTTGATAAGTAAATCAAAACCTATGGTTTCATACAAAACCTAGATGAGCCTTTTGTTTATAAAAGAATAAAAGAAGGTAAGGTTACTTTCCTAATGCTGTATGCTGATGACATTCTGCTTATTGGGAATGATGTGGGAATGTTATCTATGGTCAAGGGGTGGCTGAATGAACAGTTTTCAATGAAGGATTGGGAGAGGCTAACTATGTTCTAGGGTTCACACTTATAAGGGATCATAAGAATGAACAGATAGCCTTATCTCAATTAACCTACATTGAGAATATGCTCAATAAGTTCGCCATGCAAGATTCCAAGAGGGGTTTCACATCTATTAGACATGGAATCAAACTTTCAAAGGAACAAGCACCAAAACTGAAGAGGATGTTGAACGCATGCATAGCATTCCATATGCTTCGACAGTTGGAAGTTTGATGTACATAATGCTTTGCAGTAGACTAGGTATTTATTATGCATTAGGAATGTTAAGCAGATTATAGTCCAATCTAGGAATGGAACATTAGACTGCGATTAAGTGTATACTTAAATATCTTCGTAGGACGAGGAACTTAATGCTTGTTTACTTTGGAAGTAATCTTATTCCAACAAGATATATAGATTCTAATTTCCAATCAGATGTTGATTCAAGGAAATCAACTTCTGGTTCTATATTTACTTTAGGAGGTGGAGCCATACTCGGAAGGAATGTCAAGCAATCTTCTATTACTGATTCGACTATGGAGACTGAGTATATTGCTGCTTGTGAAGGAGAAAAGGAAGCAGTCTAGCTCTGAAAGTTCCTAAATGATTTGGAGATGGTTCCAGAGGCAGAAAAAGCCATTACACTTTATTGCGATAATAGTAGGGCAGTGGCTAATTCTAAAGAACATCGAAATCACAAATCTACCAAACATATTGATCGAAAGCATCATCTCATAAGGGAGATAATACAATGTGGAGAAGTGGATGTGGTAAAAATTCCCAAGGAGTAAACCCTTATTGATCCGCTTACGAAGATGCTATCTTAAAAGAGTTTTGAGGGTCACCTAGCAGGGATGGAAATGAGGGATATGTCAAACTTACTTTAGGTCAAGTGGTAGATTATGGGAGTTATGTAAATATAGTGCCCTAGAAAGCAAGTGTATTTACATGTACTTTAATCTTCTTCAGTTACAGTTTTGTAATGGAAATATTTATTATTAATAAAATAAAAGAGTTTGGTTTAATGAGCATTATATATCTAGTCATAAGGTACCAAGATTCTTTTGTAAGTAATATACATATACACAGAGATGTATGGGAAATATGTATATTACTAGAATCTAAATTAATGGATTCACAGTTGAATAATCAAGTTAGTTGTTTGATTATGGTTTATACACGATTTATCTCCGTGTATGTAAAGGAGTTTATTTCAAGGGAATGATGAGTTTCATATCATGATAGTAGTTGACTATCGATAATGGCATTATTAAATGATTCTAGAATCAAGTATGTTTTCAAGAATAAAGTGGGCCGTAACTTTAATCTTAAAGCATACAACTTAAGCATTTGCTTATTATGAACCACAATCTTAATGAGTGGTGAACTCATAAGTGTTTCATTATAATTCTTCATATGATCAAAATGGATTTTTACAGAGTATTAGTCAAGTGCCTACATGTTGGAATTATTAATTGAAACATGTATCAGGGAACATTCACTCAAGTAAAGAGTTTATAGTTATATCATCACTTCTAGATGTTTTAAGGAGATTTGGTGATTAAAATGGTGCCAGTAGTTTGATGGACTAGCTACCCATCAAGTCTTAACACCAAGATGAGGTCTTGTGAGTTAATCACCATATAAAGTAAAACGGGAGATCTAGAAAGAAAAACCAACATAAGTGTAAAATGGTAATTTTACCCTTTATTATGCGAATGCTGTAATAAGGTTGTAAATAGGGTTTGCAATTGGACATAAAATATGTTGGGCCTCAAATTTTTTTAATTATTATTTTAGTAAGAATGATTTGAATAAATTTTGTGGTCTTGTTAGGTAAATCATTTTAATTGGAGTTTAATTATTATTCAAGTTTGGGAGGATTTATTTCATAGATTGATGGGATTAAAGTGTTAATGTTGTAAGGTGCATAAGGGAATTTTTGGAAGATCACTCAAGGTTAAAGGCTAAGGCATTACATGGAAGGGCATAGTGGACTTTGCTCCCTCATTAAAGGTAGAAAAGGGGAAGAATTACTTGTGGTCTTGTATGTGAGTGAAGGAAGAGAGAAATAGAGAAGTGGAGAACAGAAGAAGAAAAAGCTAGGGTTTTGAAAATTCTTGAAGAGCTTGAAGATTTTGAGGCTAAAACAAGTAAGTATGAGAATAAACTCTTCTTAATTGTTAGATGAAGCATGTTTAGTGATAGTTAGAAGTGAAAATAGAGTGAATATGTGTAGGAAGTTGTGATGAATGGTTTATGTACATGTTGTATTTGGTTAATAATAAAAAACTAGATTATGAATTGTTATAAATGATATTGGATTGGAATTGCATTGAAAATGAAGTAGAAGAGACAGGTTAGTGATAAGATGGGTTATATGTGAAAGGTGAGAAGTAAGAAGATGGAAAATGTCCTAAAACACGTTCTCGGAATGGGTTTCAGGACATTTTCACCACGACGAACTTCTGGGTTTCACTGAGGAAACACAAAACATGTTCTAAGATCTGGTTTCTAGACAATTTCGCCATGGCAAACTTGGTTTTTCCGTGGTGAACTTAGACAATTCGCCGCGGCGAACTTGGTTTTTGCCACAGTGAACTTTCTAGCATAGGACATGCTTTGGTATTTTGGGCATAACTTTTGTTGTAGTTATCCAAATGAACTGATTTCTAATTTGTTATAAAATAGAGACATAGAGCTATAAAGTGTATGAAGGAATCAAGTCTAAATTCTGTTTCAAAAGATTTAAATTTTGGGGTGGAATTTGAATATAGAATTTTGTTTCAGCATGAGAAGGAGTTTAAATTGTTGAGGTGTGACTTTCCGATTTCTAGACTAAATTTAATGGCATTTTGGTTATTGTTTAAGGAAATCAAGAAGGTGATCAACAGAGGCAAGAGGAGCAAGGGGAAGGACATCCCTAAAAAAGTTTATAAGCAAGGATTTCAAGGTGGGTTGCACTTTTATAATTAAGTAATAAACCCCTAATATTTCTTCAAAACCAAGAAAGTTTTAAAATGTTTTCAATTATGTTATAAATATGCTGTTAAGGATATTTTGTGAGGCCCCATTTTTGGAGCCCCACAATCGCATTTGGATACAAACGTACTTGCACAAACACTTGCATTTTCAAAACTAATCCCCTTGTTGCTCGTCTCTATTCAAGCCCAAATATGCCAAAGAATAGATCCTCCCTGCATCAACCTCAGTGCACTCAGGAATGAGATCATCCGAGCTGGCACTACCTGACTAACTCCCCTGAACACTGCTCTAGGACAACCAGGAGATTCTAATGCGACCTCCTTGGTGTAGCAGTTCATGATGGCCTATGGAAAGTGAGCCAGTCCATGCCCAAAATCACATCTATCTCCCTCAACTGTAATACTATCAGGTCTGCCTTTAACTCTGCTTGATCAATCTGGATCGAGCACCCCTTACAGACCTCACCTAAGGCAGTGGTACTCCCTAGAGGTGTACTCACCTCTAGCCCATACTGTAATAACTCTCTAGCACAATGCAGTCTACATGCCAAATGCGGTGCGATAAAAGAATGTGTGGATCCTGGATCTAGCAGTGCAAATGCTTCAAAACCAGAGATAAGAAGTACACCTGCTACCACATCTGGGGAATCTTGGGCCTCCTGCCTTGTCATGGCATAGACCCTGGCCTGGGACTGCGGTCGGCTGCCTCGTCCCTCAGTCATCAAAAAGGAACCCTCAGTTTTGCCTCTGCCTTAGCCTCGGCTCCTCTGCCCGGATCCACCACCTCGACTCTGTTGCACCGTGGTATTACTCCCAGATCGCCCATTGACAGCAGACTGAGCTCCCAAAGTAACAGGGCAATCCCTAATCTGGGGGTCCATGGAGCCGCATTTAAGGCAGTGCTCACAAACTGGAGGTTGGGTGTGTCCTGAACCTCTTCCACTACCACTACCAGTCTGTGCAAACCTCCGTCTCTGCCCAAATCCAGACTGCCTAGATCCACCTGTTGATCTGAAGGCTCTGTTCTGGTGTTTAGTGAAATTCCTGCTAGAACTGCCCTAACTGTCACCTGGTCTCTTTCCTGTGGATCCCTATCCAGACTCAACGTGAGTCACCCTCATTAGTTGTTCAATCCGTACTGTAGCAGCTCTCAGCTCAATAAAAGTGCCCATATTTGATCGGGCCAACCTAGTACGGATCTCCATATTCAGGCCATTCTCGAACCTCCGGCACTTATCTTCCTCAATAGGAATCAAAATAGTAGCATAACCCATAAGCTCATTGAATCTCACCTCATACTCAACCACTGACATCCTGTCCTGTTTCAACTCCAGAAATTCGTGCATCTTTATATCGAGATAAATCTTGGGCATATAATTATCCTTGAAAGCCCTCAGAAAATCCTCCCACTTCAACTGGCAAGGCCT
>JAOSBN010000177.1:14325508-14360735 GCA_027563595.1 Erythroxylum suave
AATTTATACCGTTTCGGATTGGATTAGTCTTAAGGTTTCCAACGCGATCGTGTTCCTATGTTTTCGTTTTCGGATGTTGGATCCACATTTGTTAAGAATGTGTTTTGCTTCCGCTACGATTTCCTTGGATTTCGATTCACTTTTTGATTCACATTTTTCATTTTCGATATGTTTTCGCGTTATGTTTCGGTTGGAATCCGGTTTCCGGATCGGGTCCCAACATTTTGGTTCTTATTCCTTTAACTTATACTTAAAGCAAAATATGAAGCAAAGTAAGTATCTTAAACACAACATAATATTAATCACTAAGCATTAAGGAATAAATATATCAACAATAAGCAATTATTAAGTTCCCCCACACTTATCTTTTGATTGTCTTCGTGTAAAACTAAAAAAATTAAAATTAAAATCAAAATCAAAACACTTCTTAAAAGAATTACTTTCAAAACCATAGAAAGAATTGAACATTCAATGTTTTTACTCATAATCAATCAACAACCATTCACTTCAAAAACTGAGCAATCTAGGAGTAAAATTTTGTAAGTTGTGTTTAAAAGTAAGTTGTGTTTAAAAGTAAGATCAATCTATAGGTACACTCAAACACCTTTCTTGATCAAAACACTCCATAATTTTGCATATCATTTAAATTCTCCACCACTAAAGATTCACATGCATCAAAGAACTTTTCAAGGTTGTAATGGGGCCAAAAGTTAAGATGAGAAATATTTGGGTCGTATAGTTTAAAAGCTATCAAAATTAGAGAAGTAAGAAAAATACTCAATAGAGTATCAAGTGAAAAAAATTAACATTCAATCAAAGCTAGGTACCATTAGCTATGATGAATGCAAAAACTTTGTTTCACAAATTAGATTCATGCCTTCACACCACAAATCATATGAAGCACAAATAACTAGAAGAAATCACCAATAACAGGAATGATGAACGATCCAATATAAACATAAGGAGTGATCCTTCACAGCAAATTCTCCCTTATCTATATAATAATCAAGTCACCAATTTTATACAACGTTTAGGAGGAAATATTAACATAAGTTACTTTTCAAAATGAATGAATTGCCTCCTCCGTAACTTATTTTCTTTTATTCTCTTTTCTTTTATAATAAAGACAAAAACAAAGAAAAAAATTGAGAGAAACTATATCAATGATGGAACTCATTGATAAGAGATAGAAATCACATTCCGTCAAATATAACTAACCCATATATATGAGCACCCCTACACTTATTCTCTTATGCATCCACAAACATCAACAATCATAAATGCTCTACTATATTTAAGGCTTAGGTAAGACATTTGGATAGGTTAAAGGCTTGTAATATGGTTAACACAAAAACAAAAGGCTAATAAAGGGGCTTAATAACATAATAAATTATGTCATTGGGTGCCCAATTTGGCTAATGTAGCTTACAAAATAAAGAATACCTATATCATTCCATATTAATGCGTGTGATAGAAATATGGTCTCGAATAAAAAATCAACGGAAAGTTAGGATGTACATGTTATAAAGATCATGAAATAAAAAAAGACAATGAGACTGATATGAATGTGTTAATCTTAAAGGCTCAAAATCTTAGTGACTTATGTTTACCCACTAGTCATTACTCTTCTAATTAAAATGTACATCAACCAACTTTACAGTAAAAGGATAGGCTCAATTTGCCATGAATTTTTCCTGATAATTCCTCTCTTTAATTATGACTATACAATCCTATAAGAAATAGAAAAAGAAAGAATGTTTTTTTACATGAAAAAGATCTTAAACACGCATAAGAAACAAACTTAAAAACACATAGTAAACAAGTTCCCCATCCCCACACTTAAAACTTACATTGTCTCCATTGTAACATTAAATGTAAGAAATGGAACACTTAACAAAAATAACAATTATGAAAATGTAAAGGAAAAAGCAACAAACTCATCTTAGGTTGCCTCCCAAACATTGCCTTTGTTTGTTGTCATTAGCTTGACTTTATATTTTCTTCCTCACGCAATGAAATTTTGATCTTTTAATGTCACCACTTCTACTTTAATGTTAGATGTTAACTTGTCAACCCAATGCACAAGGCTCCCTTGCTTAGTGAGTGTGTCACCATTTTTGCTTCCTCACCTAAAATTCCTTATAAATTGGCTTTAGGTGATAACATTGAACTTCAAATATCTTCATTGTTTTCACTCTTTGAATCTCTATTGTAAATAAGGTGACATTAGAAATCACAAAATGACTGACCCAATAAGCACACAACTTACCCTTAAACAGTTTGAATCTAAAATAATAGAGGAGAAATTTTTGGCCAACAATAGGGCTTTTCTTCGAAATCATCTTGTCAAAGGCAGCACTAGTCTTCTCCTTAGTTAAAACTGATTCCAATTAATCCTTGCACTTCTACATAGAAACGTCCTATGCTAAAGGGTCAATCATATTAGCTGCAAAAACCAAATGGTCACCTTAAGGGTGTTTCATGTTATATAAAAAAAATATTGAAATGAGTCTCTTCCTTTTCAAATTCAATTATAAGGGTTCCCTCACGAACATTTATCTTAGTTTGGGCCATATTAAGGAACAATCTACCCAGTAAGATAGGTATAGGATCATAGGAAGTTTCATCATTTATATCTACCATGTAAAAATTTGCTAGAAATATTAATTCATTCACCTACACAAGCACATCCTCAATCACCATATCTGGAAAAATGATATTATAATTAGCCAGTGGTATGATAACACTAGTTTCTTTCAACAATCCTATATTTAAAGAAGCATAAATGGAATAAGGAACAACACTAAATGATGCTCATAAATCTAACATAACTTGTTTAATCATAGTGTTACCAATTTTATAAGGAATGGCAAATATGTCCAGGTCCTTACATTTTAGAGGTATTTTCTTTTTAAAGACTACATAAACATTTTCACCCTTCCTAATCATTTCATTCCCTCTGAACTTTAACTTATTGGTACATAATTTCTTAATAAATTTCACATACCTTGGAACCTGCTTGGTCGCATCCCATAATGGTATATTTTCTTTGACCTTTCAAAAAGTCTTCAAGATCTCCTTATCCTTGTTCTCCTTGTTTGACTTTGCTAACCTGTTAGTGAAAAGTGGAGGGTTTTTCTTTACTATAATTAGCGATTTGACATTTACCTTTGAGCTAGATATGGTATCCCTCTCTTCTTTAAGTTCCTTCTCAATTTCTTCTTCACTATCCATGCTATGTGTAGTGCTCGTTGGGCCCTCAAGCTTCCTACCACTCCACTAGGTGATTGCACTAACATTCTTAGGGTTTAGTTCAAGTTAAGATGACAATTTCCTCTACTTTGAGCTTCTAACCAATTAATAGCAACTGTCATTTGGCTCTCCTAGTTTTCCAAATTTTGAATGCTAGACCTTGTCCCTTAAAATTGGATCTCATCTTTTGCTAAAACTATTTTACATCATGTTGGAATTGCAAAGTGTTAGTAGTAAGAGAATTAATCATTTCTTCCAATGATGTCCCTGAGTTAGGGAATGAGGCTTTTCGCCTATGTTGAAATTGTTATACACCTTGAAAATTTTTTGGAAAGTAGTTCTATTGCTTATTCCCTCCATATATAATATGTGCTTAATTGATTTTATATTTACTCCACAACACTTAGTGATTAATGTTATAAAATGTTTAAGAAACTCATTATGGTTCATATTCGATTTTAGGTACAATTTGGAAACATAAGAGCTAAAGTAAGTTGAAAGCACATTCTTTGAATTGTCTTCTTGAGATTCACAGTCACTTGTCTTCATGAAACAAGAAGGAGAAGGATTAGAGTGAAGAGGAGACAAGAAAAAGCTACAAAATGAAGAATATATGATGCAGAGTATCAAGTGATGGCTGTGAGCATTAAGTTATGAAGATGCATCACAAGTCATGACCATGTGTCACATGTTATGGCTGTGACTCAATAGTTATGGCTGTGACTCAATAGTCATGGCTGTGATTCAAATAGTCATGGGAGTGAATTTTGAGACCTGACACCGAAATATTCAATATCTCCATGGGGTAAAGAAGGATAAAAAACGATTCAAAATCACTTTTGTTTATTAGCTTTAGTAACAATGAATAATTTAACAATGAATAATAATGAGTAGTTTATTCAATTTATTAACAATTTCTTAAAGGTATATGCGTGAAACATAATCTACTAGTTAATTTGAATTTCATTTATTACATTTACTTTATTTCATTCAAATACTATTTTTTTAGTATAAATAGAAGATGTTGTCGTCAAAATGAAGGATCGTTGATGAATCATTTATGAATTGTTTCAAGAGCCAAATAAGGGGCAGAGTACACAGATTTTGGGGACCTGTGGAAGGCTAAGCTTCCACAACCCAGTTCGGAGGTGAAATCGATGCGGAAGACACATTTTGGGCATCCTTCCATTTTGTTTGTTGTTTTTTCTCTTTTGGGGATTGATTATGTTATCTTATGTTTATTGTTTGGGTGTTGTGTAAGGATGACTAATTGCTCTATTTGATTTTTTTTTAATGTAAGCCCATTGCTAGAATCTTGAAAAAATATGTAATTATTATGTTTGGATTCATTTGTGGCAACTAATGATGTTAAATCATTAGGGATAACATAACATTGGTTAAATGACCTGAGCTTGAGTGGTTATTGCCTAGATTGATCTATTTTCCTTATTTGTAATGCAACTATCTGACTAAATCTAGAGAGCTTGTTTTACATGGTCTGATAGCTAGGTTTAATTAAAGAACTTGTTTTGATTAAACACGACCTAAAGGAAAACTAGGATTAACAAAGATTATTGTTAACCTACAATCCATAGTTGCTAGGAGAGGTATGAGAATAACAGAAAAATGAAATATGCTTATTTGTGTATAGGTTGCGATTGAACCGAAGAATGGATCCCTAATGCATTAAAATAAATTTTATCACTTTCTAATTGTTTTCTTTAATTTTCTTCGTTATTTTAATTTTAGTTTCTTTTTTTATTTAAAACCAAAACCCCCAAACTAAACATCGATTATTTTTATTATGAAAGCTTTATACACACTCTTCGTCAGATCAACCTAGACTCATCACTAGTATAGTTTTAAGTCTAGTTATTTTGTGCAGTATTACGAAGTGCTATCAATTTTGGCACCGTTGTTAAGGAGTGTGGTGCTTTAATTTTTATTCTTGATTTTAAATTGTGTTTTGTACATATTTGTTTATAATTAGTTTCTCTTCAATTATTTCTTGATCTTTTCACTTTTTTTTAGTGTTTGTGTGTAAAAAGGATATGTGGAAAGGAGTATGTTACTATTGGATATTACAAATGCTCTTGACAGAAATTTTTAATCCATAATCCCAATCCTATAAACAAGCTTTGAGCAATTATACAAACTTTAGTTATGGATGGGATCACCAGCAAGACTATTTCTTATATGAGTTGTAGGAGATCGCGTTATTTCGATATGTGTAAGTTTTAATTAATTAACCTTGATAATCCGTAAGCACACGGGTCGTTCGCGTAGTATCTAAGGTGTCGATTCGATGAAGAGAGATAATCTAATCCTAAAATCCAAGCTAAAATAAATAGTAGAAATTCAAAATGTAATGAAACTAAAATAAGAATTCAATTCTATCAATCAAATCAATTCAAGAATCAATCATGAAAATATTAATAATTTAACAGTTGCAACACACACTCAAGAATCAATTTAAAAAAATTACCAATTAAGAGAAAGTGAATTTTACTTATCCTTATCGCTAACCTAATTGATTATGAATTAACGGGTTATTGGTTCTAGACAATTCTAGGGTTGATTACTCTCTCTCTCTCTCTCTCTCGTTATAACCATTAACCTTAAATCATAAACCCTAATCAAATTATAGAAGTTGCAATTTCTCAATTAATAACCTATCCAAAACCCTAATTAGGTTTGAAGTTATCCAATAAACTGTCGGAAACCTATGTAATATCTCTCTTCACAAAATTTACTGATTTGATTTAATTCTTGTTTTATTAAATCACCTAACTTTTGTTAACCCAATTTAGTTATTTTTCATTGAATTCACCTTCTCAGTTTATTGTTGAATTATGCATGTCTAGAATTAAATCACAATAAATCCAAATAACACATAAACAATCAGATTTCATTAAATCAAAGATAAAACCCTAAAGGTGAGTTTAGAACATCATCAACATCCAAAATCCTATCATCAACTGTTATTCCAATTCTATACAATAATAAAACTAAAAATAACAAGAAATACAAATTGAATAAACAATGGGAGACAATGATGTCAGGAAACTCCTGATCTAGGAAGTATGTTAAGTTGGCTTCTTCTCCTCTTCTCTCTTCCTTCTTCTCTTTCTCTATCTCTCGATAATTCTTTCTAGGGTTTATCTAAAAGTAGCTAATGCGAAAAACTTCCTTTGCCTCTTTGTCTTATTCTTTAAATACCTTTTGTGTTCTGAGCAACCGTAGGTTTTTTTGGGGTCCAAAAGGTTTAAAAATCTCTCGAAACTTGATGTTTTTGAGTACCTAGGTGTTTGGCAGATGCAGGACACAATCTTAGGCCACACTTAAGTCTTCTGTCATGATTATGGCAAGCAGGCCACGATCGTGGGCTGTTGTTTCAACCTTAATGCCTCTGACATTTCTCCCTTCTTCGATGTTGACCCTGAAACACTAACAAACATATCAAGGTATCTTAAAACATATTATTTAAGCTCAAAGACTTGTACTAACCCATAAAAACGCTTAAACACAAATAATTAACAAACTAACACAATTCTAACCTAAACATATACTAAATAATTGAATTAACGGCTAAACACATATCACACTACGCCCTAAAACATGATTGAATTCACACTTATCACATCCCCACACTTAAAATTTTGCTTGTCCTCAAGAAAACAAAACAAAAAACAACTCAAGAAAACACAAAACACTCATATGCAATAATGAGACAATGACTTCAAGTTAGCAAAACAAATTTAACTATAAACACAAGTCATTCTAACTTATTAATAAGCGAAATCTGTGTCTAAGGACCGTAGACTAAATATACAAACTAAACAAAATTCTAATGTTGAGTTTATTCACCGCTATCACTTGCACACACACATTGATAATCCTTCACTCAAAACAAAAGTGTAGCTATTCCTCAGTAGGTTTTCATGAAAAATCAAGCTACTAACAAGTTTGGTAGGTTTTTATTCTTAAACTTTCTTTTTGTTGATTTTTCTTTAAGGACATAAAGCTAGTCTTTCTATACAGAGGAAAATATTTGTGATGAATGTCGATCTGGTTACTCAACTAAGTCATGTTGATATTAAGTTGTTTAGTTGGAATGTCATTATATCCTTTTTACATGAAGGCACACAATTGTGATGCGTGTCGATCTAGTTACTCAGCTACATTACATTCTCAGCTCGCTACTAGCTCTATTTATAACTCAAAGGCTAGGGGAACAATTATTTTAGTTAAAGTTTATACAATTTTTTTCTTTTTTTAACATAAAATTTTGCCTACCTTATTGCTTTAGCTAATCATTCTCATGAAAATGTACTAATAATGCCATTTATTTAATTGGAGCCTAAAATTATAAATGAGTATGGCAAATTCTTAGGGTGAATAGACTAACATCGTATCCTAATTAACCAACATATTTAGCCCTAAGTAACTTAGGTCACTAATTTCATAAGCTAATAAATCTTCACAGCTTAAAAGATTATGTTTAAGGCTAAATTTACCATGTTAAGTCCTAGCCATTGACACATTCACACAATTTACATCATGCAACCTAAACAAACTATCATACAATATGCAAAATTCACACTCAAGGTAAAAACACACAACCCTTTCCACACTTAAATAGCACATTGTCCTCAATGTAAGAAGGGTACACAAACACATCAGGGGGAAATAAAACTCAATATACAAAAACATAAGAAGAAAATACTAACAAAAATGAAAAGAAAAGGGTTAGAAGATGAAACCATTACGGTGACTGAGGTAGTGATGGTGTCAGAGTTGGAGACCAAATGCATTTGATACCAAGCTGGCTTTCCTATCTTATAATTGATTCAGAGAGAGTAAGTAATCTAAGATCATTTCAAATCATTAAAATTTTGTTTTTTGAAATTTGAAACAAACCTAACTATGCAACAATTTAAACCTAACTACCAAATGTGCTAATTTATGGTCATTAGCTTAACCTTGTATAATTGGAAACTCTGCTGGGATCAATTATGAGCAGCTTGCTTCCACCTTTTTCGGTCAACATCAGTTTTATAGCCTGTAAGTAAGCTACAAATTACAAAATGAATAGAAGGACAATATTGATAAAGTTGAGTAACTTCAGTAATGTCCTTTTCATTAATAAACTGTCAATAAAATAGGGAATAACGAAACTCCTAAATCTTCCATCAAATCCAACAGTTTGTTTTGTAAGAATTTAAGCTGCTCTCTTTCTTCCTTAATCATCTTCGTCTCCTATGTTTCTTCCGCTATATGAGCAGAGACTTTCATAGCTTCTTCAAACTTGATGTCTATTATCATCTGTTCTTCATCCTTTTGTTCTTTAGAAGATTAGAAAACATCAATTATCCTGAATTAGCTACTATCATTTAGATTCTTAATCACATCATTCATGTTGAATGTCACTTGGTCATCATTAATCCGAAGGATAAGGTTCTTTTCATGGACATCTACCTAATATTTTTCAATGTTCAAGCATGGTATATAAAGATCTGGCAGATGATATGAGGGGCTTTCATCTTTTTCTTCATCCTCTTTCTTGATTTCTCGGTCTTCTATAAGGTAGGGCTTAACATGGTCTTCCATTGTTCTTCTTATCCTTCCCCATTTCCAAATATGATAGCCTCATATTGCTCTCATTGATATATTTCCATATTGCTTAGAGAGTCTTTCATACTTCTCTTAAAAAATTCACAGGAAAGTTGCCTTGCTTGACTCTCTAGGTTATGAATAGAAGCAGTGTTACTTGATCAATTTGCTCTTTTAGTCTCTTATGGCCCTCTTCCATATCTGTAAGCTTATCGAGGATCTTGTCGAATTAAGAATCCTATGAAATGGACTCATCTTGCTAAAGTCCTGATAGGTCTTGATGTCTTAAGTGAGTCCTTACATTGTTGGACCAATAGGAATTTGGGTGGTTTTGCCACCCCAGAGCATACATGTTCGAATAAGAATCGTTATTCCCCAACCATATGATGCCTCTTTGTAGTTCGCAAAAGTTCCTTGCTTCTTATAATATCTACCCTTCGTCATTGTTCTTTCCATTTCTTTTTGGCATCTAGCTCTTTAGATATCTCATTCTCACTTTAAGATGTCTTGATGTTTCTCTACTTTATGTCCCAAACTTCTTTTCATTTTTTTATTATTTAAAACAAAAGATAGTGAAAAAGCCTTAGACTAAAGAACTAAACTAATCGCCTCCCCAGCAACAACGCCAAAAACTTGGTCGAGTTATTTCAATGTGTGTAAGTTTTAATTAATTAACCTCGATAATCCGCAAGCGCACAGATCATTTGCATAGTACCTAATATGTTGATCCATGAGGAGGGATAATCTAATCCTAAAATCTAAGACCAAAACAAATTGTAGAAATTTAAAATGTAATAAAACTAAAACAATAATTCAATTTAAACAATCAAATCAATTCAAGAATCAATTATGAAAATATTAATAATTTAGCATTTGCAACACACACTCAAGAATCAACTTAAAGGAATTACCAATTGAGAGAAAGGAAGTTTTACCTATCCTTAATGCTAACCTAATTGATTATGAATTACTGGGTTATTGATTTTAGACGATCCTAGGGTTGAGTACTTTCTCTCGAGTTATAACCATTAATCCTAAATTATAAACCCTAATCAGTTTATGGAAATTGTAATTTCTCACTTCACAACCTATCTAAAACCTTAATTAGATCTTATGATGTCTAATAAACTATTGGAAATCTATGTAAGATCTCCCTTTGTACAATTTACTGATTTGATTTTATTCTTATTCTATTAAATCAACTAACTCTTGTTAGCCCAATTTAATTATTTTTCATTCGATTCACCCTCTCAGTTTATTATCAAATTATGCAAGTCTAGAATTAAATCACAATAAATCTAAATAACATATAAACAATCAAATTTCATTAAATCAAAGATAAAATCTCGAAGGTGAGTTTAGAACATCATCAACATCCAAAAATCCTATCATCAACTATTATTCCAATTCTATACAATAATAAAACTGAAAAAAATAGGAAATACGAATCGAACGGATGATGGGAGGTAGCGATGTCTGGAAACTCCTGATCTAGGAAGTATGTTGAGTCAGCTTCTTCTCCTCTTCTCCTCTTCTCTCTTCTCTCTTCCTTCTTCTCTTTCTTTATCTCTCAATAATTCTCTCTAGTCTCTAAAAGTGGCTAATGCAAAAAAAATTCCATTGCCTCTTTGTCTTATTCTTTAAATACCATTTGTGTTCTAAGTAGCCTTAGGGTTTTTTTGGGGTCCAAAAGGTCCGAAAAATCCCTCGAAACTTGACATGATTGTGGATCTTCCCGATGTAGGCCATGATAGTGGGCCACATTTAAGCCTTCTATTATGATTGTGGCAAGTACGCTACGATCGTGGGCCATGTCTTGAACTTCTGTCATGATCGTGGCCATGGGCCAACCTTAATGCTTCTATCATAATCGTAGCATGTTGTGTCACTATCATAGGCTATTTTTTTCAGCCTGAATGTCTTCGAAACTTCTCCATTCATGATGACCCTGAAACACTAATAAACACATCAAGGTACCTCAAAACATAAATTTAAACTCAAAGACTTACACTAACCCATAAAGACACTTAAACACAAATAATTAACAAACTAACACAATTCTCACCTAAATACATACTAAATGATTGAATTAATAGCTAAGCACATATCAAACTATGCCCTAAAACACGATTGAATTCACACTTATCACTAGGACACACAACAATTCTTTTATAGACCAGAAGCTTTTTATTACAACTCAGGTACATCCCTAAAAGAATTAGTTAATGTTTTTATTATTAATATTCTACATTTCCGACAGGATGGAAGGCAATTTTCGCAAGATAAAGGTCTAGCATCCAAAATTTGGAGAGGTAGCAAAACTCAGGTACATCTCTAAAAGAATTAGTTAAAGTTGTTGCTACTAATACCTTTCAATTTCAGTAGGATGTAAAATAGTTTTAGCAAGATACAATGTCTTGATTGTTGAGCTTAGTAAGTCAGATAGATCAAATGGCAAGAATTATCATTCACTTAGAATAACAAAGTAAAGAGAAGCAACCATTTCAACTTGAGGTATACCCAAGGAATGTTAGTGCGGAGACCTTATAAAGTGAGAAGGAGCTTGAAGATCTTGAATGGACTACTCAAGGGATTGCTTGTGAAGAAGCAATTGAGAAGGAGCTCAGAATAGAAAATGATATATCAGTTAGCTAAAAAGTAAATACTGAGTTCCTAATTATTGTTGAAACTAACCCTTCACCTTTACGTAATAGACTGGAGAAAGTAAACGAGGAAGAGTAGGGTGATGAGATATTTCAAAAGTGCAGGGAATCAGTAGAGATTGAGAATTTGAGGATAAGGAAAGACGTTGAATGTGAATGGTCATCATCTCAAGCCCTATCCTCAAGATCCTCAAGTGGAGAAAACACATGGTCATCAACTCTAAGGACCAAATATACAACCATCATTATAAGAAAATCTACAAACACATAAGTAATATTCCATGGGATCCTTATAATTGGGTTAAGTCAATGGACTTATTCTTTAATAAGAACCCACATATTAGTTTAAGTATCTTCATACTTTAATTTATAAGATCTATTACTTTCTTCATAAGAAAGAAACATACTGTAAGCTAGTTTTACCATTTCATCAATAACCTATCTTGATGAAACTACTAATAGGAATATTTAGGAATAATATATAAATGTAAATTAAATCTTATAATTATGATCTGATCATAATTTCAATTACATAATAATTATTCTAAGGATTTTACCTTTAGTGTTAAAACATCAAATATAATTAAATTTATACATAAAGATAAAGAATGCCTTTTATTAATTAAACAATAATGTCATACATCAAATTGCAACCAACCGTTTGGCTGTAAGGGCATAAACGAACAATATCTCACTTTTACTAAAGCCAATCGCCTATGTATCTAATACCGCATCCATCTACATGTTGATCATGTATCTTATGAGACAATGGCTTAGTGAGATGATTTGTAAGATTCTCTTTAGTGGGAACTCACTCCAATGTTATGTCTTTTGGCCCCACTATTTACTTAATCAAGTGAAACTTCCTAAGTATATGTTTAGATCGTTGATGAGACCTTGATTTCTTGTCCTAGTCAATAGCATCGTTGTTGTCATTGTACAATACTATAGGCTTAACAATATTAGGAACCACTCTAAGTTCAGCGATGGAATTCTTGATCCAAACCGCTTCCTTTGCCACGTTTGATACTAAAATGTACTCTACCTCATTCGACACTAAAATGGTTGGCTGTTTGGTATTCTTCCAACTTCCCACACCATCATTTAAAGTGAAGATGTAGCCTGACTATGATCTACAATAATCAAGATTTGACTAGAAACTGGTATTTGAATATCCTTGAACTCTCATTTCAACTCCTCCATAAACCAATAAAACATATTTAGTTCTTCTTAAGTACTTTAAGATGTTTTTCATAGCTATCTAGTGACACTCACCTAGATTGGCTTGAAACATGCTCATTATGTTAAAAGCATAATAGACATTTGGTCTAGTACATAGCGTTGCATAAAAGATTGATCCATTTGTTGAAGGATCTGGAACATAATATATTTTATCTCTCTTTTCTTGTTTTTTAGGATACATACTATATGAGAGAGAAATCCCATGCAACATGGGTAAGAATCCTGCTTGGAATTCTCTATGCTAAACCTTTTAAACACTTTATGTATGTAGATTAGGATAACCTAAGAAACCTTTTTGATTTATTTATATATATCTATATCCCCAGAAGGCTGCTTCTCCATATCCTTCATAGAGAACTTCTTAGATAACCAAATCTTTATTGACTGGAGCATTGACATATCATTTCTAGTTAGCAATATGTCATCTATATATAACATTAGGAAAACAACTACACTCCCACTAACCTTTTTTTATAGACATATGGTTCATCTACATTTTTTCTAAAATCAAACTCTTTGGTTTTCCTATCAAACAGATGTTCAAAGTCGGTGATGATTGCTTAAGTCCATAAATAGACTTTTGCAACTTACATACTTAATTAGGAAATCTCTTGGATTCAAAACCTTTAGGTTGTGTTGTATACACTTCCTCCTACAAATTTCCATTGAGAAATGTTATTTTGACATCTGTCTTCCAAATTTCATAATAAGGGTATACAATTATAACTAATAAGAACCTTATGGATTTTAGCATAGCAACTAGTTAAAAGGTTTCATAAAAAAGAACTCCTTGTTTTTGCTTGTAACCTTTCTTTGTATTTATGTACATTAGCATCTTTGTCATTTTTTTCCTTAAAAACTCACTTGTATCTAATAAGTACAATATCATTAGGCACATCTGCCAAAGTCCATACTTGGTTAGTGTATAATTCCATTTAAGGTCTTATGGCTTCATGCCATTTTAAAGAATCTATGACAGACATTGCTTCTTTAAAAGTAGTATGCTCATTATGTATGAGTGATACATTGTCCTTCCCCTTTTCAATATGTAGATCTAATCTAGTTGGGGGATGACATATCCTGCTAATAGACTATGCCAACTTAGGTTCTTGTTCCATCTGGATATGAATTTGTGGCTCTTTAACTTAGATAAGTTCTACCTCACTCCCACTACTTTCTTTGAGAATAAATTCTCTTTCTAAGAATGTAGCATGCCTTGAGACAAATACTATTTGCTCAAGAGGATGTTAAAATTAATATCTGATCCTCTCTTTTTGATACCCTACAAATTTGCATTTATCTGATTTGGCTTGAAACTTATCTGATATTACACGTTTCACATAAGCATCACATCCCCAAATCCTTCTTAAGTGTGACAACCTTGGTCCTCTACCATCCATATTTTATATGGTGTCTTATCTATCGATTTAGATGGAACTATATTTTGAAGGAAAGCAACAGTATCAATGGCATATCCTTAAAAGGAGATAGGAATGACTACATAACTCATCATAGAGTGTACCATATCTAATAAAGTATGGTTTTTCCTCTCAAATACTCCATTATGTTATGGAGTTCCATGAGGAGTCCATTGTGAGAGAATCCCATTTGCTTTTAAGTAACAAAGAAAGTTGTTATCCAAGTATTCACCATCTCAATTTGATCTTAGTTTTTAATACTTTTACTAGTTTGTTTCTCAACCTCAAGTCTAAATTCTTTAAACATTTCAAAAGATTCTAACTTTTATTTCATTAAGTATATATATCTGATCACGATTTTTCGATATGTGTAAGTTTTAATATCTAATCTCGATAATCGATAAGTATACAGGTTGTTCGCATAGTACCTAAGATGTCCATCCCTTGAGGAGAGATAATCTAATCCTAAATTTAAGGCCAAAACAATTCACAATAATTCAAAATGTGGCAAAACTAAGGCAAGAATTTAATTCTATCACGCAACTCAATTCCAAGAATCAATTACATAAATATTAACAAAGTAGCAGTTGCAACACCCACTCAAGAATCAACCTAAAGGAACTATCAATTGAGAGAAGAGGGAATTTTTACCTATCTTTAATGCTAACCTAATCGATTATGAATTATCAGATTATTAGTCCTAGAAGACCCTAGGGTTGATTACTCTCTTTCGAGTTATAACCATTAAACCTAAATTGTAAACCCTAATCAAATTATGGAAAATTGAAATCTCTTAATTAACAATCTATCCAAACCCTAATTAGATCTGAGGTTTTCCAATAGACTACCGGAAACCTATGTGAGATCTCTTTTCACACAATTATTGATTTGATTAATTTCTCATTCTTATTAAATCACTTAACTCTCGTTATCCTAATTTAATTATTTTTTATTCGATTCACCCTCTCAGTTTATTACTGAATTATGCAATCTCAAAAAATCAATTACAATGAATCCAAATATCATAAAACAATAATAATTGTATTAAATCAAAGACAAAAACAACCTGAAAGTAAGTTTAGACATCCTTAACATTCACACAATCCTATCATCAACAGTTATTCCAATTCTATACATCAATAAAATTGAAACTACACCGGAATCAAGATCTGAATGGATGATGAAAGCAGTAATGTTAGGAAATCTTCTATTATGTAAAGTACTTCTCGTCAGCTTTTTCTCCACGGCTCTCTTCCTTCTTCTCTTTCTCAATCTCTCGATGAGCTATCTCTAGAGTTTCTCAATGGTGGCTAATGCAAAAGCTACTTCATCTTCTTTGTCTTATTCTTTACATATCTTTTGTGTTTTGGGCAGCCTTAGGGTTTTTTTGGGGTTTGAAAGGCCCAAAAACTCCCTCGAAACTTGACTTTTCTGAGTGTCAGTGTGTTTGCATGAATCAAGCCACAATTGTGGGCCATATCTGAGCCTTCTATCACTATCGTGGGTCGTGTCTTAGTCTTCTATCATGATCGTGGCATATGGACCGCGATCATGGGTTGAATCCAGTGCTTCTGTCATGATCGTGGCCTATTATGCCACAATCATTGGTCGTTGTTTCAGCTCGAATGTCTCTGAAACTTCTCCATTCTTTGTTGTTGACCCTAAAACACTAACAACACATAAAGGGACCTCAAAGATATAATAATTAAGCTCAAAGACTTTACTAGCCCATAAAAAACACTTAAACATAATTAATTAACAAACTAACACAATTCTAACCTAAACACATAATGATTAAGTTAACACTTAAATACATATCAAACTAAGCCCTAAAACATGATGCAATTCACACTTATCAACATCCCTACACTTAAATGTTTGCTTGTCCTCAAGCAAACAAAACAGCAAACACACAGAAATTCACACATCACACAATGCAGTAATGAGGCAATGGCTTCAACTCTATGAAATAAACTTAATTTTAAACACAATCATTCGAGTCATTTCAAATCATTAACATGCAAATTCTGTTTATTGGGGCTTTGAACTACATATACATATTACTCCAGACTCAAGTGTTAAATTGTTTAACCTTTTCAATGGCACACATCCATTGATAATTCTTTGGTCATTCAAACTCTGTAACTACTCTTAAGTATGTTTTTATGAAAAGTCAACTATTACAAGTTTGGTAGGTTTTTATTCGAAAACACATTTTTTTTAATTTACTTTTTGTGAACATAAACTTAGTCATTTTACACAGAGGCAAACATTGGTAATGAATGTTGATCCGGTTACTCGACTAAGTCATGTTTTTTTCATTAAACTGCTTGGTTGGAACATCATTATAGTCTTTTTACTTGAAGGCACACATTTGTGATTTGTGTTGATCTAGTTACTCGGCTATATCATGTCCTCAATTGACTCCTAGCTCTATTCATAGCCCGAAGGCCAGTAGAATAACCATGTATTTAGCAAACATGATTTTTTTATTTCCTACCTTGTTGCTTTAGCTACTTGTTTCTATGAAAAATACTAGTAAAACTACTTAAGTCGAAAGGCCTCAAATTATGAATGAATGTGACAATTTAGAGGGTGACAAACTCACATTAAATCTTAATTAAGCTGCATACTTAGCCAAAGACCCCAATTCACTAATTTTTCTAGCTAATGATTCTTCACAATCTAATAGACTATGTTCAAAATTAAATCAATTTCAATTCATCTAACCCATTGACACTTTCACACAATTCATAAAGTATAACCTAAAAACTATCATACGCTAAACAAAATCACACTCAAAGCAAAGAACATAACCCTCACCTCACTTGAACCACACATTTTACTTAATATGAGAAAGGGAAAAACAAATACATAAGGAAAGAAGAAAAATAAATTAAAGTAAAACAAAAACAAAAATGAAAATGAAGACTAAATTTAAAAAGAAAGGGGTTTAGAACAAAGCCTCATGGTGATGGAGGTGGGGATGGTATTGGAGGTGGCAATTGAATGCCCTGAACCTTGAAATAATGATGGATACGACATATGTCCCAACTCTGATGCGGTTGAGTTCATGTCATCTCATTTATCCTTATGGAGTTCTTCATAAGTGTATCTTTAATTACCTTGTTGTTGGTGGAGATTGTATCTAGTACTTTCTTCTAAGCTAGTTCTTCTGTTTCTTGTTCTTCCTCGAATTCCTCGCTGGTCGAATCCTCTTCTTGCTCTTGTTGAGCACTTGAACTCACTTGACCAGTCCTGCCCTTGACATGTATCTTGGCACTAATATCCCAAAGTTCCATATTAGGGGATTTTAAGATTTCAACTCACCATAAATGATGATGGTTCATAAATTCAAGACGGTAGACTGTGAGTCCGTTGCATTCAACTCCATAGTTATTAGCTATGACCGAAACCAAGTAGCCCATTCTTAAGTTATTGTTCCTCTTCTTTCGAGTAGTAATAATGGCATTAAAGATATGGGTGGTTTTGCAAACTGGGATGCTATGATCCGTACACCACAACATGAAAAGTTCTTTCGTTAAACAGTTGTTGGTTTCCATTTTTTTAAACATGATTTGAAACATGAACTTGTTCATCAATAAGTGTTCGTGGCTTCTAATGATGTTGTTGTGTGCATTCTTAGTGTCGAAATGCTCTAACCTAGTTAATTCAGTCTAGTAGGAGTTGACACAAAAATCATCATGCTGTTCCACTACGAATGACTCGGGGAAACCATAAATTTCATACAAAGTTTCATAATCAAGCTTATAAGGTTGACCCCACAATCTAAAGTTGTTGGATTCGTACTGAAGGGATGTAAAAAATTCCATGTTAAGTTCTTCGTAAACTGGGAATTGAAATTGAATGAAGTGACCCCATTGAATTTTTTTTGCTAAACTTTTAACCTCGTCTCACAATTCTAATCTATCTAAAGTTTCAAAAATGAAAATACTTGCAACCATAATTTGTTTATTGCGAAGAGAATGAAAACGATTACCTTCCTTATTTGAGAAGATCGGGAAAGGTGCTTCATAGGCCCTGCTTCTTTTCCCTTGTCTTGAGACTTGGTTTCACCCCGTTGATTGATCGTGCCTTACTGCTTACTTGATGCGTGATATATTGGCTTGAGAGTAGGTAGAAGTTGGAAGAAATTTGGAAGTTTGAAATTTAGGTAGAGAGAAGTGATAGTGTTTGGAAGTGTAAAGCACAGAGAGATAAAGTAAAAATGAAAATAAGTGAAAAAGTGAAGTTAGAAATGAATATATAGGTGATTGAAGGGTAAAATGGTAAAAATTGAAAATGACATTCGCATGCCCCTATTCTTACCCCAATTTTCTAGCAATTTTTTCATCATTTTTTTCCTTTTGTTCTCCTTCACTTTCTGAAGTCACTTCTTAACTCTTTGTGGCCCTTTCACCTCTCTTTGTATAGTTCATCGATCATCAAATTCATATCAAAGTCCTATGTCTTCCCGATTTTATTTGGAAACGAAATAATCCTAACTATGCAATTCAAACTTTCTAAAAAAAATGATTAACGGAAATAAAATTCCATAGGTTGCCTCCCATATAGTGCTTCTTTTAACGTCAGTAGCTCAACTTTTTTTTTTATTTTTGCTCACGATGGTTCAAATGAATGGTACAATGGTAATGTAGTCACTGATCTCATAATTTGCACATGAGCTACCATATTATGGATTCCACTTTCCTTGTGATTCTCCTTCCTTCACCTTCTTCTACCTGATCATTTCTTTTTGAATGCATTCCTAGGATCCTCAATATCTTCCCATTGTCCTCGAGGTTCATTATTCGAAGGTAAAGGAGAACTGTTGTCTTTCTTTGACACTTTGAAGGTTATTTGTTGCTTTCCTACCCTTAGAGTTAGTTCACCCCATCAATGTCAATTATTGAGTGAGTAGTGGCTAGAAATGTTCGTACAAGGATCATAGGGGTCTTCTCCAATATCCAATATGTAGAAGTCCATGGGAAAGGTAAATTTATCAATTTGTACTTGCACGTCCTTAATAATCCCCTTCGGTTAATGAACTATTCTATCGACCATTTTTATTAACATCTTTGTGGGTTCTAACTCTTCTAACCCCAACTTCTGACTAAAGTTATAGGGCATCATATTGAAACTTGCTTCCATATCTGTGAATGCCCTGTCTATGTTGACTTTATTGATATTGCAAGGAATGTAAAAATCCCCTAGGTCGTCCTTCTTTTGTGCTATGTTAGGGTTTTCTTCCACTGTGTGCTCCTTAATCTTCTTCTTGGCTGATTCTTTTAATGTGAGCCTCGTTTGTAGTTATTTTGTTTTATCCTAAACCTTGTTTGATTCAACCTCCTTAAAATTCCTTATTGCCCTACTTGAAATTTACTTTCGCTAAGCTAGAACAAGGTATGGAATTTTAGGTTGAGGTTCCTTGATTGACTTAATTACAAGTTCACTTAGAAGGAATTTCATAATTGCTTGTCCTTTTCCTTTATCTTCATCTTCCTTCATATGCTCAAGTTCCTTTTCTTAGGTCTGACTGATGGCCATAATCTGTTCTTTTGGATTAGACTTGGTATTGCTTGGTAGACTACCTGACAAAGCATTAGCAAGTTGACTTACCTGAACCTCCAAGTTGTGGATAGATGAGGCATGGTTCTTCACAATCTGATAAGACTTTGCCTTTATCCTCTTTTGAATTTCCTCTTGACTGGAAAACATCCTCTTTTGGTTTTCTTTTTGAGTTGTTAGTTTGGACCCCAAAACATGCATCAATTTGTCCATTTTGCTCTCCGTAGATTCAAGTCGGTCTTACTAAAACCCAGGAGGTCTTCGCAGTCTTGTATGGCCACCTATATTGTTCGTCTAAGAAAAGTTAGGGTGATTCTTCCACCCAGGGTTATAGGTTTTGGAGTAGGGATTGTTGCCCCCTCCTTGTCTATATTGAGCTCCCATATAATTCACTTGCTTTGGATCACTTTCCTTTATCAAGTAACAATCCACTGTATCATGGTTCATTTGTCCACAGAGTTTACACTTGAGTTGCACGGCTTTCACTAGAGCTAAGGATAAAACCTTCATGTTATTGAGCTATCGTGTCAAGTTATCAATTTTAGCTTGAATTTCCTATTGGGTTTGCCATGGATACATGTATGCGAATCTAGCGGAAGTGTCGAAATTAAGATTCTGACACCATGACAACCAAAAAACCGCAGAATCATACATGCATGCTAAAATATGTAAAGAACATGGAATATAAAAACTTTTTACCTTTTATGTCTCCTCCTTTCTTATTTCTTCTCCTTGTTTGGGATGTTGTAAACACCAAACCCTTCCTTAATCACCCAAAAACATGCAAAGAAGATGAAGAAAGAATGTATAAGGGCGAATTAAGTACCAAACTAGATGAGTTCTAGTAGATGCTCAAATGATAAAAGACAGATCAAGAATCTTGTTGCATACACTTTGATTCATGCAACAATTGCATAAATTGCAAGAACAAGGTTCTTGATACCTCTCTCTCACTTTAGAACTCTTTTAGAGCCATTATGCTCTCACTTATGTCTGTATGAAGTGGTAAGACCTTGTCCTCACTTATGTATTCATTTGTTCCCTCTATCATGATCGTGGCCTTATTAAAAAAATGAGCTTGCCTTCAGCCACAATTGTGGCTTAAGAGCCATAATCTTGGCCTTCATCTGATCTTTTATACGTGTGACCCTTAGGTTCCTGGTTATTTTAGGCACTTAAATCAACTCTTAGTTCAAGTAAATCATGAAGGTTTCATTATGCCAATTTACCAGAATATAAGTGGATTGACATACAAACTCTTTGATAGTTAATTATCCAACTTATGAACCTTTCCTTAGATAATTACCATGCAATTCGTCCTTTCACTATACTATACCCCACTTCACTCAAAGTATGGGCTATGTGTCAACTACCACTAGACTTACTATGTCACATCTAGTCCAAGTGATATTAGTTCTTATCCTGGGATCTTATTACTCTATGTGTCATTGAAGACTCTCTTCGTGACACATAACTACTTTAGCTAGAGACTCCTGAGTAATGACCTCGAAAAGAGGCCATAAGTATTATCTCCTTCTATCAGGAGTGGTGAATCCTTTATTGGCTACCCAATTACCTTCGAATACTAATATCCGTATCAAATCACCACCTTAAGAGTGACCTCATCTTGAGGTAACAAGGAATGATATCAGAGCACAGGATTAGTATCCAAGATATCCTTGAGTACCTCATGTCTTAGGATATTTGCACCATTGCTATAATGAGATTAATCATTGACATTTGATAGATCATCCATATGATAATCTCATAGTGGGTCATCTGATGTACTTACTACCCTTAGTAAGCATTCACATGTTAACTCTAAATATCTCATGCTTACAAATTATGAGATCCACTGCTTGATCTAATCATCTCATCATGATTTCCTTCATGCTATGATTTGTATCATAGACTTCATTAATTCCATATAAGATCATTATCAATTCATATATAAACAAATATCAAATTAATTAAAAATGTCTTTTTCTTTATTAATCAAAATAAAGTTTATACATAAGTGCTAAAGGTGCCTTTATAGCACTACTTTAACATTTCTGTCATTTGATCAACAACTACAATTCCTTTTTGTTCACAGAATGTAGTAGTTTGTCTACTCTACTTGTTCGTCCATAGGCAGCTATTACTTGCCATCTCCACTTCATCGACTATCTTTCTCATTAGTGATCCTCCTAAAGCTGCGCCAATCGTCCCTGGTTACTCCATTATATAGTGTTTGTAGTAAGAATTCCTTGGGTAAGTTATGGTGTGGGCATTACCTGTAACGACCTAGACTACCCTCCCATATATATTGTCTACTTTGGGCTTTAGGCCTAGCCCAAACCCTCACGGTTTTTCTCTTCCTAGCTCAGCTAAGAAAATGCATCTATGAGGGTTTGGGCTGGGCCTAAAGACCAAAGCAGACAATATCTATGAGAGGGTGGTCTGGGCTATTAAAATGGTATCAGAGCTAGTTTTCGACAAGTTGTGCCAGCTAGGCTGGGCCCTACGGGGTGAATAGTGTGAAATCCTGTATCGGTTGGAGAGAAGAACGAAGTATTCCTTATAAGGGTATAGACACCTCTCCCTTATAGACTCGTTTTCCTAGATGAGCTATGAACAGCAAAACTGTGAGGGTTTGGGCTCAGCCCAAAGCGGATAATATCTATGGAAGGGTGGTCTGGGTTGTTACACTACCGTTGCAAATCCTTGTATCTTTCCCACGCTTCATAGATCGATTCCCCATCACTTTGTTAGAATTTGGTAATTTCCTTGATGATCTTAGTGGTCTTAGTTAGGGGAAAATATTTTTTTAAGAAAGCATGAACTAGTTGATCCCATGTCATGACATTGGTTGGGTGATGGCGTATGTAGTGTGAAACAACGCTAAATGGGCCTTAGAAAGATTTGGTAAAGTTTGGAGAAGTTTGGTAAAACCAAACAAGTTCTGACTTTAGGACGGGTTTCTAGGAAGATGGGTCTAGAATTTGAGGTTATAGTCTTAATAAAAGTTGTAGATCCATGTGTCTAGTTTTTGGAAAGGTACGGTGTGTTTAAACTGGATGAGTGGTTTGAGGTATGTCATTTTTCATGGCAGATGATCTGGCTGGGTGCTGAAATGGAAGCTATTATGGAAATTGGGAATTTTGGATGGCTTACACTTGGATTCTAGAAAAGTGATCAAAATGAAAGTTGCAGAGAAGATGATGATGAACAACTTTGTTTTTGGTCAGAAATTGATTTAGTAAGGGGTTTGTGAGATAAATGGAATGGACAGAAAATTAATGTTTGGTAGTGAGATGGAGCAAAAACAAAGTATCAATTGATTTTTAGAAAATTATCAAACCCAAGTGATCGTTTTTGGTAAAACAAACAAACCCAACAAAAAATTTTGCCAAAGGAGATAAACTCATATTTGAATTAATTTCTTTTTTCTTTTTTTTCAAGGGAGATCCACAATGGAACAAAGATAGGTATTTATAGACAAGGAAGGCAAAAGGGCAGCCTCCTCATGTCCTAATCATGACTTACAAGCCATCAAAGTAGAAAATTAAATTCAATCATAACTTAACATTAACTCTATTTATGTAAACATAACTTAAATAGAAAATCAAAGGTCATAGCAAGCTAAAAGTCACTCTTTGTAAACACAAGCTTTGACTTCACCAAAAGGCTTTAGTAAGGCTTGGAATTGTAGAAAATTGTTGAGCTCAAATTCCTCTTCTCCAAATGTTATAGCCGTGGGTTGTGGAGGCTCTCCTAGGCCCATTGCTTCCATGTCTTCCATTGCTTGCTTGGATGGTCCTCCATCAGTGGGTTAAAGGAATGATACCAATCCTTTACTCTATCTCTAAGGGTAAAAGGGAAAAGCCTAATTCTGACTGTATCTTCCAACATCTGATGGTACCAAAAGGTATCATAGAATTCAAGGAAGTTCACTATATGTGTGTTGGGATCTTCATTTGTTAGTCTATAAAACTGCACACTCTATTGAAACATGTTTAGGAGGGCTGGTTTGATTTCAAATGTTACTCGTAAGGGTGACCTAGCTATTCCTTGGTTAGCCGCATTGACCCTAGTCTCATGAAGTCTATAAGGGTCTATTGTTGACATCCTTAGTTTGCTCTGTGGTCTAAATTTTGCAAAAATTCCTTGGTCATTATTAATTTTGCGATTTCTTCTTCTTCTTCTTTATGATGATTTCCTAATGGTACATTCTAGTCAAGTGATGTCTAAATCTACGGTTTTAGCTACAAGACTCGAACCTCTTATGACTCTTGTATTCATGTAAGAGCACAATTTCAGAAGTAGAAAAGAAAGAATGAAAACAAAAATTAAAAACTAACTAAATACCTTAAACTATAGAACTAAACTAATAGCCTCCCTAGCAACGACACTAAAAACAACTCAAAGTAATTTAAAATGTAACAAAAATAAGGAAAGAATTTAATTCAATCACACAATTTAATTCCAAGAATCAATTATGAAAATATTAACAAAGTAGCAGTTGTAACACCCACCCAAGAATTAACTTAAAGGAATTATCAATTGAGAGAAAGGGAAATTTTTACCTATCTTTAATGCTAACCTAGGTTGATTATGCTCTCTCAAGTTATAACCATTAACCCTAAATTGTCAACCCTAATCATATGATAGAAAATTGCAATATCTCAATTAACAATCTATCCAAACCCTAATTAGATCTAAAGTTTTTCAATAGACTACTAGGAACCTATGTGAGATCTCTTTTCACACAATTACCCATTTGATTAATTTCTAGTTCTTAGTAAATCACCTAACTCTCGTTAGCCCAATTTAATTATTTTTCATTAGATTCACCCTCAGTCTATTACCGAATTATACAATTTTAGAAATCAACCACAATGAATCCAAATAACATAAAACAATAAGATTTTTATTAAATCAATGATAAAAACAACCCGAAGGTAAGTTTAGACATCTTTAACATTCACACAATCCTATCATCAAAGGTTATTCCAATTCTATTCATCAATAAAATTGAAACTACACCAGAAACAAGATCTGAATGGATGATGGAGGCAGCAACATCGGGAAACCTCTTGTTCTGGGAAGTACTTTATGTTGGCTTCTTCTCTACATCTCTCTTCCTTCTTCTCTTTCTCAATGGTGGTTGATGCAAAAGCTAATTCATCTTCTTTGTCTTATTCTTTATATCCTTTTGTGTTTTGGGTAGCCCTAGGTTTTTTTTTGGTCTGAAAGGTCCAAAAATTTCCTCAAAACTTGACTTTTCTGAGAGTTTGTGCATCTGCCTGATGCAAGCTATGATCATGGGCCCCATCTGAGCCTTCTGTTATATGGGCCGTGTCCTAGTCTTCTGTGCCATGATCGTGGGATGACTCCAGTGCTTCTGTCACAATCGTGGCCTATTGTACGACAATCATGAGCTGTTGTTTCGGCTTGAGTGTCTCTGAAACTTCTCAATTCTTTGATGTTGACCCTGAAACACTAACAATCACATCAAGGTACCTTAAAGACATAATAATTAAGCTCAAAGACTTGACTAACCCATAAAAAATACTTAAACACAATTGGTTAATAAACTAACACAATTCTAACCTAAACATATACTAAATGATTAAGTTAACACTTAAATACATATCAAACTAAGCCCTAAAACATGATGCAATTCACACTTATCAATAACTGTATCTAAAATGATCATCTATGAAGATAATTAAATATGAAAATCCACCTCTAACACTAGTAGACATAGGCCCAATACATCTAAATGTATTAGCTCTAGTAACTCACTAGCACCTTCTCCTTTTCCACTAAAGGGTAGTTTGGTCATCTTTCCTAATAAACAAGATTCACAAGTTTCATATGATTCATAATAAACAAGATCCAAGTATCCTTTTATATGTACTTTGTGATTTTAGCTTCGTTGAGATTAACTAACCTACAATGCCATAAATAATATGAGATTTGGTCTCTTAACTTTCTTTCCTTACTATTTATATTAAGAATTAACCTTTCAATATCTAACTCATGCAAACCATTTGTAAGTAATCCAAATCCATAATAAACATCATCTTTATAAAAGAACAACTTTTATTCTTAATAATAAAGACAAATCTATTCAAATCTAAACAAGAAATAGAAATGATGTTTCTCGTAAAAATTAAAACATAATAACAATTATTCAGTCCTAGTTTTAGGCTAGAAGGAAAAACTATATTAGAAGTTCCTACAGCTAATACAATAACTCTTGCTCTATTGGCTACTCGTAGGACTACTTTACATTTCCTTAACTATCTACACTATTATAACATTTTCATATTATTACATATATAAGAACCAAATCTAGTATCTAATACCCAAGAATATGGAACAAAAGTAAAAAGATTGATCTCAATTATAAACATGCTTGAAGAGATAGCTTCCTTAATCTTTTTATCTTTTGGGGGTAACAAGATAAGATGGTCAATTCCTCTTCAAGTGTCCATTGACTCTACAATGAAAGCATGTGACCTTATCATTGCTCTTCTTTTTGACACGACCTTCTGTCTTTCCTAATTTAGCATAAACCTTTTGTTTCTTGTTATTATTCTTCTTATAGCCCTTTTTCTTGCTCTTGGAAGAATCCACAATAAGAACAGAGTTGGGTTCCTTCTTAAGGCACCCCTTTGTGTTCTTAAGCATATTCAGTAGTTTAGGTAATGCCATATCCTTTTGATTCAAATGGAAGTTCATAAAAAACTATGGAAAGCTTGAACTAAGAGACTGTAACACTAGATCAATGCTTAACTCATAGTCCATAAAAAAACTAATTGGGCTGATTTTTTAATATACCTAGTCATCTTTAGCATATGTAGGTTCACTAAAGATCCTTCTACCATCTTACGTTGAAATAATGCCTTGGAAAATTGATACCTCTCCACCTTGCTTTATGTGCCAAATAACTTCTTAATATGCGTAATAATAGCAGAAGCATCCATGTTCTTATATTGCCTCTATAGCTCTGGAGACATACTATCCAACATCACATATATAGCTCACTTAACGTCATCAATATAATGTTGACATCTTTCTTAAGCCTCATTAGTTGCATCTGAACAAGGCTCTGGAGGAAGAGGAGTGTCAAGAACTTATAACTTCTTTTCTTTCCTGAGAACAATTCTTCAGTTGTAAAACTAGTCTGAGAAGTTAGGTTTAGTCAACTTGTTAGCATCTATGATGCTCCTCAATGTCAAATTAGTTCTCATCTTTTGATTTGATAACTGAAAGACATAAAAGAGAAAGTATTAGTTTATACCTAAATATCAAATAAAATAAGGAATGTAATAAATATTTGATTACTCCCAGTATTTTATATAAAATAATAGCCATCACTATTAAATCAAGAAATTATTAAATAATTTCTTAGTGGGATAAGATCTCGTTAAAAAATATTTAATATTGATTTTGCTTAACAAACCAACTAAATTTAAATCAGGTAGATAATAACTTTATCAATCACATCTTAGAGAGATAGTAGTCGAAGCACAAGCACACAAGAAGACCTTTCATGTTTCCTAAGAAGGGAAAGTGAGTGAAGACAGAAAGAGAAGAAGAAGTTATGAGAATTAAACCAGAAAATCTTACCTCCACAACCACCAGGAGACGTTGAAGATGGAGACATTGGAGCCTTAATTAGGAAGCTTCTGGTGAAACATTGAAAAGGGGATCTTTAACTTAACTAGTTTTGAAAGCTCTGAGAATTAAAGGGTGGATAGTACACGATGACGTTCGCATCCAAGCTGGATGGGTGAAATGGAGAGCGGCAACTGGAGTCCTATATTATAGGAAATTTCCACTAAGGTTGAAAGGAAAATTCTATAGGACAGTCATACAACCGGTTATGCTATATGGCTCTGAATGTTGGCCTATAAGGGTAGCGTAAGTGCGAAAGTTTGAAGTAGCAGAGATGAGAATGTTGAGATGGATATGTGATTGTACGATGGTAGTTAGACTACCAAATAGGGTGTACAGAGAGAAGTTAGGCATCGCAGCCATCAGAGACAAGCTGAGGGAGTAGAGATTGCGATGGTTCAGACACGTGCGTAGAAGAAGTGTGATGAAACCAGTCAGGAGAGTTGATTGGATTCAAGTAGAAGGGACGCGAGGTTGAGGGAGGCCAAGGAGAACATGGGAGGAGCAGATCAGACTGGACCTACAGGTGTTAAACCTATCTGTGGATATGACATCCGATAGAAATAGTTGGTGCTGCAGAATTTCGATATTGGACGTATAAGACTCGTAGGGGCATGAGGGGTAAAGCAGGCTTTAGACTGTTCTGAGAACATGACCTATGATTTGAAGTGTGGGAGACACAGATATATAAGTCGACACTTAGAGTGGTCTGAAGTAGTAAATGTAATACGTGTGTTTTTTGTGTAGTATTTCGACCTATCATTCATATATGTAGGTCGAAAGGCTACACATTGGTTGTAGACTCCTAGTTCGGTGGATAGACTGTCTGCTGGTCGACCGTACCTCTAAACAACTGCTTGCCCTCCTACTTAAGTCCCATAAGGATACGACCTCTGCCTAGGATAAGTAGCAAACGTTTAGGGTGGAATTAGAGTCTCCTATAAGAGATGATTAGGTTCTACCTCTACTATAATAGATAGTAGACGTTAGATCCGGAATAGGTCATATAGGAAGTGTCTATGTATATAAATATGTATGTAATTATTTATATTATTTACCTAGTGTACTATTATTTTATTGGTATTTTTATTACGTTAATTTCTTTTTAATTTTTATATCTCTCTGCTTATGCCTGCTCACATATTGACATCTTCATGTTTTTATATATTTTCAGTTGCATGTGCATTCTATATGTTATAGTCTCCATGCATATACATATATTGATATACTTATGCAGTGATATACTTGCATTGGTCTGATTTGTTTGTTCTTGTTTGTTTGGGTTTGTTTTTATGTTTGTTTGTATTGTTTGTATTTGTTTGTGTTTGTTTGTTTGTTGTTATTTGTTTTTACGCTTACCTTAGTCGGGGATCTATACGAAAACAGTCTCTGTATCCCTATCGGAGATGCGGGCATAACTGCGTATATCTTACCCTCTCCATACCCTGCTTAGGCAGGAATTTAGGTTTGTTTGGTTTGATTTGGTTTAGTTTAGTACACGGTGACGTTTATACAGTCTACGATGTCGTTTGGTTTGTGTTTTGATATCCTGTTAGTAGGATAATAGTTGTACTAAACTCTTATTCTTTTTAATCCATTTTGATTTTTCAAGAAAATCACATCTTATACGACTCATAGATCTATTAGGTGACAACTCCTTGCCAAAATATATAACATATATTATTCCTAACTTTGCCTTTAAATCCATACGATCATGAGCTTGCTTACCCAGATCATACAAATTTAGTTAAGTAGGACCCATTAATTTAAGATAAAACATATTCAGGTTAAAGTGGGATTATGGGATTGAGTTTGCTCAATAACCCATACAAAACCATCACATTCGTAACGTGTACTTAATATTTAATTAAGGGATTTGAATTTAAATTGTTTCTCATAAAAAGAATATAATCTCATTACATTTATAATTTCTAACATAATCTAATTATGAAAGAAATCATTCAAAACCTTTGCTTAATTCTAATTATTGATTTGGCAACTAATTTAATTTAATAATTCAAAATTTTAAAAAATAAACTAAATTCCAAAATATTCCTAATAAAGATTATCCTTTGAAAACAATTTCAAATATTTAGAAAAATTTTAAATTAATTAGGAATATAAACCAATTTAATCTCCATTAAATTAATTTAATTGAAATTAAGGCTTTAAAACACGTAAAAATATCAAATAAAAGCATACACTACAAGCGTATAGTCAATGAGGGAACGTTAACTAGCGCGTGCACTATAGATGCCATTCATGTCTACTCCCAGATGTGCTCCCAAACGTTAGGCGCGTGTCTTACATGTACCTTTCGTTTTTTCACAGGTAGGGTTTCTCCCCCTCTACCACCACCTCGCCTCTCTATTTTTGCTTGTTTTCTGACACATGTGCTTCCAACTGCTCCGCCGTGTGTTGTGGACCTCTATGGCGTCACCATTATGTTAGTCCACCATGCTCCACCACGTGTGCTTCATTCATGGGTGTTAACTACCCATCTTCACCAGTGACGATTCACTAACGGTTTCAACTCATCATGGCAGCAACTTAGCTTTACTGGGTGACCCATCTATGGTGATTCACCACCAATAATATCTAGCACACGTAAAAATTAAAACAAAACAGTAAAGTACATGTATAAGCCAAACTTTCCGGAATAAATGCAAGCAATAGAAGCAAAAACTAATTTCCACAACAAAACAAAAATAATTGTAAAGCAGAAAAAGGAATGACATAAATATTCAAAACAATTTTGAGTTTAATTTAAAAAAAGCCTTAATTTCTTTATCAAATCAATAACAATTAAGCTTTTAGTTTAAGTTAAATAATTAAAGGAGACTTTGATATTACTGTTAGAAACCAATTATGATCGAATTACGGAGGTAGTAAAAAAACAAAAATTTTATACGTTTTGATTAGATCCCAATAATTGAATAACTTGAATAGTTAAATTTAATCATAAAAATATAAATTGTACCTAATTCAATTTTCCTGTTGAAATCCTTTAAAAAGCTTTTTGATGTGTCAACTATAAACTACTCATGTGTCTAGCTTCTAACAATATCTAAAGAGTAGTTTCTCAACTCTAGAGAAGAAAAAGTAGGAGTACTAGCTCCCTTATACTAATTCCCTATTTATAGGAAAAGAATTATTTTTAAATTTTATTAAAATTAAATACTTAATTTTAATAAATTAAATATCTTATATTTGATCCATAAAGTTTTTTTAACTTTATAATTAAATCAATTTCTATTAAAATTAAATACATCAATTATAATTAAAGCCTAACTCTAATTATAATTAATTTAATTTTAATAAAATCAAATATCTCATATTTGATCTCTAAAATTTCTCAAACTTTATAATTAACTCAAACTTAATTGAAATTGGTTTTTTAATTTAAACTGCTCTTTATATGTGACCCATTAGGTCCCTAATATATTGGCAATGATTATAAATTACAATTTTAAATCAGAATTAGAGTTAGATAAATAAAAACTCCTTTTAATTTATCTTTAATTTTTCAATTAAACAATTTATAATTACAGATCAAGATTGACGTTTAGTAACATGTCATAACCACCCAATTATCAAGAATGTCAAAGTGGTTTGACTTGAGTTGTCTATGCATGGTCATGATATATAATTTAATCTTTTGTGTTCATTCTTGCTAATTAGCATTTGATTTATAATTGATATTTGGAAACACCTTTTTAAATGTTAATTCACTCTAACTAGATAATTCCAGAAATCACTACTAATTAAGAATAATAGAACATTCTCGTTGATTACTATAAAGTGATGAATCCTTTATTGACTTACTCAACTATTTCCATATAGTTCATACTATATCCAAGTACTACCAACTGAATTATCCTAGGATAATTTATAAGTAGCGTCAAAACACAGTAATTGATTCATGAGATACCTTAGTAATCTTAAGTCTAAAGATCAATTATACAACCATCATTATGAGAAAATCCATATACATATAAGTCGTATTCCATTTGGGTTCCTCATAATTGGGTTAGTTTAGTGAACTTATTCCTAATAAGTACCTACATATTAGTATAAGTATTTCCATATTTTAATTTATGAGAATAATTACTTTCTTCATAAGAAGAAACATAATTTGTGATAGTTTTACCATTTCATCAATATCCTGTCTTGATGAAACTATAGCAAAAAACATTTAGGAATAATACATATATGTATATTAAATCTTATAATTATGATCTTATCATAATTTTAATTATACAGTAATTATTCAAGAATTTTACTTTTAATATTAAAATAACAAAAGTAATTAACTTAATACATAAAGATAAAGAATTCCTTTTATTACTTAAACAATAATGTCATACATTAAATTGCAACTAACTGATTGGCTACAAGGACAAAAACTAACATACTTTGACATTATTTTAAGAGCCTAAAGTAGTCAATTGCATTGTTGTCACCTAAGGTGTAAGATTGAGCAGAAGCTCATCCTTAAAGCAATGTCATACTTAAAGTATTAACAAGTATGTGTCTTTTAAATCATCATTGGAAGGTATAAAAAGTTCAAAGTATAGGTGGTTAGAAACTCCTAAAACTGACCTATTCATAATTCACGAGCCTTAACATAAATGAGAGAGAGTATTTCATATTACAACCCAATAAATACTCTCATATTACAAACAAATAAGATAGTATAATTTGGACAAAGAGTAGCACCCATACTTTCAAAAATAATCTGCCATAAATTTATACATAATAGTAAGTCCTATTCAGCCTTATAATAAACTAGTTTTGGTTTAAAACAAGGTTAAAAAAAGTTTTTTTTAATGGTTAGTCATAAAGTAAAAACTAAAGACAAGGGACATATTATATTTCTAAACATCCCCAATAAAAATTCTTCCCTTTTCATATGAAACAAGAGAACCATAATTGCATCTACTCAAATGTGTTTGGGAATCATTCATAAACCTCTACAATCTCAATTGGAACTACAACATTTGTTCAACAATTTTAAGATGGCATATATAAACTCTGTTACCTATAAACTCTCTTTAGTTTGCTGTATTTATAGCCTATGACATGAGAGAGACTACAAAAATTTCAAGATGACAGCATACGACCTACTTAGATTATTAACTAGATTAGATTAGTCAGCATTGCTAAGCGAATTAATGAAAACTTGAAGCTTGAGATCCCATTTATTGGAACCTTTGAAATGAGGACTAATATGGATTAACAAATAGCATTATCAGCTCATCTATCTTGCAACTTGTTGCACTTACCTGACTATTGACCTAACTTCTCTGAAATTAACTAAGTGTAGGTGATGTTCTAAAATATCTGAGTTTATCCCCTATATGGCTCTAAAAGTGTGCAAGATGTTACACTTACCTTATATTTTGGTTTAAATAAATTAGTTACTTACCAAAAATAAAAAAAGAGAGGTAGCATTTGGGCATTGTGGTGGTGACTAGATTTAATAATCACTGACATCTTTTTCCATTCTTTTTATGGTTGATAAAAGCTATTTTAGATATTCTCATTTTCGAAAAGTAAAAGATTTCATTAATAAAAGAATATATACAATCAAAGGAAGCAACTTATTTAAAATAGTACAAAAAATAAAAACTAGATTACAAGGTCTTATAAGTCCTAGTAATTAGCTAAGTCCAATGCCCATCTCACCCTCATGTTGGTGGATAAGTTGGTAATTATTCCCCTAGTTAACATGTTTAGTTAGATTTGAAGAGAAATATTTTGAAAGAGTAGCTATGAACTTTTACTTTGTTGTCTAAAGATTCTGCAATTCCTTTCTTTCCAAATATGGTAAACCATTGAGGCCCAGGCAATCTTGAGTTCTTTATAATCTGTTTGATTTTCCATTTTAGTATTCACTAACAAATTAATTGTCTCCTCCCATAAGTCTTCTGAACTATAGATATTTAGAATTGCCTACAACCCTCTCCACATCCGTGTATCTACAGTTAATCATGATATGTTCCAAACTTTCCAACTCTACATTACTTGACTCATAGTCAGTGAGTTTAATAGTGATCTTAAGTTTGTCCTTTAGTGATAGTCCACCTTCATCCCTATCTAAAATATAAATGAATGTACAAGTCTAATATCCTTATCTAACACCAATTTTGTACAACTCATTATTGATTATTGATCATTCCACAAAAAAAGTTTGTAAAATTTAGTGTTAAACTCACCAGATTTATCAGTTGTCCACTTGATTTCATCTTGGTCCCTCTATTGGCATCTTGGTACTTGATCCACTATGATTTCATCATCTCTGCTACTATGGTATGGCCATATCCACTGATTATTTCTAATTAGGCTACTTATGCTTGTTCAAGGGTCAAGACTAGTTTCAGATGTTGTAGTTCCTCCACTTTGTATAAGGGTCCCCTATAATGCCAGTAGTCATACCAGAGATATGTTTTATTACCATCCCTAATTTTATAAAACTCCAGGCTTTGCATCCTTTGTCTTGTGTTTAGGATTTGCTTGAATATCCCTACTATGTCTTGCTTGTTCTTTAATGTCCAAAGCTATTATTTTTAGAACACATCATGAATCCATTTCATCTATAAGTCCTCCTTTTTGTTATACAACTATCATAGATTCTTAGCTAGACATACTATACTGATCACCCTTGAAGAATGTAAACCTAATCCCCCTTGATCCTTTGGTCTGTATATCTTATTCCAACTAATCTTTGCTTTGCATCATCCGTAATCCAATCCATTCTATAGGAACTCCCGTAGTTTCCTATCTACCTCCTTGAGTATACTTTTGGAATTGGTAAGTGATTCAGCCAGTAGTTTTTGACATTACTTAGGATTGACTGTATTAGTTATAGCCTACTTCATAGCTTAGGAACCTATTGCTCCATTGGTTTATCCTTCCATTAATGGAATCTAGCATTGGTTTACAATTAACTACATTTATCCTTCTTTGTGAGATTGGGATTGCTAAGTACTTGAAAGGTAAATTTCCTTGTTTCATTACCATTTCTCTTAGTTTGAAAGGTAAATTTCCTTGTTTCATCGCCATTTCTTTTAGTTTATAGGTTGCATCATTACTGGAGTTGCTTGAAAGATTATAACAACTCTTCTTAGGGCTAAAACTTAGCTTTGAAATCTCTTGGAATTCCTCAGTAGAGTGCATAAGTATATTAATGGAATTTCTTTCTATCCCGTAAAATAAAATCAAGTCATTTGCAAAATCTAAGTGGATTAACTTCATAAATTTGCTTCTATAATGGAACAGGAACTCATGATATGTGCTTATCTTCCTTGAAAGAAGAGTCATCAGGGCCTTCATGCAAAGAATAAATAGGTAAGGGGAAATTGGATGCCCCTTTTTTTAGTCCTTTCTTAGTTTTTATCAGTTTGGTAGGTTACCTATTAACCAATATAGCTATAGAAGTAATGGTTACACACTCCTTTACCCAATCTCTAAACAATTCTGGAAAGTCTATAACTTTCATGATATTGAAGAGGAAATTCTAGTTAATTGAATCATATACCTTGGCTAAATCCATTTTGATTTTACAGTTTTCATTTTCCTCTTTGAGTTATACCCTTTTAGCAACTACTAGCATAGGAGTATGTTGGTGTTTACTGACCTCCCCTTTATAAATGCATTTTACTCAAGACTGATCGCGGCTCTGTCGATTCGATCTTATGATCGATCCTTGGAAACTGGTCAAATATAAAAGTTCCAAGATTGCGGTATAGGTTGCAATTCTCGGGTCGTCTCACTTAATTGGAACCAAGTGAAAAAGGT
>JAOSBN010000177.1:14360835-14384788 GCA_027563595.1 Erythroxylum suave
ATTTAACAACTCTTTATTACAACTTTTAAGTATGCTCTTGATGCTTCCACTTTTTATGATAGATGTATACAACTAAAATCCCCCCTTAAGATCTAAGGTACTATATTTTCCACTTGCAAATCCAACAATTCAATACTTGTTTGATATATTACCACAATATATATTCTTATGGAGCCTCTTATTAGTTAAACATGATAATAAATTAGTAAGTCACATTGTGGGTGATGAAAAATCTTAATAATATCAAGATCATACGAGATTATGATCCTTCTATTTTAATGGTTAACATGATTAATAATTTTGATCCATTTTTTGGAAAGAATCATAACCCTTATTAGTATTATCATTTTAACAAGTTCAATTGCTACTTTTCATACATGATACTGAGTAAGCTCACACTTGAGAAATTTGATCTTCTTAAGGCTAAATTGATAGATTCTGGCATAACTTCTGCTGATATCTTAGAGGTGAATACTCTTCTTTCTTTTTATTCTTTATTGTTAGGAATTTTTAGCTCACTGTTGTCTTCAAACATAGGGTGTGGTTTCACTAAAATATGAAATGTAATAGGTTTCTGTATACTCATTTATCTATGTTTTGCATAAGAATTTACTATGGGAATACGAGATTATGATCCTTCTATTTTAACACCAAATTTTTTATCACATTACATTGAAAATCTTTCACTTGGATTATAGATGTGGTAACTAATGCTTCTACTTCTAATAATGATTCTCCATTTAAATTGTACAAGTTTATAAGTACAAGCATGCCTCGAATTATCTTTAAAATATTGTTGTGAATCTCTACAGTTGTACTAGAGATAACAAATTCATTTTGAAACCTTCCATATATCATGCTTCTAGAAGAATATGAGATGTAACATCATACATCTTTAAGTTTATAGTTACAATATCAACAACCTTTAAAGGATAATCATCATAATTATACATAAATCTCCTAAGTTAGGTTCATAACAATAGAACCATTCTCTTATAAAGGATATATGAAAACTAGCTCTTAATTTGAAGAGTCATAAATTAAGTAGTGACTTCTTACATTTTCAATTATTATTGTTGCCTTAAAATAATAATAGTTGTCATTATCTAAAGTGATTACAATAAAAAAGTATACTCTTTAAACTTCTCAATCTTAAATTTGGCTACCATTACCTCTATCCCAAATATGTAGAACATCTAAAAGCATATTCTATGATTGTTCCAACTACTTGTATTCTTTCCTACTCATTGCCCCACTAAAATGTGCCATGCGCCTCTTAGTGGATCCAAAGATAACCTCTAACCCTATAAAAGTCAAATGAAAGCTAAAAGGAGAGAAGCATCAGATGAATAATTGTTCTTAATTTCTTACAAAATACCTATGCTTTCGAAATTCCAGTAATATAACCTTAAAACATAGAAGTTAAGAAAGAGTTACAAAATGCACCAAATCATTTGTCACAAGTTGAAATACAATGATACACCATATCAATTATTGAGTTTGTGAACTTTGTGGTTACTATACTGAACAATATCTGCTGTTAAGATTTTATACGTTTCATTGCTGAATGGCCAGGGATATTTTATCATGCTTTATGACAGATACTATTTCTAAGTGTGAGGAGGAGATAGTTAAAGGAGCCTGTAAAACTATGGATAAGAGTTGGATGAACAGTGTTAGGGTTTCTCATGAACAAATTGATGGAGTGAGAATGTTTATGAATTTTGTGATTGAAAAAAAGGGCAAAGATTATGAAATTTCATACCCTTGTGCACGTTGCATGAATTATTATATGAGGTCTCAGATGAATGTTTTTGACCATTTAATGCAATTTGGCATGGACCAATCATGCACTCGCTAGGTTTTACATCGTGAACTACCAAAATATAGATTTCTCTCTAAGGAAGAAAGGATTGACACTGCAAATGTACTTATTGATGGGACAGGAAATGATATTAATGAAGGTGATGGTGATGAGGAGGATGATGGCATGCAAGATTTGCTTTATGATGAGACTTCTTTCTTAAATGACTTTCCAATTGATCAGGATGGAAGGAGTCCTCCAATAGGTGTCGAAGATTTTATGATGGGTGCCTTTCATGAATTGTTGAGTAAAGCAACTGAAGAGTTGTACCCCGGATGTACAAACTATTCAAAATTGTCATTTTTAATAAAGTTACTTCATTTGAAAGTATACAACAAGTGGACCAATAAGTCATTTGACATGTTACTTGCTCTACTGAAGGATGTATTACCTAATTGTAAATCTTTTCCGAAGTCTTATTATGAAGCAAATAAATTTCTATAGAGCCTAAGCTTAGGTTATGTGTCAATACGTGCATGTAAGTATGGTTGTTCCCTATTTTGAAAAGAGTATGGGGACTTGGAAAGTTGTCCTCAGTTTGGAACTTCAAGATGGAGAATTAATGATGGCAGGCATAAGAAGATACCTTACAAAGTTTTGCAGTAGTTTCCTTTAACCCCCAGGTTACAACAATTATTCATGTCAAGTAAGACCGCTAAACAAATGACGTGGCATAATGATAGGCCTAAAGGTGACAGTAATACAATGGTTCACCCTTCTGATGGAGAAGCTTGGAAGATCTTTGATGAGCTTTATCTTGAGTGTTCCAAAGAGCCACGTAATGTTAGACTAGCCTTAGCAATAGATGGATTCAATCCACATGGCAATTTGTCACTTTCATTAAGCGTGTGGCCTGTTGTTCTCTTATCATGCATTACCCCCTTGGATGTGTATGGATGAGTAATTTTTTTATGCTATCATTGGTTATTCCAGCTTCGAAAGCAGTGGCTAGAGACATTGACATGTATATGAGACCACTAGTAGATGAGTTAAATGAGTTATGGTAAGATGGCTTTCATATTTTTGATGCTTCAAAAGGAGAAAATTTTCAAATGCATGCAGCGTTAATGTGGACTGTTAATGACTTTCCAACCTATGGTACTATTTCTGGGTGGAGCACTAAAGGCTATAAGGCACGCCCTATGTGTAACAAGTACACTCCTTCTTGTAAGTTAAGAAGTAAGATTGGTTACTTAGGCCATCGGTGTTTTCTTCCTTACGATCATCCATAGAGAAAAAATAAGAAGTTTGATTGCAAGAGTGATCATTAGCCTACACCTAACTTACTAGATGGAGATGATGTGGTGAAACAATTATATCATGTGCAGAATATATGTTATGGAAAGCACCCTAGCAATAAAACGAGATTGGAAGGAGAGTTGAATTGGAATTAAAAAAGGCATTCTTTTTTATCTACCATATTGGCATAAGTTAAGATTAAGGCATAAACTTGATGTCATGTGTATAGGAAAGAATATTTGTAACAATATCCTTGGTACTTTGATGAATGTTGAAGGTAAAACCAAAGATACAATCAAGGCTCGGCTTGATTTGGAAGATATGAACATTCGAAAGGAATTACACTTGAAAAGCGCAACTGATGGAACTATTGTGGCAAAACCTCCAGTATGCTATGCAATGTCTTCCAATAAAAAGAAGAAGTTTTATGAGTTTGTAAAGCAGGTGAAGTTTCCAAATGGTTACATATCTAATATATCTAGATGTGTTAATGTTGATCAAAGGAAGATTACTGGACAAAGCATTCTTCCATTAGGCACGCATGGCATCTTGAAAAAAGATGTGACAGGTGTTTTAATGGAGTTGGGGGGCTTCTTTTGTCAAATTTGTAAACGAAGTTTGAATAAGGACGACGTACAGAAGATGTGTGATGAGATAACTTTAATCTTATGAAAACTTGAAATGATATACCTACCAGCATTCTTTGATGTCATGGTACATTCGGCAATTCATTTGACAAATGAAGTCTTACTTGGTAGACCAGTTGCGTATAGATGGATGTATCCAATTGAGAGGTATTATTTAAATTTATCCTATCACTCAACAAAGGGAACTAAATATTGTCCTATCTGATTATAGTTAATCATTTTTTAAGATTCCTAGGTATAGTAAAGAGATTTGTTAGAAATAAAGCACGTCTAGAAAGGTCAATTGCTGAAATGTTTGTTGTTAAAGAGTGCTTGACATTCTGTTCAATGTATCTAAAAGGAATTGAAACCAACTTCAACGTGCCAGAGCGAATATGGTTGATGGTAGTGACATATCAGTGTTCTGCCAAAGATGTAAACCGACTGGTGCTACCAAAACAATTGCCCTTCCTACAAAAGAGCTAGAGATTGCACAATGGTATGTACTTATAAATTGTCATGAGATTGGGCCCTTTATTGAGTAAGTTTTTCTAACCTATTGTCAAATTAAGATATGTACTAAGGAGAGATATTTCATATAATCTTAATTGAATTTTTTATCCATAGTGAGCACATGGATGAGTTAAGGCAATAAAGTCCATTATATGTTGACAGGACACATAGAAAACAATTTTCTTCATGGTTAAAGCATTGGGGTGAGAAGAATGTTTGTACATGGTGTACACTAATAATTATATATTATTAACTAATTTTCATTTTTTGTTATAGTTGATGAAATTAACTAGCTCTCGTGAAGGAAGTATCTTTGAGTCTTTGTATGCATTAGCATGTGGATCTCATAGTTTGGTGCAGAAGTACACTGTAAGCAATACAAATGGCACGTGATTTCGCACTGAAGCCTGTGATCTACGTAGATTTACACAAAATAATGATGTTATAGTGTTAGGAAATTGTGGGGAAGAGAATATTACATTTTATGAGGTTCTGACAGATATTATCAAGCTTGAATATGTTAGGGGTAAAAATGTTGTACTTTTCAAGTGCAAATGGTACGATCTTGCACATTCAAATACGAGGGTCAATGACATTGTAAAAAGCATCAACGTAACTAAGTTTTGATACAAAGATGACCCATTTGTTTTGGCACATCAAGCGAAGCAAGTCTTTTATATAGAAGATTTGTTATTCGATCCAAATTGGAGGATTGTCCAAGAATGTGAAGTTTGACGTGCGTATGATATCCCTTTTCATGGTAATGAAGAAGGTTTAAATGATGTTGAGGAGTCTGATGAAGTTCCAGTGGAAGTCGAGGAATGTTCCTTAGAGGTTTTTAGATCGAAATGATATTTCAAATGATGTAGTAAAATAATGTTTTATTGAATTCTGAACAACATTTGAATGATAATTTGGAGGACTTAGAGACAAGCAATAATGAGAATGAATGTGATATTATATTGGAAGAGTCGACTGGCAACAATGATGAATAAATTCTTATTATGCAATTGAACCTTTATTGTAGAGTGCTTTATTGTTATATGCAGATTTTATTATAGATTTTTATTCAACACCAATATAGCACTTCCATTGCACCATTTCTTTATATGCAGCATCCATGCTTCTCTTTGATTCGATTGCTTCTCTTTCATATGTGATACTTCTTCTTCTAATGACTTAAGGTTGTTCTCATAAACCTCAAAAGTTACTACTACTGCTTTGTGTCGACGAGAATCATTGTCAAATAGTAACTTCTTGCTGTCATAGATGTCAATGAGCTTTTCAAAAAATAGGTCTTCACATATAGGCCCCTCTATTTGGGTAAGTTTAGATGAGAGGTGTATGAATTCCTTTAGACCTTCATCAAAACGCTTATAGTCTAGTGATGGACGTGTAAAGGTTTCAAAAGTCCCCGTTAGAGAATAAATTTCAAACAAAAAAAGCAATGGATCTTTGTTCTTGTAAAATGTTCTTTTAAAGTGGGAATTTACATTTTTAAATAACAAATTAAAAACAGTGTGAAGTGAATACTTGTTAAACTTTCATTTTATATCAAATATAGCCTAATGTTGGTCTTTATTTATGACCACCGTTAAGTCTATCTTAGATTAAAAAATATATAAGAAATATATAAAACATTAGATTGCTTGTTTCCTAATCTTCCTAAAACTACCATAAATATTTTTTGGGGTTTGTTGTTAGGGTTTTTATAATTCTCTTCCTATCATTTATTTTCTTCTTTTCATGGTTGTTTATGATGAAGAAATAACCTTAAATGGATTTTAAGATTGACCTAGATAGTGTTTAAGATAGATGAAGATAAAGATTATAGTACTTCTCTTAGTGATTCCTCAAAATCATATAAAATAGATAAGGTTAGGGAAGATGTAGTTGAGGTTATTGATAATTAGAAAAACCTAATTTATTATGTTAGCTTTTAATGAAGTTCAAGAAAAAGGTCAACTTATAGGTTATGATATTTATGTTGATGATATTTGCATGCATGACTTTGCTAGTATAGGTAGGGGCAATTTAAGAGGGAAAGCCACTGATTATGGTGATGGGCAAACCAAGGTTAAACCAATATTAATTGTGGATGTGCTTTAATTATTAACTTGGGTAAAGAAGAGACTAAGAATTCAAGAGCTTACGTGGTGAAAGCGGTAATTGATATTAAGGTTGGAGGCTTTTATAGGATTAAAAAATTGTAAAGAAGTAGCTGAATTAGCCAATGATATGCATTGAGTGAAAATTGGCTAGTGATGTTGGTGGAGGTGGTAAGAGTAAGGATAGAAGTTCACAGAAGATTGAAATTGAGAATGATGAGTTGCAGCGTGGTAGAATACTAAGGATAGTCGAGACATCTTTTAGTGAATGGAGATAAACTCAATTTCAAGTTAAAGAAGTTGTAGTTTTTCAATGATAAGAGTCTTTGGAAGAAGAATTGTTGAGGAAAATTACATAAGAGTTTTAGATTAATATTGTTGAGGGTGTTGATTCTTTAGTTTTTGTGTTATTAAAAAGTAAAAGATTGTAGTGAACCTGCAGAAAGTTGTTTGATAAGTAGCTCCATCCTTAGACACGTTGCACGGACCCCGTATTGAATACATAAGTCATCGTATAGAGAAACCACCCTTTAGTATTGTATCCTATGATATAGAGGAAACAGAAGGATACTAACCCCTAACTCAACTAAAGATGCTAGTGAGTTAAGATTCGTCTTTTTCTTTATTCATTTTCACTGTAAAACATTTATGTATGTATCTATTATTAGAGCTAATCACATCCTCTATATATTGCAAGTTGAACTGTCACTTAGAGAAAAGAAGAGAGTTTCACTGCATATCCATAAAAGCCCCTCTAAAATTATAGATGACTCAGAGTTAATACTATCTTGTGTATCTGATCTAAAAGTAAGCATGCATATATAGCATAGGCATCTCATCACTTAGTGAGCTAGGAAAATGATTGATAACTCTTGAAACATATTATTGACTTAGGGGAGATAAAGTTCTTCCTTGTTATTGACTATGGTACTAATTGTCTTCTTTATATGTCCCTAATATGAATAAAATTGCCACTTCCATTAAGAAAGAAAGAATTATATTAAAGATCCCGAATTACCCTTATTTTTCTTAATGAGTAAAAAAGCTATCCAGCCTTTCTCGATATATGGTCAATGTAGTGTAATATTTAATTTATATCACCATTTCCTTGCTCCTTAGATCATAGTTTCTAGGTTCACTAAGTGCTACCTTTCGATCATTGAGGAGCTTGCACCAACAAAACCTCTTTTAGCTAAAAGTATTTCCCTAATGTAGTAGATAGTTTTCACTGAAAGGTCATATTTGCTTAAGGCCATCCCTGTATGCATTTTTATTGTTCCTTTCTCTCCAAATAGCATAAACACTACAACAAAGGGTTATATGAGGAAATAAGAACTACGTCTCATTCTTTTAATTTCATCACTATTCAATTAATGATTAGAGGTCACTTTGTCTCAATGCAATAAAGCTAAATGAGACCCCATCTTCTAGACCAAAGTATATGAAAGTAGACAAAATAAAAAAAAAGTATGGAATAATTTATTGATAACTAAGTTAGATATTTTTCAGATTATTCCAGCCCTTTAAGGAGTAGCCTCACTAACATATCATCAACTTTACAAAGAAGTAAAAAATCATTAGCAAATGACAAGTTAAGGAGTTTAATTATTTTACATTTGTAGTATTATTTTAAATATCCCCTTAAGTTTTCTTGTGATTTATAATCTTTATGAAAACCTCTATAGCTATAACAAATATGTAAGGAGATATGGAATCTCTTTGTCTAACATTATTTGCTCCTCTAACCATTTGTGTTGCTTCACCATTGATTAAACAAATGTAGGATGGGGTGGAAATACACTCTTATATCCAATTAGGTTACATCAGGTAATATAAATGCTTGGAGAGTATGAACTAGAAAAGACCAGTTACGTTAGCTAAAACTTTGGTTTAAATGATGGGTAATAAATTTCTAATTAGTTAACTACAGTTCATCTTTCCCGTCAAGGGCTGAATCTCAAAAAATACAAGGGGGATAAGATATCATAATGTTTTAGGATAAGAAATCATTATGCTTACTGATTTTGATTGTATTTTCTATTGCCGATGTATGCATGTGCTTTTTTAATTTGTCAAAAGTGAACTTGTCTTATATGCATTGCGGAAAGCAGCCTAAGTTAGCTTCTTTACTTTTTGAAGTTTCCAGGTATATTCTTTATTTGTGACTGTGTAATAAGTTCTGAAGCTAGTGCATTTTTTTAGTTTAAAGTCATCAATTGTAGCTATTGTGGATGCTATGTGTCCTCTTTATATCATGTCTTAACCATCAGTCTTGTATGTCCTTAGACATGCATGCTATTCTGGATTTTGTTTTGTCTAACTCTAGCCTCCCTTGCCTATAATATCATCTAATTCAAGTGATATTGGCATATTCCAAGCATCCATTTTGTAATGCATTAAGCTGGATGCAGCTTTGGCAATGTGTCTCTAGTAGCAATATGTGTTTTTTATTTGTGTTGCAGGTTTTGTACATTTTATCTATAATAGAACCTTTAATTGTTTGTGAAAGAAGTGGATTAACCTTTAAACAAATTTCACATAGCATTCACCACTTTGAGGATTTACATTTAACAGCTGCTGCATTTTTAGTAATATATGGCTTGAAGATTAAATTGAATTTTAGAATTGGATTTGAACTACTTTAGTAACTTTTAGACAGCCATATGCTTTTTAGACTACTCTTCTCTTGAATGTAAGTAACTAGAATGGAACCAAAATGATAATGTGAAAGTATGTCATAGTTTCTAATCACAGTGATTTCAATGTTTTTATTCCTTTTTCTTTTTTTCGGATTTTGTTGTCTCCTAATTTGAAGTTTCAAATTCCCTTGTCTTGTATTCATGAAATTCTTAATTCAAATCTAATTTGGTTAGTAAATATTTTACATGGATTCTACTAACTAATCTTTCAACCTAATGTAGGGTTTTGGTTCTTGCATTAATTTAAGTATGTCAATTGACTATTAATTTTTTTCCTTATCATGTTTAACTTTACCACATTCAGTTTTCATTTACTTGTGACAAATAGGAAAGGGTATAAATATAAATTCCTCAATGGCATAAGTCCTTCCTTTTGTATATAAATGGTACTAGGTTTCAAGCTAAAGTTTGAATAATTGAGCATTAATGAGATGACCTTAACAAACAGAGGCATTCTTTCTATTTGTAGTTTCCTTTATATCAGCAGTAAGTCAAGTGATAAGTTATAATCTAGATTTGATTCGCATATAATGACATCTCTGACTATTTCATAATATTTTCTGATATTGTTTGAGGTGATGTTCGATTGGGGCTTTGAAGTATGGATATTTGTTGTGTGTGTTCTTATATGGTTCTTTTATTTTTGAGTTTATGATAAACTGGAGGCGGTTCTTGAAGTTGCATATTTTTCTTCAGTGGGAATAACCGTTAGCATTCTTTAGGTTAGAGAAAGTATTGATGCTTATCTTATGTAGTAGATGGATTGGATTTGGTTTGGAATAACTTTGACGATGTGAATTGGAGTTTCTATGCCATTATTTACATGTTGGGGTTCAAATGGAAATCTCCATATGCTTACAGGCTTTTTCTCTATTTAGTTTATTTTCATCAATTTTGATTGTACTTTATGGTTGTAACTCTTAATTTCCAATTTGGGTTTATCTACCTAAATTACCAGATTCATTATTTGAAAGGAAAAAATGAGATGTAACATCTATTTTTTATGTGCATACTTGATTTAGTATTTCAGTTTTTTTTTGTTGATATATCTGATGGGTTTGTATGGTAAGAAAATCTTGTGCAATCTACATTTTGAATTAACTCATTTCATTCTTTTGCATTTGCAACGGAGTGACTACAACTTTATAAACTTTAAAGTTTAATTTTTTCTTTATGTACTGTAAAGTTGCTATGATGTTTCCATCATATTGATGATTTTCCTTCCATTTCTTTTTTATTGCAGTTTGAGACACTGGTTTTGCTTTAGATTAATATAAAAGCTCTAGTTGCTGTGACATATTTGGATTGACAGATAGAGATTGTCAACTTGAGTATTATGTGTATTCCTTTCTTAATTCTTACCAACATAGATATTATCACCATTTTTTCAAATGCAGCTTCATCTAGGCCTATTCTAACACCAAACATAAATGTATCTTTAACCTAGTGGATTTATAAGATGTTGTTATTTATGGGAAGTCAAAGGAAAATAATTTTCGACAACTTTTTATGTTGTTTGCTCAAATGTACTCACTATTACCCTCTGATATTGGCATATTCTTATATTTAGGACATTTATCCATTTCTTAATATTTGTGAACATCGTTTCAAAGATAGTGTATAAAATTAAAGTAATTCTTACAACTGCACAACAATATTCTTCAAAAATAATGAAAGTATGGTTTAATAAGCTTTAAAAGAACTCAAAAAAAGATCTATTTTACTAATTTTCATAGATGATATCTCTGTGGTATCATGTTCTTCTATTGCTTAAGAAGATATGATTCATGGTGCTAATATTTGTCCATTGGTTTCATAATATTTTCTGATATTGTTTCATTGCACTTCAGTTATTTTTCTACAGTACATATTGTCGATCACCTCTACATGTCATCCAAAGCAGTGAATGCTACTCATCTAGATCAATATACTACATTAGTACAATCCTTGCTAGTAAATAATTCACAATCATGAATTGATTTGTTTCCACCTTCTTATATCCTTTCTTGATACCCTCTTATAAGATATTAGTAGTTAGATTCTTGAGTTGCACTTATTATGGTTCCTGGGTTGATTGGTTTATTTGTTATGGAGATGGACCTGGATATTTAATTCTAGTTTTTTGCAGGAAAATTGGTACCAACTATCACTTTTGTTTGATAGTGTTGAGTTTTAACTGGGAATTTTTCGATCTTTTCCCTTCTACATTGAGTTACTAGGTCATTTTTTAGTTGTAGACTATGTTGTTTTCTTTAAATATGATTTTATGACTATTACTTAATTAATTAATAGTATCATTGAAATCTGATGTCGAATTAAATGCAGGTGAATGACATGAGACTTAGTCTACCCAAGAAGAAGAAAAAGGCTTCACCAAGCAACTTAGTACCAACATAACTGTAGTCGCAGTACCATCAGCTTCTTGGAAGTTTAACTGATGAGTCATATGCTCGTACACAACCAGGAGATCACATACCAACACCTTGTGAACCTACTCCAACACCAAGAGATGTCACATCTGCACCTATTACTCATTCTAGAGATACGCATCTACAACTTTTGCGAATGCGACGTAGTATTAGTTCTTCATCAAGTTCTTAAGAGATGCCTCCATCAACTTCTCAAAAGATGCCTTCAGCTTCTAATCAGCCACTAGTAAATGACACGAGACCCTTTCCCAATATTAGTGCTACCTTTGCAATCACTGCAGGTATGATGTTTCATATCACATTGGTTAAACATACAAGTTTAATAATTTTTTTATCTAAGCAATTAAGAGTATGTTATATGTTTATGGTAAAATATTCCTTGCTATATTTTAAGATCCAGGACTGATCTGAAAAAGACAAGGGCTGTCACAAAAGGACATTGATTGGCAAAGATTAATAAGGTGATAGGTAAGAGATTGAAGATAGAGATCTCCCCCGCTGAAGGACAAGTACCAACTTCGTACAGTCTGCCAAATTATTAAGTGAGATTGATGTAGTATCCCAAACTTCCTTACCTGTAAAAACAAAATGGAAACAAATAACTAATGAGGAGTTGGATATTGCATTTGATAAGTTGGACATAAGTATTATAAAACTATCTAATGTATACATGTTTTCCATATTCCTAAAGCTTTGACCAATAATTTATTATTTTTTGCAGGAAATGTTAGAAGTCAAAGTAATGAGGAAAGATGACGAAGTACATGCTGTTGTGAAGATGTTTCTTTCTTTAAGATCTAAAGATCAAAGATTTCATTTTAAAAAATATTTTATCAAGCATGGAAAGGATGTTAAGCTGCAAAATGTCACAGTGGCAGAGTGGATGGATTTATGAGAATATTAGGAGCAATCAGCTACAAAGGTTAGTTAATTTGATCACAAAACTTTATTTCACAAATTTTTTGACAACTGATTATATTTTCGTATTTATGAATTGTGATTTATAGATGTTAGAATAGATTTTGTTACGCTTATGGTTAGGAAAAAAGTCAAAAAGCCAAATTGGCTAGGAGTCAAGTCAAATGTCGACCAAACTCCAGCTCCAAGGCCTTTGTAGTGATACGACATGAGATTGTAAGTTATTATCTTTTTAATTATATTTTACTTTGATTGATGTTTCAAAATTTATAATATATATTACTAATAACATATTTCAATACAACAGAGTGACAAAGATGGAGAAGAGTGTGACCGGATGAAGCTATGATATCACACTCATTATGATAAAAGTAAAGGTCAATCGACAACTACAGAATGCAGAGAAAATGGGTAAGTATATAGTTCAAATACAAAAAGTTTTTAGTATTTATGAATTTTAGCATCTAATTAATTCTTAAATTTTCAGTAATTAATGTGTAAAGAATTGGCAGATTCAATAGAACAAGGTCATCCAATGACATTGGATGAAGTGTGCGACAAAGTCTTGGGCTCTAGATCTAATTATGTTGTTGGCATGGGAGTTTGGCCTCGACCACAAGGGAAGACTTTGGTCAGAAAGAGACTTCGAGACGAACTAGAGGAGTCCAAGAAGGTTAATCAGGAGTTACAATCTCAAGTTGATGAATTGATTAAAAAAGTTGAACAAATGCAAGATCGATTCACTATTGTAGTCGAGCAACAAAAAATTGAATTTGAGCAACAAAAAAAATCTTGGAACTTTTATGTTCTACACATAATGTTCGTTTAGATTAGATATATATACTGATATTGATATCTTATTAAATTATGACATGCTTTTTATATTAATTATTGTATTATGCCATGTTTGGGAATGCAATTAAATAATAAATTGTCTACATTTATGAATTTCTTGTGATACATAAATAATTATTAAAATTAATGAGATACTAAAAAATTTGAGAATTATCAAATAAATAAAATTCAATATTAACTAATATTGAATAATTATTAAATATAAAAGATTTTAAAATAATATTAAAATTGGAAAATTATTAAATTAAATTTATTTTCAAATAAAAAATAAATACAAGAAAACATTCTCCAAACACATTCTGCGATGTTTTAAAATGTCACGAATTTCCCAACATTCAAATTCGCGACATTTTTCTAAAACGTCGCGGAAACAGAAATTTCGTGACGTTTGAAAAACGTCGCAGAATATGGCATTGAAAACATTTTGGAAATAGACATTTTGCAACATTTGAAAAACGTCACAGAATGTGGCATTCCGCGACGTTTTCAACAATGACGCGGAATATCAAAGATTCCGTGACGTTTACTAAAACGTCGAGAAATGTGGATTTCTTCAAAGTTATAGAAAACGTTGGAGAGTATTAATGATTATGAGACGTTTTCTTGTAACGTCATAGAAAGGCCAACATTTTAGTGACGTTTTTTTAAACATCGCTGAATATTGACATATTCCGCGATATTTTACGTAAAACGGCGCAAAAATATTTTGCCTACACCATAATCTGCAACATTTTTTATGACATAACACCTCGAAACCTTTTAGCCTGGTAGTAGCAAAGCTTTACACTACTGAAACTCTCAAAATACCGTAATTCTGCTGAACTATAACTACGTGTTGTTGATGCAGACGGGCATATTACGTGCTTATCTTTTTTAACGTTTTTATATATTTTTTTATTCTAGTTGACAGTCGACCTCCCACGAAATGTTTTCATTTTAAAATACGTGCATCACTTGCATCTATGCCTACTTCTAATTAACCCAAAGAACAAAGGAGAAACGGCGAAAATAAACGAACCTTGTAGTTGTTAGGCAATTAGTGAGCAGACGCCAAATGGCTCAACAGCCAACGTGAAATGATAAAATACCATTCTTTTCTCGTCCGAATCATTCTTTTGTTTGGCGAGGATGACGATGTCCAAAGCATTTCCCCGACTGCATGAAAATGATATCATGCCTTCAGTTTCTCACCTCATACGACTATACTCCAAAAGCTGCCGGCCATGGCCGGCAAGCTCTCCATAATCTTCATCTCCATTCTCTCTCTTCTCCTGTTTGCTCTCTCAAACTCCACTACACGCCTCATTACTTTCTACCAGTCCCATCATTTTATCTCTTTTGTTCGTTATGCCATCTCTTGTCTGCGAAACCACACTGAACAAGTACCACTAGTAGCGAGGCATCCAGGCCATGGGATGTACACAGGGAAAGCATCCAGTTGATTCACCTGCAAGAGGGTTAGAGAAGCTGAAGATGGATAGTGGATACTTTGAAAAAGAACAAGTTGTTGCTCATCAGAGTTACCCTTTTACTAGGCAACATAGCAACCCTAAAAAGCTTCCTTCCCAGAGATATACTAATGGGTTTAGTAGCAGCGGCAGTGGCAGGGAGACGACGCTGGGCGACGGGAAGACGGTTCGTGATGGTCACTGCAAAGAAAGTAGATACACAAGCAGATCTAGAGGTGGTGATAGTGCTCCAAGTGATGAAAGAAAGTCTCGAAGATTCAAGGACTTTGGTAGTGAGGAGGTTGTTGATGGGTGGCCCAAGTGGCTCGTTGATAATGTTCCTAAAAAGATTTTAGATGGTTTGATTCCAAAGAGTGCTGAAAATTACGACAAGCTTGACAAGGCGAGTGATTTTCAATTCTTTATCTCTTAGTGTCTGTCTTTGTTGATTACGATCGATAGATCTATTTAAGTTCATGTCTTGTTGGAACATGGAAGTAATAGTCTCGTTTTTTATTCTTTTTTCCCTTACTGAGGCTCAAAGTAGAAATGTCGAGCAATTAGATACTAATTTAAAAAATAACAGATAAGAAAGTTATAAGACAGAATTTGTTACTTTTGTACCGCCAGAAACAAGAATAATCTTCGTACGTCAACACTAGATTCCTTATGTTTGTTTCTGCATAGATTTGTTTGCAGCGACTCAGTATATGTCAGATATTGATCAATCCTTGTAAAGACAAGTAGTAGTATTAGCTATGTATAGGTGTATGAATGCCATGTTAATTAAGAAGAAATCGCTTAAAAAAAGTTTGATTGAGTTCTCCTGTTATTTTCCTAGAATTTGTATAGACTGCCTTGATTGTGAATGGGATAATAAAATCAGTGTATTCTAATGTCTAAGTTTGGTTATAGATAGGTCAAGGTACCTACAGCAATGTGTATAAAGCTCGAGATAAGGCCACAGGGAAAATTGTGGCCTTGAAGAAGGTGCGCTTGGAAATATCAGAGCCTGAGAGTATAAAATTTATGGCTCGTGAAATTATAATATTGCAAAAGCTGGATCACCCCAATGTGGTAAAGCTTGAAGGACTGGCAACTTCAAGGTTGCAGTATAGTCTTTATCTTGTTTTCGATTTTATGCGGACAGATTTAGCAACAATTGTCTCCCACCCCGAGTTAAGGCTTACTGAATCACAGGTAGTGATGCTCTTAGTCGATCTTTTCAGGCCTCTGCACTCTTTTTCTTTCCTCATAACCTCTGGTGATGCAGGTCAAGTGTTACATGCATCAACTGCTATCAGGTCTGCAGCACTGCCACGATAGGGGAATATTGCACAGAGATATTAAAGGATCAAACCTACTAATTGACAAAAATGGAAGGCTTAAGATTGCTGATTTTGGGCTAGCAAATTACTTTACTCCCAAACTCAAGCGTCCTCTCACAAGCCGAGTCGTGACACTTTGGTACAGAGCTCCTGAGCTACTATTGGGTGCTACAGACTACGGTGTTGGAATTGATCTGTGGAGTACTGGCTGCCTCATGGCAGAGATGTTTTCAAGCAAGCCACTTATGCCAGGCAGAACAGAGGTAATACAGATTATTCAGTTTGTCCCTACGAATGTGAGCAAACTGTGGTGTCTCGTTCTTGAGTCAAACTTTGAAGTTCTATGCTTTCAGGTTGAGCAGCTACATCGAATTTTTAAATTATGCGGCACACCGTCAGAGGACTACTGGAAGCACCTCAAGTTGTCCACCACATTCCGACCGCCGCGTACATACAGACCTAGTCTTTTTGAGGCTTTTAGTCAGCTCCCTGAATCTTCTTTGGGTCTGCTAACCACACTTCTTTCCCTGGATCCTACACGTCGTGGCTCTGCAGCATCAGCTCTCCAGGATGACGTAAGTTTTAAATTGAAGGCCTCATTATCATCTCGATTCATATTCAATTTTCGGGTAGCAATAATTTTGTTTTCTTGGTAAATATCAATTCATATAAGATATAAATTTTCCCGCACACAAACATATACCGTGTCAAAAATAGATAAAACTGTCAGGAAATATTAGTTTTTGTTTTCTTTTTCGCTTACAGTTGTTAATTTGTTTGGTGGCTTCCAAGAACTTTACCTGTATATAGGAAATTCTGTGCTATCCAAGTCGTACATCAATTTATAGTAAATCTTGGGAAATATGGTGCTCTCCTGTAATCATACATATGTTTTATTATAAAACGATCAGTCTTTTGAGAAAAATGGTTCTATTCATTATGCTACAGCAATATTTGCAGTCAATTATAAGAACTTACACAGTGTTAAGTGAAGTCGAACATGTGGAAGAATTCTGTTCAAAGACTACATATTTCTGATTTGATATTTATGTTGCAGTTCTTTTTCACAAAACCTTTAGCCTGCAATTTATCAGATCTGCCTGTAGTATGGAAAGAGGAGGATGAGCTGGCACTAGCCAATGAGCAAAGAAAGTAAGCTTTTTGAGACTAGTTGCCAAAAGTTCGACAACCCATTTGTTGTCTATCATGCTTAAGTTACTGTACGGTTGTAAAAATCTGAATGTTGATGCTTGCAGTTTTCTGAATATTATATGCCTTCTTGTTGATGAGTTAAGTTCGGAAGTGACTCTTTCTCCTAATTAGCTTCGTGCAACATAAGCTACAAGACAAGAAATTGGGATAGGGGGCTTGTTTAACACTCACCCTATTATAACTACATGTTGGGAAAATTTTCAAAATCTAGATACTTTTGACTGGAGGAACTAGAAAATCTTAATTTATTTCATCTGCTGAATGATTTGTTGAAGAAATTTAAGAGAGGTAAAACAAAGCATCAATTAAAACTTTTGGGTCAGAAATTAGACATAGTGCTTATAACTTAAGAAGAACCTCAACTGATGTCATGGTTGATATAGATATGGTTCTAACTGGAGAATTTGTGTACAAAATTGAGACAAACTATCATTTTGTGTTAGATTCTAATTGTGTTTCTTATCAACTTAAATTAACTTATGTGAAAAATTATTATGAAAATAAGGACTTATGAATCACTACTGTAATCTTCCATCGGCATTGTATTAGACTTATTTGCTTATTGTTCAGAAAAAGTTGAATTGATGGGTACTTGATATATATACACATATGCATAATGCTACCAGAAGGATTTATATGTGCAAATTTAGATAAGCCATTGTTTTATGCTGCATTCTACTTGTCTTCTTAATGAACTAAAATCATTATTACGGTTTGTGGTAATGTGGATTTATTAGTGAATTTTTTAAATGTAAATATAAAAAAAAGTTTTCATTGTAGTTAATTTTGAAACTGTAGCCTTCAAAAGTTGAAGAATATTCATAAATACACCTGAACTTCCTCGCAGTTGTAGGCCTCTGAATTTCCATAGCATCTGAAGGTTTGTATTGCGTTCACCTGTAGGAATAGGAGTCCCAAATTGGGAGGGAGGTCTCTAACATCCCGTGAGCATGGGACAAGAGATGCAGTAGATAAAAAAACAAATGAAGAAGTCAGACATTCTAATGCTGAGGTATTACCCTTAACTACATTATTCCAAGATGAACTAACCACGTTTTCAGGTAGCAAGGTTGGTCAGCCTTTTACATGCTGTGGCATTACTGCATGGAGAAACGGAGAAAACTCATTCATTGGGAAAGGCCAGATGGACAAGTTCTTAATTTATATACTTACTGTCTCTCAATTGTCATTGTCCATCCTTCGCCCTTGTGCAAATGCGTTACTAATTGTTGTAAAGTTCAATCACACCGCCTGCTACGGTTCTATGTCATTTCTCAGGACAGAAACAAGACCACTGAGCAATATATTCAGAGGCAAGAACCTGGAAGCAATACTAGCAACTCCTCCTCTGGATCAAGGTTGAATCACCACGTCGAGAGTCCACGTCGCTTGCCCTCTCCGGTTGCATCTCATCATAAGCACAAAATGTCTCCCAGGAGAAAAGGACATTCTAACGGAATCAAAAATGTCAAGAACCTGCCTCCATTACCAGAAATTAAATCAGGAATGGGAAAGTACACTGATGATAAAAAGTACAGGCTAACTCAAGTTCATCGATCTGCTTCCACGAGAGAATTCCGCAAGCAAAGTGAAGGAAATATATAAAACTTTACTATAAAGGAGCTTAGGGCAATTGTTGACCATCTTAAGCTGCAACCAACGTTGTTTGCCGACTTAAGATGCCTACTAATTTCTTGAGACTTTTTGGTCCAGGTTTAGCCTTTCTATACTATAGATACAAAGCCACTGACAATACAGAAATTATTCTTATTCGTTTCCGTTTATCCAGTGGTCTAGTTTTCAAAATTTTTTCTACCATGATCAATGTCTGAGAATCTCGAACGTTTTCGATGTTTGGTGCTCACTGGGATTGATAATATACTTTTGTATGGACCATCATCCACATAAAAGTACGTACAAGTTCAATGTGATTTGGTTGTTAAGAAGAAGTTAATCTTTAATATTTAAAGATAACAGTAATCCTTTAATTTTGTTAAATTTATGTTAAAGCTCTTACAGTATGTTTCCGACCGCACACCAACTTGTCACACTGGCTCACCATATAAATATGATACGTAAAAAAAAAAATTAATAATAATTTTAAATAACATCATCCCACTACAACAAACTAACTTTTTAAAGACAAATTTAATCGTCGCTGAATAAATAAAAACCGTCGCTATTACTAATTTGTGATGATTCCATTATGTCATCTAAATCGTCACAGACTCCCAGTAACAAAACAACATCTGCGATGTTTCACATAACTCGTCGTAAAAAGGTTTTTGCGACAAAAATAATTCATTGGGAAACATTATTACTAAGGATATAGTAGAACATCGGTAATGTTTTTGCGCGACGTATTAGTTTGGTAGATAAAAGTCTTTTCCCATGAAACAGTAGGCGACGGTATTTAGTTTTAATGACGATTTAGTTTTTGTAGCAAAAAACTTTTAGCTACACATTCTTCCTATAGGGAAATGTTTTTAGAGATGTTTTCTGAACATAATTCAAAGTTTTTGTGACGAATTATATTTGGTCGTTAATAAGCATCTGTGACATTTTTTTTAGTAGTGAAAAAGTTTTAACTACGAAATATTTGTTGTCGTAAAAATTTTTTACAGATTTTTTTATACGTAGGGAATTAATTTTTTTGACGAATTTGATTTGGTAGCTAATAGTAATTAGTGACGAAAATTAATTTTTAATTTAATAATAAATATAAATTTATAAACGAATTTATTTTAATTTATTACAATATTTAAGTTTTTTTGACGAATTATTTTTGATAGCTTATATTATTTAAAAACAAATTTTAATATTGAAATTAATAATTATTATAACTGTTAAAAACGAATTTATTTTAATTTATTACAAAGTTTAAGACATTTGTAATATTTTGTAAATAATCATAAATTGAAATTTAATAAACATATATAATGGAATGCATGCCATATATAAAACAATGTTTACATCATTTACAAACTAAGTGTCTGAATCTTCGTCACTAACAGTGTGATAAGAAGAACCTAGTATTTGTTTAACCAAAATTTTAAGGTTGCTAATTTCTTTTAGTTCCCTATCTAACTTGTCTTCTGTACATTATAATTTGTCTTTTGTGCATTGTAATTTTGTCTTTAGTAGCTAGTTCTCCTCTTAAAGCGCTATCAACAATGCTGGTCGTGAGGAAGAAGCTCCAACCAAGGTCATTGTTGTTGGACCCTGAACTTCCTTAGAATTTTATTCTTATTAAATTAGCAAGTATGAATATAAATAGAATTCATGAATCAGAAATTTTTTTTAGTGTAGTTAGGTTATAATTAATTTCATATAGTAGCATAAATTAAAAGGAAGAATTAAAATTAAGGTAAGGAGTTAGTAGGAATTTCATTGAATAAGGAAGGGTAATTTTGTAAAGCTAAAAGTTTGTCTCAAACCAATAAGAGAAAAGAGGAGGAGGAGTGTGTGTTAGGAAAGAAAAAGAAGGAGAAAGTCATGAAAGAACCTAGAAGGAGAGAAGGAGAAGCCGAAGCAAGGAGAAAGAAGAAAAAGCACGGAGAAATGATAGAAGGAAGATTTTCAGCTGAGTTTTCTCTTTAGGGAAACCTTATTATCCTTTTATTTAGATAGAAGAAGGAAGTAGAGGAACTAGGTTTTTATATGATGAAGATGAAGCAAGAAAGAAGGAGAACAAGAGGTTGATGTTTTCTTTAGACTTTTATAAACCTTAATTAGATCTTAGTTTTTCTAGTTAGATAAATCAAGAACAGATTAAGCTTAAGCTTATTGGTGGATAGTTAGGTTTAAGGAAAACTTCATTCGTGTGTGTCGATTAAATGAAAATATATGTTTTTGAAGGGAATCAAGCTAGTCGACGTCAAGAGCAAGGAGAAGAGCAAGCTTGATCTTGTGAGTATCAAATAAATAGGTGGATAATATATTTATGGTTTTAGTGATGATGAGATAAAATAATTGAGTGCATATATGTTAAATATGTTTGTTTTAAATCATTGCGAATGTGGGAAAAATGTATTGTGATTTGATAACTTCTTATGCTTGAAAGATTTTATTGCTTTATGTTAATGAAAAATAGAAAAGTTAAGAAGCATGAACTATGATTAAGTTATCAAATATATAGATGCATTTGAATCTGTTTATGTGGGCAAGAGAGGAGCCCGTTTCATTAGTCACGTACAAGATGACCTATAGCCTTCTCCCGATTGTCCGCTTGAGGCCACGAGATCCTGAAAAATCAAACTCGTTTTGTTTCATGGGGTAAACTTTGGTTTCTTCGTTTCGTTCCACGAAACTCTTGAGCTATTATGTTTGTGCATTGCATTTTGGATGGTTGAGTATGAAGCATGACTGAGTTTCATGGTTTGATTATAAATTGATCTTTGTAATCTGGTTTGTGAGATGAAGTATTTCATGTTATGTAAAAATTGCCAAATTTAGATTGTGAATGTGGTGATCTGCTGAAATTCAAAATTATGCTATATATATAAGTGTGTGTGTGTGTATGTGCTAGGATTGTATGTGGTTTGTTATCACTGGCTATAAACATATTAGCCACTAAGCTTCCCAGATCACCCCACAAATTTTCTACTCCTCAGGTGAAGAATCAGCAGATCATTACTGAACCTCGCAAAGTTTTGGCAATTTCCAAAAATTCCAGACTTTTTGTAACTAAGTTAGTGTGAATCATTTTTGGCGACCTTAGAAGCATATCAACATAAACATTTCTGATTATATTTTATAATTATGATATTAGTGTGGCTTTTGATAAGAAGTATGAAAATGTGTATCAACTTTATTTGTTACAAATTGACAGTGAAAGTTACAGAGTTTCTCTTATATATGTATATGTGCAAATTCTCTCTTCTGCTAAGATGGCTTGGTGTTGAAAATAAAATTGTTAGATATTGGAAGACCCTTAGATAGGCTTATCTGAAGTAAATTAGTTAATAAAGGAGTTTTATATGTATAGAATTGAAAGTTGGTTTCGGATCTTTTGGAATTTGCAATGGAAATGTAGGTTGATAGATAAATGAAAACAGAGAATATGGGTTAAATGTGAACCAAAATTTCAAGGAATAAACTGCATTGATATATGCAGAATTAGGTTAATTAGTCTTCATAAAAGTTGTAGATCATCCTCTTAGCTTTCTCATGGTATAAAGATTGAAATTTTTGGACTTCAGACACAAAAGTTATGGCCTTTATAAGATAGCATTATTGGTATTAGTATAGGTAGTAGCACAAATTTTTGACTGAAATGATATTCTTTACTTAAATGATTCAACTGTATCGATACAGGCTGAATTAGATAAAACTTTCTTCATAAAAGTTGTAGATCATTTTCTTAGCTTTCCAAAGATATAAAGTTTGAAAATTTTGAACTTCTAGATTGAAATTTATGTTGTTTGGAAGTGAGGGTGATCAACTGAGAAATCGTGAACGCAACGAAGCACGATCGCGACAATCCTAGAATTTCTCAAATGTCGTGATCGCGACACAGCATAATTGCTACTCCCCTTGAATTTTCTCTATTTTTCACCATAAGTTGCGATTGTGCACAAGCACGATCGCGACATCTCTCTCTGACGGGCATGAGAGATGAAACTCATGCCCGTGACTTTTTCCCTTCTAAACCATTAATTTAAGCTTTGTCTTCACTTGTCACACGCGTGAGTGAAGATTCACGCTTGTGACTCTTTCCTTTTTATATTTTTCTTTTAAATCCTTAATCTAAATTGCTATTAATTCATTTAACACCCAAATCAATTTACTTTACGTCCATTTTTTGCTATGATAATTTTTAATTAAATTATTGGGTATTGTCTTTACTTCCCTTATGAATTTTATTTATTTAATATAATTATTATTTATCTATTTATTTATTATCTATTATTTTCATTTTATTTTATTATTATTAATATATATAGAAAGGGGGTTCCACCATGACGTCTTTTAATTTATTTACGTGTCAAGCTCATTTTAGACCATTTATTTTAATCATTTGTGTATTCATTTTGCTTCCACCTAGGAATACGAATATTATTTACTTCCCTTATGAATTTTATTTATTTAATATAATTATTATTTATCTATTTATTTATTATCTATTATTTTTATTTTATTTTATTATTATTAATATATATAGAAAGGGGGTTCCTCCATGACGTCTTTTAATTTATTTACGTGTCAAGCTCATTTCAGACCATTTATTTTAATCATTTGTGTATTCATTTTGCTTCCACCTAGGAATACAAATATTATTTATTTCTTTTATCTTGATACTAATTTTATTTATGATTATTTTATTTTAAAAGTACCCCAAAATAATTATTTGGTAAAGAGTTTATTTATTTATTTTACTATTAATTAATTGTTTATATTAATTCATGGTTTCTTATAATTTAATTTCATTTCTAAAATCATTTTAATTATTATTTGCTTATATCAGAAAAGTCCCACCATAAATTTTCCTTGTCTAAACTATGATTATTTCCAATAAATCTCAATGATGGCACGTAGTCACCATAATATCTGTATCGAGATGCGGGCCCAACAATTGTCACAAATGTCATCAACATTGGGCTGATTTCCCTTAGCCAATGACGCCTGCAACAACTGTTGCATCTTGATCTACAATGTAAAGAAGAAAATGCAGTTAACTTAAAAATTATTAGTTAATATTATATTTAAAAATTG
>JAOSBN010000177.1:14391147-14404395 GCA_027563595.1 Erythroxylum suave
CTTTTAAAACATTCTAATTTTCATATAATGTATATCAACAAAATATTAATGAAATTTTAAATTTAGTTATTTAATTTAAACCCCTTTTATTATTCTTTAGATGTTCCTTGTAGCTTTTAAAACATTCTAATTTTCATATAATGTATATCAACAAAATATTAATGAAATTTTAAATTTAGTTATTTAATTTTAAAATTGTTGGTACTGAATTAAAAATTTGGTCACTTAAATAAAAAATTAAGTAATTTGAAAAATTTTAATTCATTATCCTTCTTTGTTCAAGATTTTTAAATTTGACATAAATCTAATTGAATAATTAGACAAACTATTAAGATTTTTATAATAACAATTAAAATTGTAATTGTCAAACTGAATAAATTTTCAAGCCTTAAACTTGTCTTCACTGTTAATCAATCATCCTTCCAAATTGAATTATAGCGCTAGCTTCAACTCAACATGAGACATTCACACAAAATAATTTAAACAAATTAAATTATTCCTTTTTCACACAAAATAATTTAAAAATTAAATACATATATATTATTACAAAATTAAAATCATATTCTAAACGACAATCATACCAATATCTATTCATCAATTACTATTTTAATTCTAACAAAGAAATGACATTCATTCCAAATAAAATCAAATATATATCATGAGGACTTTCATCGAATGCCTTGTGTGCATAACATAACACACACAGATCTTTGCCAATTTCTTAATTCTTTCCCCTTTCTTCACCATCATTCACACAACACACATCAATTCCAGCCAATTTGCTACTCAAAAGATGCAAACAATGAAAACAAAAAAGTATAAACCACCATTTTAAAACTACACCGATTAAGCCCAAATGTTCAAACCAAACTAGGTGAAAAGGGAACAGAACTTACCTACATAGTCAAGAGGAGAACGCTGGTGTTGGTAGCACCGATTTTGATCGGTGAAGAAGACAGTGAAGAGGTGACGTCAGAGAGCAAAGAAGAAGAAGACAATGCGAGGGAGAAGAAGATGGGGGGTGAGGGGGGTGGGGGTTTCGGGTGCTTTATTTGGTTTCAAGTGGGACAACGTCGTTTGTTGTCACTTAAAATTTTTTTTACCGCCTGAACATTTAGTGACAAATACATAATTCGTCCCTAAAAGCAACGCTTTTATCTATGATATACAGAATTCGTCACAAAAAGGTTTCTCATAAGGCAAAAACGACATAGTTCCAATTATTTTGTTGGGACACAATTAGCAACGAAAATTAAAATCACCGTCAATTGACATTTATTTAGCTACCATTATTGTAACCGTCGCTAAATACCACGTTTGTGCAACAAATTTCTTCCTATCGTCGCAAAATGTACAACAATATGTGACGAATATGAGAATTCGTTGCCAAAACCCTTCTTCATTCTTCTTTAAAAACCTTGACCCTTTTTCCAAACCTTTCTTCCTCTGTAGTCTCAAACTACTCTTCCTAAAACTAGCAATCACTAACATCTTACGCACATATCAAAGCTATTCACTTAATTGAAACACGGTCTGCAATGCTTTGACTTCTTTTTTACTATGTTCTGTATTTTCATTTGAATTGATCTTCATTTTATAAATCTATTACTGACTAGATCGGCTCTTTGATTGACAAGTTTCTATGATGAAGTTGTGATATTTATGTTTCTACAATAGTTCTGCACATTCTTTGTGTAGATCTATGTAGATCTATACATTATTCATTTTTTGTGTTGAAGTTGATTTTTTAATTTTTCGTAATCGTTTATTTATTTCTTTGTGTTATGTTATTTTCACATTGTCGTTGGCAAGCATGGATTGTGTTAATGTTAGTTATAGAAGGGCAAACAAATGGTTTCCATTTGAATCTTGGGATATCATTGTCAAGTCTGTAAGGTGTTCGATGATATTTCTGTTACAATTTGCATATCAAAAGTGTTATACTCAAAGCAATATCTAATGAATCTTTTAAACTTGCTTCTTGATGGTTTTAGGTTCTATGTGATTGGAAGTAGCATTGAATGTGTTCATGTTGGTTATGGAAAGGACAACATATAAATTGCATTTGAATTTGCGATGAGTTTGTCATGTCTGTAAGGTGTTCGATGATATTTTTGTCACAGTTTACATTTGAAAGGTGTTATGCTCTAGCCAATCCATTAAGTTCTAAACCTTAGTAGTTTCATTTGTCATCATAATTGGACTTAGACATATTATCATTTTATTCTAACTCAACTTTTAAAGCATTTTCCTTTAAACATTATTAATGAAGGAATGTCGACATGGAGACCAGTTAACAATGTCCCTAATTCATTCCATTGGGAGGAATGTGGCAAAATTGTCCTTACTGAACAAACTGAACATGAAAAAGAAATCTCCCATATCAAACAAATTCCTCGTAAACCTTCCATAGCCAATCTTCTAGAACAAGGTGTTTAGTCTCATCCTTACAACATCACTTCCCTTATTATGTACATCTCATTTCTTTTTATGAAGCTATTATATATATTCACATTTGATGGTTTATACTACATGTTGTTTGAAGTATAGTTCAACCATGAATTTGACATGTTGGCTCGTGGTGGCGAGTGTGCTGTCATAATAATCGATAAAGGAAAATCAGTTGATTTGGCAAATTCATCAATTCTGAATACTTCTTCTACTCGTGCACGTATGTATGTCAACCCAATTTCAGTTTATTTAAGGGTTTACTAATATGATAATATCTAACTTCTATACTGACTGTGTTTTAGCGTTTAAGTCTAGCGATCGTTTCACTGCATCCTCTTCAAATTTAGAGATAGCAAAAAAGTTGTTGAAAGAGGGTGTGTCAAACCCTACTACAGTTGAGGGAAAAGCTATTACTGTTTCAACCGGTGCGTTCAAGCATGCAAGGACCCTTTTGGGGAATCTTGACATTGGGGACTCATTTACCTTTACTGACTCTCATGTCACTTGGAATCCAAATAAATGATTATATCATTGTCAGTTAGCGAGTCAATGAACTGAACTCAGCTTTTCTTGTTGTATCAACAATAGTTTGCCAAACAACATATGTATTACTTATGGGTCCAGTTACGTATTATTGAATATTAACTGTTATTGTTCTAGTTCTATGAGTGTATGAATTGGATTGCTTCTAATTCTAAGTTCGTACTGCTTCATATATCATTTTTTTATATTGATAAAATAATTTAAATTTATATTAACTAATTTTTAATGTTAATTAACACTAATGATTAACTAATGTTAGCTCCATAACCGATATGTTGTTTATTTTTTTAAAATTACGTTGATAAAATTATTTTAAATTTCTATAACTAATTTTTTCAATATTAATAAATAATAATGGTTAATATTGATAGTACTGTTTAACAGTTAAAATTGTAATATTAGTTTTTCTTTAATAATAAATTGTAAACATTAAAAACAAATCTCCAATAAAACATATATTAATTATGATAGATTATTAAAATGTTAGTTTAATAATTTATGAAAATGTCAATCATTTAGCAACGAATTCCATAAATCGTCACAAAATGTTTAATCATCACAAAATGTTTACATTTAGCGACGCTTATCAGAATTTATCACTGAATGCGAAACATTTAGTGACGATTACAATAATTCGTTGCTGAATGCTAGACAATTAGTGAAGAAGAAAATAAATCGTCGCAATACGTATAAACTTTCGCGACCAAATGTAGCTTTCGTCACTACATGTAGAACTTTAACTGACGAATCTTTGTATACGTCACAATATGTTTGAGTAGTTATGGTGACGTTTTAAGAAATCGTCACGATTGTGTTTTTCAGCAACGAATATGTGGCATTGTGACCAATACCCCATCATTTGGTGAAGATTGTTCACAATCGTCATTAAATATAAAGCATTAGGTGATGATTTTTAAGTTGCGTCGCCAAAGGTTTTCCCTTTAGTGATGCTTGTTGTTGTCGTCACTACCTTTTAGTGATGAATATTTTTAAACGTAGTAATATGTTGTCTTTTAGTGACGGTTTTGTTTTCATCGCCAAAAAGTTATAACTTTATAGTGTCTAAATCTAAAAACATGAAAACTACGAAATTTTAATTATCAACCTCATCATCAGCTCTGGACAGTGGATTAAAATCAGAAATGAAGATTCCCTCCACCTTTCATTTTGCCTATTACTCCACAATTGTTTGGCTAATTCATAATTTAGTACGTTACCGTTGAATAACAAATAAGAAGAAGAGAGAAGATAGGGATAGATATGCAGATCTTGAGAGAATATCATGAAAGAGGGGAATATTGTTTTTGTTATAGTAACATTACTACAACGATTTACATATATGTAAGACTATATTAAGGGTGGTTTTTGAATGACAATGTTACTTAATAACTTGAACATCATCGTATTCCTTAGCTTTATCAACCATTTGATCTTTCGATGTTTTTATCGTCTTCCTCATTAATTCCTGCAACAACCCCACCCCTTCCGTTTCTTTTCCCACCAAATTAACTTCTGGAAATCATCTCTAAAGTTCAAAAAGATATTCCATAAAGCACTTCCTATTTAACTATCAATCCATCGAATTAATAATTGTGTTGCTAAATAATTATTCCTCTTCACTATCCTTCTTCATCGTACTGCCACTAGGACGTACTCTTTTGTAGCGAGGACTTCTGGAGAAGACGTTTGATTTTGTCCCATATAAGCTTTCTTGGGTTGTGATATGTGAAAATTGGACGAATAGATGTTTCTAACTCGAGCTTATTATAGCTACATCTCCCACACGCTTCAAAATTTTATAAGGATTGTAATATAAGGGTGATAGTTTATGATTAACACTCCTTTGAAGAGAATGTTGCTTGTAGCATTGTAGTTTTAGTAAGATGAATTTGCCCATCTAAAACACCCACTCTGATCATTTTGCAACTGCTTGTTGTTTCATTTTGTTTTATGCTCTCTGAAGATAAAATTTTGTTAGTTTTGACGCTGTTTCATGTTCCCTGAGAGCTTGATCGACCTTCAGCATTTTTGAATAACTAGCTAGGTATGGAGTGTAGATAGGTGGAGGATGTATAGGATTTCAAAGGGTGTTGTATTTATATCCGAATGTAATGTTGGTGTGATGGTAATCATTTATTCTCCACAAACCCTCACACAAACTCATCATTCAAAAACATAGAATTGGGGATTTCTGGGACAAGATTTACCCGTGTGTGAAGTGAAGAAAAGAAGCATCTGGAAAAGTTGAAGAAAGAAGGAAAAATTAAAGCAATCTGTCAATGACCAAATGCAAAGCATAAGGGATAGGCATAAGTAGTGCACATGAATGGCACATGGAAGACAAGTATAGTAAGAAGCCAAAAACGCATCACTTCATTAAATTGATGGGTGTGAGTTTAAGAAAAGATACACAAGCCAGAACAAGAAGAAGGGGTATAAGCATAAAAACAAAGTAGAAAGCAGATACACTTTTCAGCAACCTATAAATACCTGTAACCAGAGTTCATTACACACAAACAATACATTCAGAAAAACACATACAATCATTTGATACAAAAAGAGAGGAAAAACTGAGAGTGCTAGAGTACTTATCAAAAGGGGTACTAGGGAATTTGTGAGGAAACTCTGCAAGTGTTTGTAAAACACTTAATCTCTGTATTTTTCTCTTCTTGAAGCTAGTGAAACCAGTGAGATTGACCCTTGGATGTAGATAGCTTTGTGCTATCGAACCAAGTAAAATTCTTATGTCTTCTTTACTTTTCTACAACTCTCATTTCTGCAAAATCAGTTCAAAGCATCAACCATCATCAATCTTATTAACAAAGAAGTAGAAAACCATTCAAAGATCATAACAGATTAGTATTAGAGCTCTAGGTCTCTATCCACAATCTTATTCACAAGTCAAGAATCCATCAAAAAGGAAGATAAAAAATAGAAACAAGTCTTTGCAAAGAGACTACAAAAATGGTGGGAAAAGAGATGGAGGTGTTCACTAGAAAGGAGGACTTTGCAATCTAGAAATTATAGATGTAAGCCCTGCTTGAATCCTATGAATTCCTTGGGGCCACAGATGCTACCTACGATGATGAGATAGATCCTGTGAAGAATTTGAAGAAGGTAAGATTGGCACACTGTAAATTAATGTTGCATCTTTCACCGATTGTCATCAGGAAAGTGAAAGAATGCAACAATGCAAAGCTATTATGGGAGAAATTGGATGAGATTTACTCTAAATGCTGCCTGCCAAACAAGATGACCTTGCTGAACAATCTTGCAAATTTCAAAATGAATATAACAGTAACCCTAGAAGACAACCTAGATTATTTCTTTAAACTAATTCAGAATCTTGAAGCATTAGGGGAAAAAATTTCAGAAGAACACCAAGTACTGGTGATTCTAAAGGAACTTCCACAGGAATATAATGGATTCAGAAAAGTGGTCAAACATACTAGTGGTGATGCTCTAATAGTGAAGAGGATTCTTGATTCCTTGGTGGAGAGTGATAGACAATAATCACTTTAAGAAAGAACTAGAGGTGATGTTCTTAGACAATAGATTTGAGAGCAAACTTGCAACAAGTGGTTCAAAGAAAGGTGGTGGACAAAAAGCTAAGGGAACAAAACAAGAGTGATGATGACAAGAAAAAGAATAAAGTAAAAGGTGAAAATTCTACTATTGTGATAAAGTAGGATACTTTGCAAGGGATTGTAGGAAGAAGAAGAAGGACAAAGTGGCACAGAAAGGTGATGTTGGAAATGTTGAGAAGTTTGAAGAATCTAGTGGAGATGAGATTCTTTCCATGACAACAGACACAGAGCAGTTGTCAATAGAATGGATTTTGGACTCAGGTTGCACAATGCATATGACTCCCTATAGGGAATGATTCCCCTCTTTTAAGAACTTGACAGCTAAAGTAAAAATGGCAAATGTAGGGAAGCAAGATATCTAAGGCATTAGTAATATTTCCATTAGGATGCATGATGGACAGAGGAGAACATTGAGCAATATGAGATATGTCCCTAGAGTTATAAGAAATCTTCCATAAGAAAGTATCCTTGACAAGCAAGGATACAAGATAAGGTCCAAGGATGGTTTGAGAGAAATCATCAAGGATGGCAAAATGGTTATAAAGGCAATTAAAAGAAGGGGCTTATACTTTTGTTGCAGGCATTACAGAAATTAACTTAACAATAGAGGAGAAGGAGCTAAACTCAACTATTCTGTGGCATGCAAGACTAGGACATACAGGAAATAAAAGCCTTAAACACTTAGAGCAATAAGGACTGCTACCAAACACAACTGTGAAGAAGATTGAGTTCTGCAAGGGATGTATTCTAGGGAAGCATCACAGAACCCCTTTCCTAAAGATTGCAAGAATAGCCACCAGAAGTATGAAATATGCTTATAGTGACCTATAGGGGCCAGCTCAGACTCAAAATTTGGTAGGTAAGATGTATTTCATGTTTGTTATTGATGATAGGTCAAGGAAATGCTGGATATATCTCTTGAAAACTAAGGATGAAGCACTAGAGGAATTTGTGAAGTAGCACACCCTGATGGAAAATCAAACAGGAAAGAAGCTGAAGTGCTTAAGAATAGACAATGGGCTGGAGTTCTACAACTAAGAGATTGATGACTACTGTGAGAAGAAGAGAATTCAGAGGCACAAAATTGTCAAGGCTACACCTCAACAGAATGGAGTAGCAGAAAGATTGAACAGGACCCTACTTGAGAAGACCAGATGCATGTTACTGTCTTCAGGCCTATCTCAAGCTCTATAGGGGGAAGCTATCAAAATAGTAGCTTACTTGATAAACAGACTACCAATATTTGCAAATGAATATAAAACTCCTGAAGAGGTATGGAGTGGTTCTTAACATATTTTAACTCATTTGAAATCCAAAAGGAAATTAGGGGTACAAAGTCTTGATTCTTCAGCCAGGAGCCTACAAGACTTAAATAAGCAGAAATGTAGTGCTTATGGAAATTGACTTCCCACTACTGAGGTAGAAAAATTGAGGAATAGATGTCCAAGAAGAAGTCCTACGGTAGCTGGGTTCAAACAACAGTCTGAACCCTTTTTATATCCCATCCTCCAGATATGAAAGAAATGAAATTGAAGCAGATGTTGAATAGACAACTCCAATAGGAGAAGAAACTATGGACACAGATCCTAACTCTTAGGAGGGAACGAAGCAGGAAGAGGAAGCTACAAAAGCTCATCAAACTAATTTGCAGGACTATCAACTAGTCAGAGATAGGGAACTAAGGCAGAGAATACCAAATAGAAGGTATACTAAAACTAACCTAGTTGAATATGCTTGTTTGGTTGCAGATTTAGTTGAGTCAGGAGCACCAGAAACATATGAGGAAGCAATGAAAAGGGCTAATGCAGAACAGTGGAAGAAAGCTTGCCAAAGTGAATATGATTCCTTAATGAAGAATGAGACTTAGAAGCTAGTTCCTAAGCCAAAAAATGCTAAACTGATTAAATGTAAGTGGATATTCAAGTTAAAGGATGGAATAACTGAAGTAGATCCAAAGATCTACAACGTCATGTTAGTGGGAAAGCACTTCAGACAAAGAGAGGGAGTAGATTACAAGGAAATATTTTCTCCAGTGGTTAGGTTTAAAACAGTGAGAATAGTTTTGACCGAGAGACACACCAGACGGATGTAAAGATAGCATTCCTATATAGAAGGCTAGTAGAAACCATCTGTATGAAGCAGCCTATAGGCTTCATAGATAAGAGATATCCATATCATGTTTGCTTGCTGGAAAAATCTCTATATGGCCTAAAGCAAGTTCTTAGGCAATGGAATAAGAAGTTCTATGAGGTGGTGACAGAAATGAAGTTCAAAAGAAGCTCCTATGACTACTGCCCATACTACATGGATTTAGAGAAGCAGAAGTGGCCTATATGCTAGTGTATGTGGATGACCTAGTCATCATAGGATAATTAGTGCAAAAGATCCAAGAGGTAAAGAATGTTTTATGGCAAAACTTTGATATGAAAGACCTAGGGAAGGCACAGAAGTTACTAGGTATGCAGATCGTAAGGAATGAAGCAGAGGGGAAGCTATGGTTGATTCAGAGGGACTACATCAAGAAATTCCTATCTAAATTCAACATGGAAGATGCTAAGCCTAGCTCTGCTTCAATTGCCACAAACTTACAGCTGAGAGCTACTAAAAGTCAAGCAACAGAAGCATAAGAGAAACGAATGTAGAAATATCCTTATAATGTAGGTATAGGTTGTATAATGTATATAATGATATGCACTAGAACTGAATTAGACTATTTAATTAGCCTACTTAGCAGATTTATAGCTAATCCAGGTTTAAAACACTGGCAGGGTTTTAAAATAGTACTTAAATACCTAAAGGGAACCCTAAATCATGATCTAAGTTTTTCAAACTCTAACCTAGAATTGCAAAAACATACAAGTTTATATGGTTATATAGATGTAGATTATGTTGTAGATAAGGATACACACAAGTCATTGCCAACATATTATTTCACATTCTCAGGCAACACAATAAGATGGAAGGTATAACAACAATCAATGGTATCCCTATCTACAACAGAAGTAGAGCATTACGCAATCACAAAAGGTTTAAAGGAGCTAGTATGGCTAAAGTGGTTACCTTCAGAAATTAAAGTTCAAAACACAAGGTGAACAATCTACACAGATAGTCAGAGTGCACTTTACCTGAGCAAGGATCCAGTCCTGCTTGAAAGGTCGAAACACATTGACCTCCTTCTTCAGTTCATTATGGGCTAGATCAATAACGACAAAGTTGACCCGAAGAAAATCAGAGGAGAACAAAATTTGTCAAATTTTGGGTCAAAAATGGTTTCTATAAAGAAATTCATTTTCTGTAAAGATCGTCTACAGATAAATGAAGCACCTTGAAGAAGCAACAAAACTTACCTGTCAATCTTGCAACTTTGGTGAAGCTAGGGTTTTGGGTTTTCAGAAATCAACCACGAATTGAAGAGATGCGTGAAGATTTATGGAGAAGGAGGGAATATTTGTGATGGCAATCACTCATTCTCCATAAACCCTCACACAAACTCATCATTCAAAGACATAGAAATGGGGATTTCTAGGACTAGATTTGTGCGTGTGTGAAGTGAAGAAAAGAAGCACTTGGAAAAGTTGAAGAAAGAAGAAAAAATTAAAGCAATCTATCAATGAACAAAACACAAAGCATAAGGGACAGGCGTAAGTAATGCACGTGAATGGCACATGGAAGACAAGCATGGTAAGAAGCCAAAAACGTAGTACTTCATTAAATTGATGGGTGTGAGTTCAAGAACAGATGCACAACCCAAAACAACAAGAAGGGGCATAGGTGTACAAACAAAGTGGAAAGTAGATACACTGTTCAGCGACCTATAAATACATGTAACCAAAGTTCATTACACACGTAAAAAAAATTTAAAAAACACATACGATCATCTGATACAACAAGAGAGAAAAAACTGAGAGTGCTAAAGTACTTATCAAAGGGGTACTATGGAGTTTGTGAGGAAACTCTTCAGGTGTTTGTAAAACACCCAATCTCTGTATTCTTCTCTTCTTGAAGCTAGTGAAACCAATGAGTTTAACCCTTATACATAGATAGCTTTGTTCTATCGAACCAAGTAAAATTCTTTTGTCTTTTTTACTTTTCTGCAACTCTCATTTCTGCAAAATCAGTTCAAAGCATCAACCATCATCAGTCTTATTAACAAAGAAATAGAAAACCATACAAAGATCATAACAGTTGGGTTATACCACCATTTGACCAAAGCAATATGTTTGCTCCACTTCTCAGACATCATTTGCTCCATTTCTCAGACATCTCCACAAAAACATTTCATGTAGATCTCTAGTATTTGTTAACTGCTTCCCTAAACCTAATCATTTCTTGCTAAAATTACTTAAGGACATGGGATCCATGGCACTGATAATTGCCTCTAGCATGCTATGCAGTTTGAAAATATGATTGAGGAATAATGTTGTAATATCCTTTGTTGAATAAGGGTTTAACTAAAATGAAATGAGTTACTTTGTAAAGCTTTTAACTGCTACAAGTATCACAGAATTGCAACTGGATTCTGGTAACCCCTTGATGATATCTAAGCTTTGCTCTCTCCAACTTCCTTTAGGAATTTTAAGGGGTTGCTTTAACCCAGATAATTAGTTGTATCATACTTATTTTTGACAAATAATGCATTGATTATGTAGTTCTGTGTATCATTGTCTAGTCCCTTCTAATGGAATAAGTTCTACAATTTTTTCTTGGTTGTTAATACACCAGAGTGAGCTCCCAATGCCCTATCATGACTTACCTTAATTAATTATTCTTTAATTGCATTGTCTGCTCTTATCACCAGTCTCCCTTTCCAACATGACAATCCATTCTTCCACTCATGCGTGCTTGAGCTGATTTCTCCTTTTGATAGTTTTTTAATGAAATCTTGTACAATATGATCCTTTTCCCAACTTTTTTTATCTCTTCCATTAATCCATCACATATCTATCATACTAATTTCATTAGTAATTCAGCAATAGTGAATCTAAAAAAGACGTCAGCTACTATATTTTCCTTCCTACTGCGATACTATACATCAAAATCATATCTTAATAGTTTCTGAAGCCATGATTATTGAAAGGGTGTCAATAGTCATTAATCCAATAGATACCTCAAACTTCAGCAGTCTATTTGGATGATTAAGGACTTAATTTTAAGGTAGTCGTGCCACTATTTGATTACCATTAGTACTACAAGAAATTCTTTTTCATAGGTCAACAATCCTTGATTCTTTGGAGTCAATTTTTTGCTAAGATAAGTGATAGGATGCTCGCCTGGTTGTAACACTGCTCCGATTCCTAATCCATTACTGTATGCCTTTACAATAGAAGGTTTTGAAAATTTTGGAAGGGCTAACAATGGTGCTGAAGTGATTGCTTCCTTCATCTTCTCAAAAGCTTCATGATCTTTTTGTTGTTTTTTGAAAAATTAAATTATTATTAATAAATAAAGAAATCCAAATTGACTAAACAACGTTGTGCATAACAGAAATAAAATGACAACATAAAACATCTTTGTTAGAGACCCAATAAAACTACGTAGAAATGTTCCTTGAGGGTAAAATGTTTTTTCCCATCTGAATGCTGCTCTAGAAGCTTCCAAATTAGGGTAGATTTATCGAGGCTTTCTTCCACTCTCTCCTCTGTCGATAGCTATCAAGGTAAAAGTTTATACCTTTTGTTTGTTTCTTCCTCTAGTTCTTGATTAATGGCGTCTCTTATAGGGTTCTGAATGACTCCTTCTCACAACTTGAATAGATCTGCTTCTTCAGTCAATTTTTTTGTTTTGGTACCAGTGTTTGTGCATGATTAAGAGACTATGAAGACATAGAAGATCAACCTTTTAAGGTAAGAACTTGCTTCATCTTCACGATTACGCATAGATCAGTACTTCTTCTTTTCTTTTAGTTAAAAAAAGTCAACTTTTTGTAAAGAGAAAAAACTTATAAATGTGTTGCCTCTCTTCGATGAGGATTCTTCTAGTAATTCTCTTCAGTCATTTAATGGCATCAAAATGTAATGAGATCGGTCACTTTCATCTAGTAAAAATCTTCCTTAGACGAGTTTGAATATTACAGGTATGATCATCCATCTTTCTTTACATTGCCCTAGCTCTAAATTAGTAGATGATTCTCCAAGAAGGTGTTAGATTAGGCAAATTGCTTCTGACTTGATGGAACAAAGGATTTTCTCTCTGGTTCCACCAATTAGAGAATTGTGTACCTTCTCCCTTGTATTTGTCTTGTTTTGAAACTGCCTGTAGTTTCTCTCTTGCCAAATCTCCTTAATGGAGGAGTCAAAGGAGATTATATATATATATATATATATATACACACACACATCATATTTAGGAGTATGGGTTCAGCTTCAGAAGCCTCTTAATGGCTTCTGTAAAGGTTGTACCTGAATTAGATATTCAATTTAGTGCCTTAATATGCTCCTATATGAACTATGAGAAGGGACATTTGAAGAAAAAATGATCTCATGACTCTGCCTCTATCTAACATAGGACACAGTCTGCATTGATGGACATAAAATGTATTCTATCTGTAGTACTTAATCTGTTAAGCACCATAAGTCATATTAAGATAGAGTATGTTGGAGCCCAAATCCGGAACCCAACTACTTAATCTGAAACCCTCATACCTATGTACACGTATAAGGTCAAAGAA
>JAOSBN010000177.1:14434785-14448944 GCA_027563595.1 Erythroxylum suave
GCAATTCTTGGTATAAATTGATTTTGACCGGTTTCCAAGAATCAATCTTAGGATTGAATGATAAGCCGCGATCAGTAACCATCCTCGATGGTTCACTTATGTCATAAAACAAGATCAATAGTAATAGATAATCACACAATTCAAAGCCACTTGACAAGTATCAACATACCTCACAAACAAATCATTTCTCAGTCAAACAGTTCATTCATATAACAACATTCACATAGCTTTGCAAATCATTCTATGAAATCAATTTATTTGCGGATGCGATATGTATGAGACTCACTTTTTTTTTATATTATTACGACTGTGTACTTTTACAGTATCCTGAATTATCGGGCTCAGTCAGTCAGTCTGTGACTCATTGATCAGAGTGAGCCATAGGCTTGAACCACATATGCGGGAGCTTAAAGCTTTTATCAGTAACAGAATCAGTAGCAACAGCAGTCACAACTCCTTAATATTACATGCATCATAATGAAGTTCATGCCACAGTTTAGTCATCAAATTCAATCACCTTCTTTAGCATGTAATATAACAGTACAACAGTCATAATATCAGTTACTGTAATAATCACAGTAGCAGTGGTCATCGGACTAGATCCGGCATTCAACTTTTCAGTTGGGAATCAGAAAATCATTTAGGCAGATGCATTCACATTCAATCAGCACTTCCACTATCATTTTCATGTATCGAAACGCCTAAGACAAATATTGTCCGGAATCTAGTATACCGTCAACACAATCAATTATATTTTGAAGCACATAGTTTTGCACATTCACATATAAGCAAGGTTTCAATATCTCAATCCAATATCACAGTCATCGGACCTTCATTGTCCGGAATGAACAATCAAGCCTCATTCATTCAATCATTTCAAAACAGAAATTAAACAAACAAGTAATTAAGTGAGACCATCTAGGTTACTCACAGTATGCTCCAAACAGCTATTGCCTTGAAGTGCCGACAATGTCAGTATGCTGTCGCTCAATGCGTTCCTCTATACAGACAATACATTCACACATATCACAATATTGCATAATTATGTATTCATTTATGCACATTCATGTATACTGAATATGTACAATGCATGTTCATGACAATTCCAGGATATTTTATTGTGATCCTTGTCAACAATTCATTCAAATATCAAAGTCCTCATTATTACCATTTATATTTATAATTGGACCAAATCAAATCAATGTCAAAACAATTTCATAATTTTCATTGACCATTTAAGATTTTTTTTCTAATACACATACAGGTCAGTTTTTCATGCTAAATATGATAACGTAAATGGCTAAATTAGGCAACACTTTCTTCTGGAAAATTGTTAAAAAATGTCTTAAGTTTCTAACTACTCCAAGATCATCTAATTTTATTCAGTATACTACGAATTATGCCCAAAATACCACAGACTGTGCACATTTGAACTTTTGGCTAGCACATGATCAGACCCTCTAATTGTACAACTCATATCTTTCAGCTAAGATATCCAAAAATTACAAACTTTACACCAATTTAAAGATAAAAGAATAAGCTAAAACTTTTGTGAAAACAACTCAGACTAATTCTTCCCACATCAATACAGTTTATTCAATAACCACAGAATATGATTTCTGTCCCTGGTAATGTTACAGCCTAAGATAAGATGCAGTTCCATGCCAAATTTGAAGGTCCTAGAGACAGAATAAAAATTCTACTTCTTCAATAAATTTGTTTACTTATGTCTCTAGTATACTCTGAACTAAGAATCAATTTATTTCGAAATCTACAGATTAAGTTATAATCAGAATACTGAAGCATGTTCATGAAAATTTTTGCAGTTCATAATTCCAGCAGATTTCCACACTTTCATCTTATCAATCACTCTCAATTTAATTCAGATAGCTCTAAATTTTTATGGAGAGAAACAAAAATTTCTTGAGAATCCATTGATCAAAGTTTCAAGTCATTTAGAGCTTGGATGAGAAAGTTATAGTCAAAATACTGAGAACTGTTTCAATGAAATACTCTAGTTCCTAATTTATAAACACAACCACCACCTTTTCTCTCTCTAAAACTCAACCTTCATCTTCACCGAACAGCACTTCTTTTCTTCTTCTTTAATCCATTATTTCTGTACACCATCTCTAGCTTACGTTCTCTGTATTTCTACTCCCCTTTCCATTCAATTTACTCTAGTTCATATTTACATTTCAAACACTAACATCACACATGCAGTCCATCATCGTCTTCTTCTTCTTTCTAATGCAAGTTTTGTTTTCATGAATAGAAAAATTTCTCAAATAAACATATATCCCATTTTTTTACATCTTTCTGAAGTTAATAACTTCACAAGCTTTCATCTTAACACAAACAATTTTAAAAAAATCCAAAAGTTAAACATAAACACCAAAAACCGAAACTACACTCACACACACTCTCTCTCTACTGTGTTTTCCTCTCAAATTTCTGCACTTTGCATTCTTGTTCTTTCCTTCACAACAGCCTACGTTTTCTATCATTTTACTCTTTAAAACACAGCACCTCATTATGCTCTATGTTCTATTTAACTCTAACCTCACAAAATCCATCACTAAACTTTACCCAAATATTTATGCATACATATACAAAAACATCGTATTTGTATAACCTTTACTGCACATTTTAAACATCTCCACGTCAACACCGAAACTACTCCATTTTATTTTTCATGCAAGAAACTCATTTTTCAACCATCAGAACATCATTTACAACATCCAAAACCAAACTTAAACACAACTTACTTGGTTCAATAGGAATTCAAATAGTGAGAGTGACATCAAGTTGTTGTCCGGTGATGGCTAACATAAAGAGAGTTTGGAAAGTTTTACATTCAGTGAAGAGCAAGAGAGTGGAACAAGGCTGCCAAATTCTTCCACCTAAAGCATGTACTATGCGTTCTTGTGCATGTATTGCATTTGTCTTATTAGCAATCCACATGTGACCATTCATTCATGCCATTTGTCACATTTATATGTTGCCACATGTCACACTATAATTGTTCCAAAATATCCCAAATTTTTTGAAATTTTCTAAAATTGACCAAAAATTCTAAAATAATAATATAACTCTCCAAATAAATTTTCAACTCAAAAAAATTCACAAAAAATTTCAAAATATCCAAAATATACCAAAATTGCCAAATCAAATTTAGTACACTCCAATTAAATCCATCATTTCCATTTATAAACCATTTTTCCCAGAAATGCTAATGAATGCATATACAATCATATGAATGTGCAAAATAAATGTGTATGTCATAATTAACTTATGCATGATGTGCATTTTCCTAATTTCACAAAAATTCCTCATAAATTACTATTCTTGCCCTAACATGGTTAACGTGATATTACAAAAGAAGCCAAAAATGAGACACTCCCATGCAATTTTCAGCTCATCATGCAAGATAGGAGAGAGAGAGAGTCAAAACAATGCAAAAACCCTTTCTTACACACTCTCAATTTCGGTTAACCTCAACAGAAAGAAGAGATTTACATCAAATGAATCACTTCTTTTTTAATCAATCATAAAGAAGCCAATAAATGAGACTCTTCTCATTAGTCTTTAAGATGGCTATATGAAAAGGCTATTAACCTAAATATGACATACCAATTTTGGTTTTTGACGATGAAAGAAGGAAGATAGTCCATCAAATGTACCTCTTTCTTCCTTAATCGAATGAATGCTAATAGGATGCTATCATTAAAAGACCACCATTAAACCATTTAATGATAAGGTTATTACTCCATTTAATGATGATAAAGCATATTAAAAGCATCTTAAATGCAGCAAACTAATGTCAAATGTGCAGTTGCACCTTTACTGATTAAAACCAAAATTCCAGCTCTATTTATCTTTAATAACTTTGTTTTAATTTAATTAATCTAATTAATCAAATTAAACCAAAGCCTAGTCCATTTCTAAATGTTCATTTGTGCTTCTAATTAACCATTAATTAGTACAAGCCCAACATTAAATCATGGGGTTTAAAACCTCCATTTGTATTTCTTACTTAGCTTGAAAACCTTCCTTGAAGCCTAATGGGGAATCTTATTGGGCTTAGATAATTAAAGCTCTAATAAGCCTAGAATTAATTTAATCTTATTAAAATTAATTCTAGCTTATTAACTAAATGTCATTCCACTAAAGACAATTAGTTGAACTCTTGAATTACTACATATTATCAGAACACATATTTCAATATGTCAATTGCAAACTCTAATATGAACCATATGATAGCCATCCGCACAATAAAGGGTAAAATTACCATTTTGCCCTTATGTTAGTTTTTCCTTTTAGATCTCCCGTTTACTCTATATGGTGATTAATACACAAGATCTCATCTTGGTGTCAAGACTTGATAGGTAGCTAGTACATCAAACCACTAGCGCCAGTTTAATCACCAATCTTTATGAAACATCTAGAAGTGATGATATCACTATAAACTCTTTATTTGAGTGAATGTTCCCTAACACATGTTTCAATTAATAATTCCAACATGTAGACACTAGATTAATAGTTTGTAAAAATTCATTCCGATCATATCAAGAATTATAACAAAACATATATGAGTTCACCATCATCAAGATTGTGGTCCATAATAAATGTATACTTAAGTTTTATGTTTTAAGATTAAAGTAACAGTCCACTTTATTGTTTCTAAACATACTTGATTCTAGATTCATTTAATAGTGCCATTTTTGATAGTAACCTAATATCATGATATGAAACTCATCATTCCCTTGAAGTAAACTCTTATACTTACACGGAGATAAATCGCAACACTATATTCTAAACCATAATCAAGCCACCAACTTGATTATTCGATTGTGAATCCATTATTTTATATTCTTATAATATACATGTTTCCCATACATCTCTATGTATATGTCTATTAACTAAAAAAGAATCTCAGTATGTTATAACTAGATATATAATGCTCGTAAAAACCAAATTCTTTTGTTTTATTAATAATAAATATTTTCTTTACAAAAGTAATTGGAAGAAAATTAAGTTATAAGTAAATACACTTGCTTTCCAGGGAACTATATTACATAACTCCAACAAAATTTTGGGTGTTTTGGACTAGGAAAATTGTAGAAATAAAAGACAAATAGAAGTGTGACAAATGGACTGATAATGTGTGACAATTGGAGCAATTAGTAAGTGACATTTGGCTGCCATATATGAAGACATGTAGGTTGCTTTAGTGAACAACAAGTGTCACACTTTCATGTGTGACATGTGGCCATTGCAAACCAAGGCACCTTGCATTCAAATAGTTAGGTAGGTGATGAGTCATCTTCAGCTTTGGAGTTTCTGAAGCTTCCTTTCTCTTTACACTTTGCACTCTCTACACCGAAACTCTTCCTTACTCCCACAAACTTCTAGATTTTGTTTAATTTGGATCATAATCACTTGACATCTTGAAAGATGTTGCATCAAAGAGGTTAGATTCTTCTATCTATTATGCTATTGTCTTCTTGGTGTAAAGATATTCAACCTTGATCTTGGAAGTGAAAATCAAGTAAGTCATGTTTTAAGTTTTATAGTAGTGTAAATAACATTTTGATAAGATCTTCATGTTCATAAATTGATGCATGCATGAATGGAGTGGATGCATGTGTATGTGGTGAAGGAAGAAGTAAATTCGTGATATGATTTACAAGGTGAAGGATTGTGATGATTGGAGTTAAATGAAGAGAAGGGAAATGAAGAAATTTTAATATGTAAAACAATGAATTAGGTTCTGTTTTGGGTTATGAATGTTCATGAATTAGTGAATTGTGAGTAGACAATTCTGAACTAGAAAAATTAGGTTTTACTGAATCATCAACTTGAGATAAAGAAATCATAGAACTTTGGCAATGAATTGTGTTAGAGTATGTTATATGCAGTATTTTACTAAACATACATCTGTATTTTTAACATAACTTGATCTGTGAATATCCAAATTGGACAAATTCTAATATAGAGTAAACTAGAAACATATGGATACATTTTTCATAAAGGAATTAAAATCTGTCCTTAAGAGTCCTAAAATTTGGCTTGAATTTGAGAATTTTATTCTCTCAAGTTATGTGAACAGTCTGTAGTAATTTGATTATAACTTACACAATACTAAACCAAAATGCATGAATTTGATGTCATTAGAAACTTAGGACATAGATGAATATTTGATTAGAAGAAAGAGTTGCTTAAATACCTCATTTGCTAGGTCATAATGATCATAAAATACTAATATAAAAATTTGTCCTGTGAAAAACTAAAAAGAACTGCAACATAATGTTATGTATAAATGATTATGATCAACAATTTTGTACGATGTGTTTTGTGGAAGTTTTGAATTAGAATGAAGTTTAGAATGAGAAATTGAAGTACCAATGATAAGATATGCAGATATGTGTTAGATATTACATGTAGAAATGGGAAATTTGAAAATTGACTCGTAAAGGTCCATTAGGTAAAGGTCCATTGGGCAGACTTTACATCTACTAGGCAGACATTCTCTAGAATTTTAGTGTTCTAGCCCTGTTTATGTCCCTTTGGGGGGATATACACGTCCGCTGGGTAGACATTCTCATGGAAGTTTCATAAATGTACAATTTTGGCCCTTTAGATAGTAAAATCTCTCTTCGCGGTCTGCATAGAAGTTGTATAACTCGAAGTCCTCTTTGAAACCATAGTTGAATTATCTTAATCTGACATCTATAGTGAAAGTTATGTTTATTATCCCAAATCATGTACATAGACGAATTTGTTGACCTGTCAATGCTTTCCTATGATGTAATTAGACTTAAATAAGATCATGAATGAGCCTAGTAGTTGATGAATGAGATGATTAAAGTAAGGAAAGTGTATTAGGTATTCAAGAATGATTGAAAGATGCTGGTAATTGATTATGAGAGGCATATTAAGGAAATGTACTCGAGATTGTCATTGAGCATACATAATACTTGACACATATGAATGTACTTATGAATGGTTAATCATATGGAAATGCACTTAAGTAACATATAAATGTATGTGATTACTTGTAGAGGAGCACGTTGAGCGACTGCTTCCAGACATTGCCGGGACTTTAAGGGAATAAGCTAAAGAGAGGATTTGTCAGTCAACCTAGATGATATTCCTAAGGTTAATTGATTTTGTTTAACTTCCAATTATTGAACTGTTTGCGATCTATATATGAATTCTAGACTTTAAAGGTCCGAGGAGTTTGATATTTGGGAATGTATTGGAAGTGTTCTATTTGAATTTGAAAGGTGAAAGGACATCTGTTGCTACTGAACTCTTATTGATTATTTTTAATACTCAACAAAAGTTGAATGCCAGACTGTGGTTCAATGAATATAAGATTCTGTCTATGCATCATAAGTGAATGATATTCATGACGTAGTCTATTATTTGATCAATTTCATAAAATGCATTGTCAGATAAAGGCATTGTGATCAGAGCAGCCAGTTTGAAAAGCTTTGCTCCATGATTTCTATTTTTGATTGAGCCTAATGGGCTAGTATTTGTATCTATATTTGAAAGGCACTCAGTCACGACAAATAATAACGAATATGGAGTCTCATATGTATCTGTATTTGTATATTATGATTATGAAATATATGCTTATGAAATCTTTTCTAAAGTTGTGATATTAAAATGATATTCCATGAAATGTGATTGATTGGATTGTATAAGTTCTAAAAGAATACATTTGAAGTGTATGACATTCATTATGCCTCATTGCGATGGAAATTGTTGTGAAATTGGTTAGTTGAATGATATTTATGTATTTTCCTAGAGTAAGATCATTAATGATGGTTCACTCATTGAGTTCACAAAACTCATCAAAAATTGCAATGTGGCTTTTCAGGTACGAGACAAGAGACCTAGATTTTTAAGAGTCTCTACAGGCACATTTGGGACTAAGATATAATGTCAGTTGGCATTTGAGGAGCTGTAGTTGTTTTTATGTAGTTTACATATGTCATGTAAAACTTGTGTATAAAGGATGCAAATATTGGTTTAATGACTTCAATGTAAACTTTTATGAATAAATCTGATGAGGAGTGAAGATTTTTTTTTTTAGATTGTGTATTTTTAAGATGCCAGTATACCACTGTCATAGGATATGTACTTGAATATCCTCTAGATGCTTGGGTATATACTCTATGGTAATGGGATGCGACAATTTTGGTATGAAAGCATGGTTTGTTATCCATAGGGATATATAAGGACATTTATACATGATATTAAGTGAGAGATTCGGATACTAATCTTAACTTTTTTGTTATAGGTTATCTGCTATAGGAGATCAAATTAGAGAGTCAGCTAACATAGAGTTTGTAAGAGCCAATAGGGAGTCTCCTATACTGAATTTACACAAATGCCTCTGAGAATTCCAGAAAGGTTAGAAAGAAGATATGATAAGCTGAGAAAGCAAGGGGTTGTGGACTTTTATAGAAGTGCAGACCATGCTAAGGCAGAAGGGTGGCTAGAGAGATCTAAAAGAGCATTCGATCAGATTGACAGTGAGGTAGATGAAAGATTTGATTATACTGTCTCACTACTACAAGGTCCAGTGTATTAGTAGTGAAAGACTGTTCCAGGTAGTAAGATCAGACCTTGTAGTTTGACTTGGGAAGGTTTTCTAATAAGTGTAAATTGTTAGGTGTTTTAGGGTATAGTTTGAGATGTCTTTAGTCATTAATTCTATCGTTTAGTATGTGTTTACGTTAGGATTGTGTTAGTTTGTTAATTATTTGTGTTTTAGTTGTTTTATGGATGTACAAGCTTTTGAGCTTAAATATTAGGTTTTTGAGGTATCTTGACGTGTTTGCAAGTGTTTCAAAGTCAATGTCTAAGAACAGAGGAGTTTCGGAAGACATTCGGGCCGAAACAATGGCCCATAATTGTGGAAGGCTTAAATGTAGGCCACACTCATGGCCTGCATCAAGCAAACATGCAGACACTTATGAACTTCACATTTCAAGGGATTTTTTAGATCTTTTGGTTCCTAAAAAAATCCTAGGGTTACCCAAGACATAAAAGACTATTTAAAGAATAACAAGAGATGCAAAAAGGAGCTTTACATTCAGCCACTCTTGGAAACCCTAAAGAGGGATGAAAAGAAGAGTGAGAGAAGAAGAAGAGGAAGAACAAGGAGAAAGAAGTAGATCTTGATGCCGCTGCTCCCCATATCAAGTGGTATCCTGATGTCGTTGCCTTTCTGATTGGTCTAACCTAATTTCCATTTTCTCTTAGTTTCCTTTTTCATTTAAGTGTATAAATTTGAGATGGATTATATAGAGATTGATTTTGAGTTGTTGATAATGTTCTGAACTATCCTTCAAGATTTTACTTTGCGTTAATGTTGATTTAGTTATTTTTATGTTTATTGTTTTAGGTGTTGTGATTGAATGTAATTGCTCAGTAACAAACCAAGAGGGTGAGTTAGATAAAAATGATTAGATCAAATTAATGAGAGTTAGGCGATTTGATTGACCACTTAATTAATCTAGTCAATAATTTTATGGAGAGAGATCATGTCCGAGACCTAATTTTTTATAAGAGAGCTTTAGAACTAATTAGAATTGTGGGTAATTTGTAAATTGAGTGATTGCAAGTTCCATAATTCGATTAAGGTTTACAATTTATTAACGGTTATAACTCGTGAGAGAGTAATCAACCCTATGACTATCTAGAGCCTACATCCTATAAACTTATAAATGGCTAGTTTAACATTAGTGATTGGTAAAATCCCATCTCTTATAACTTTGTTAACTCTCTTGACAGGTTTCAATTATGACCTATGTGACAGCTAAGTTTAATTTTGTTTTTTTTGAAATTTTCACTTTAGAATTCTTTAATTAAATTTTCATATTTACTTTCCGTGTTCACTTGTACAACTTTTGTTTCTTTTTATTCTTTTCTTTGAGCCTTAGACAACTCAGGATTGGGCTACTATCCTCGTCGTAGGATTAATATCTCTCATACTACAGTTGTCACCTATGCACTTGCAGTATTTGAAGGTTTATAAATTTTAAAGCTTGAACGACCCGATCATTAAGCATACTTCATTGAATTATTGTTCTCATACCTCTTCAAACAACTATTAATCGTAGGTTAATGGTAAGCTCTATTAACCCTGATTTTTCCTTAGGTTATATTCAATTAACTTAAGATCTTTAATCAAACTAAGCTATCCAATAACCTAGAACATGCTCTCTAGATTTAATTGGACAGCCACATTACGAGTAAAGAAAATAGATTAATCAAGGAAACATCCATGTATTCTTGATTCATTTAACTTAGATTATGTTATCCCTAATAATTTGAAGAAAATAGGAAACACAACAATTATTGATTACATAACTAATGATTAGAAGCCATTAGTTGCTATAAATGAATCTCAGCATAACAAGTACGGATCATATTGAAGATTCTAACAATATCAAAACACAACAATTATAGACTATGTTCAAGATTCTAGCAATTGTTTTATATATAAACAATCTAAAAATAACGAGCATATGATAATTCATACATGAAAATCCAAATCCATAAGCATAAGAGAACCTAAAAGATTCCTGGAGAGATATAGAACAACAAATACAAAGAGAGAATGTTTAACTAGGCTTTTTGATGTTGATATCACCTCTAACCTGGTGTCGAGAAGCTTATCCCTTTGTATGTCTTCAAAGGATGAGGGGTTTGCCCCTTTTTCCCTTAGAAAACTGAAACATCACTCGACAAATTGTATCATAAACATTTCATATCCGTTCTGTTGTCAAAACATTCTTTTTATATTGAAAACTAGTTTCTAGGGAGATAGTTGCTTAATTGATTATGAAATTATTCCATAACACTTAGTGATTATTGATATGAAATTGCTTAATATACTCACTTTAACTCCTATATGATTTTAGATACAAATCGGAAGCAAGGAAGTTAAAATGAGTCAAAAGCTCCATATTTTAGTCATTTTTCAAAGATTAATTTTTACTTGTCTTTATAGAGCAGGAAGAAGAAACTTGGAGCAAGAGAAGATAAGATAAAGAATAAAAGAATGGAATAAAGCATAAAACCCATGGAAGAAGGCTGCTGGAAATCAACACTCATAGTGTATGCTTTTGCAAGGATGAATGTGAATTTAATGGAGTGATGACTGCATGATGAAAGATGGATAAGCAAGGAGTAAAACTATAGCACAGTAAGGAGTAGAAAATGCAAAATGACACAAGCATAAGCAAAATCATGCAGCAGCTGAAGGAGAAGAGGACAACATGTTGGAAGGAAGAAAATGACAATGTTCAGGATGCAACATAGATAAGGAGGCAAAACGCAGACGTTTTTCCTATAAGTAAAACAACAGCAATGTGAATGGTTTGTGGAAACGCAAAACACAACCATTTCACATTAAAGTTGCTCATAGCCAAATGAAAAACATTATTATTAGATGTAGCAGTTGGGATGAAGGAACAATGACTCACAGCCAAGAAAGAAGAACAAAGCATAGCAAGGAAGGGGAAAAATGAAACATAGCTAGCATAAGATGTATATAGTAAGTTGGAATACCAAGTTAAATTGTCAAATCAGTGAATGGTAGAGAGGGGGTAGAACAATGAGTAGTGTGAAACAAAAGAGAGGGAGCTACAGTGAAGAGGGTTTCAGCTAGAGTTATTTTGAGAGGGATCGAAGCATTTTCTTTTGATAGACTTATGGAAGGCTAAGTTCCCAATGCCAATTTAGAGGTGATGTTGACGTCAATGACCCAGGTTAAGTGTATTTCACCATTTTTGTTGTTTCTTTCTCTCATGAGAAATTGATTACGTTATCCAATGTTAATTGATTTGGATTTTATGTATGCATAATCGTACTTTCATTATTATTGGGTTATTTGTGTATAAACTTATTAGATATTGCAAAAGGATGATTTTAATGTGTTCATTGAATTGTTGATTTACAAACCCATTGCTAGAATTTAGATATAATCCGTAATTATTAGGTTGAAATTTATATGTAGTGACTAATGATTTGAAATCATTAGGGATAACATGACCTAGGTTAAATGATGCATCGTATGTAGTTATTTCCTTGATTAATTGATTTTCCTAATTCGTAATGGTACTGTCTAATTAAATTTGAAGAACGTAGCCTAGGTTATTCGAAGGTTAGGTTTAATTAATGATCGTATCTTAATTAAACAAAACATAAGGAAAAACTCAGGTTAATTATTAACCTATGGTTGATAGTTTCTAGGAGAGGTTTGAGAACAACAAATCAATGAAATATGCCTAATTAGGGTGTAGGTCAAGATTGAACCAAAGAATCAGGTCTTTACCAAATTCCCCACTTTTATCATTTTTTGCATGTTTTCTAATTTTTTTTATTAGGTTCGTTTTTATTTTACTTTCTTATTTCTAAAAACCTAAAACCCCCTAAACCTAATCACTACTTACTTTCATTTCAACAACTTTTTACACACTCTCTGTGGGATCGACCTAGACTTACCACTATTATAGTAGTAGTCTAGTTATTTTATTTTGACTAACATCACGACATGTTGTCAACTTTGTCGCCATTGTCAGGGAGTGTGGTATTTTAGTTTTTGTTTGAGATTTAATTGGTGTTTTGTATATATTTGTTCATAATAGCTTTATTTGCATTTATTTCATGATCTTTTCTTTTTGTGTTTCATGTTTGTGAAAAAAATTCATTTTGGATGGAGGTAATTTCTATTATAGATCATATTCTCAATCCAATAACAATGTTTGGACTTATCAACCTAACTTTTATTATACATGGGATAATAATTAGAATTACTTCCATGATAGTTTATAGGATGCACAATGATTCACATATAGACCAAAATCTTTCTATCTTGACTCTGGTATTTCTCTGTAAGAGTTGATTAATATTGTGAACGCTAATATTTTGCAATTGTAGTAGAATACTCTACAATTATAGCAGGATGAAGGGTAATTTCCATAAAATATATGGTCTAGTGCCCAAGATTCGGAGAGCCAATATGACTCAGGTACATCATTAGAAGAATTGCTTAATATGTTGGCTATTAACAATCTTTAAATTCAACAAGATAAGCAGCAGTTCCAAAAGAATATGCAACAGCTATTTCAGTAGGGTATACAACAATAATTGGCAGGATACAATTGTTGGATTGGGAAAAGAAAGCAAGCCATAGTTGTAGCACCGGTAGATTTCAAGACCTTTTAGAAATCTTACTTTTTGTGGAAGCAATATATCTAAATCGTCATGCCAATCTACACATGATATGGTATAAAGATAATAATAAACATAAACAAGATAGTGATATTATTGACTACTTCGTTATAGCTTTAATTTCTTGCTGCGCTATCCTCTCCTTCTTCTTGTACCCAAAGCCTTTGATTTTGAATCCTTTTCTTTGTCAATCTATCCTCTCCTTATTGTTGTATCCTCAACCAATTTGATTTACCTCTTGTTCTTCTAGGACAACTTGGTTAACAAAATTCTTTGGTCGGAAAGCAGAAGAAATGTTTGGAGGAGATTTTTCTTAGAAGAAATGAACCAAAAATGGGACTCTTCTGATGTAAATTTTGGCCAACTCATGCATGAAAGGAGAGAGAGAGTCAAACGATGCAAGAACACCTTCTTATACCCTAAATTTCGGTTATGCGTGGAATGGAAGAAGAGAATAGCATCCAATGCATCACTTCTTACTTAATCAATCATATAGTAGCCAATAAATGAGACTCTTCTCATTTATCTTTAAGATGGTCATATGAAAAGACTATTAACCTAAATATGACCTACCAATTTCTATTTTTGGAAGATGGAAGAAGGAAGATAGTCCATCCAATGCACATCTTTCTTCTTTAATTCAATGAATGCTAATAGGTTATATGCTAACATTAAAAAATAACCATTAAACCATTTAGTGGTAAGTTCATAACTCCATTTAATGATGAAAAACCATAATAAAGACCATCTTTATTTAGTAATTTAATGTCAAATGTGCATTTGGACAATCAATCCATTAAAACCGAAATTGCTAGTCCTTTCTTTAAAAAATTTGTTTAAATATAATTAATCTAATCAATTACATTAAACCAAAGTCTAGCCCATTTCTAAATGAACAT
>JAOSBN010000177.1:14449044-14486348 GCA_027563595.1 Erythroxylum suave
TTTGATTTAATTTGTTTTAAATGTGTAGTAAAACATTTCATCAATTTAAAAGAGATTAACTAGGCTTGCATCTTGAGGTTATAAAATTTTCATTTTGACCTCTACGAGTGACTCAAGGTTTATTGTTCAACGTCTTAATTGGCTGCAGGAAAATCAGGCTGAAAGTAAAATGGAAGGAAATCATAGTGAGGATGACTGTATGGGCAATGCTAACGAAGCTTATGTTCATCAAGGATTTTTGGCAGATTGGAGACCAGGTGCCACAGGTCTTCTTTTCACTGAACGTCCCTGCCTAGACATTATGACAAAAGGCCTTCCCAGTAATACGTTGCTGACTAAGGGTTCACATATAAAGGAACAACCAAAGGTTTATGGGCCTGGAGGAGCTCAATCCCTAAAAGACAATATTCATGGTTTTCCATATGCATCCCACTACTGTCACTATCCTCCTGCTACATCTGATGTTACCCATGTTAGACATTTTCCTTGCAATAGCAGACAAAACCGTCAAAATTCTGATACAAGATTAAATGCATCAAAGTCCAAAATCTATGTGTGGCCTTACCGGACTCGCAGACGTGATGGTGCATGCTTAGTGAAACTAGCACCAGAGCTACCCCCTGTTAATCTTCCACCATCTGTTCGTGTGATTCCACAGTCAGTTCTGAAAACCAACCAGTCTGAGGTGTCCATCCAAATGTCTGCAAGAAAAAGTGGCAGTGGTGAAGCTAGAATGGAAGTTAATCCCAAGCTTTCACATGTTGCAAATTTTGAATCTCCTAGTTCAGCTAAAACTAATAGAAATAAACATAATCAAGTAAGAGATACTGGTGGTAGTTCATTCCCTGAAGAGGCTGCAATTTCGTATGCAGAAGAATCTGCAGTTCAAGATACAGTTTTTATTGAACAAAAAGGCGATGAAGCTGATTGTAATATGCATCCATTGTTATTCCAGGAATCTGAAGGGCGTGTGCCATATTTCTCATTGAGTTGCAACAATGATAGTTCTGGTTCATTTAGTTTATTTTCTGGGAATCAGCCTCAACTGAATTTGATGCTATTTCGAAGTTCTCACCAAGTAACTAGTGTTGTTGATTATCAAAGGAAGGGCTGTAGCTCAACAGAATTCCCTTCAGCTTCATGTGCCATTGACTTCCATCCCCTTTTGCAAAGCACCGATGATGGTAATGGCGACTTTGTGACACAAAGCTTTAATTTACACCATGGTCAACATGGAAACCAGTTTGACTCTGTTCAGACTACTGTCACTAATCCATCTACCTCTACTGAGAAATCTAGTGAACTTGACTTGGAAATCCATCTAAGTTCTGCATCAATCAACAACAAGGCTATGGAAACTAGAAATTGTGGAAAAATTAGTCAACCAAGGTCAACAGTAGATGCGTCAATATCAGGAAATACAATGGTGGCTTCTGAAACTAACAGTCCACATCCCGACTGCAACAACAATAACCTTAGAGCGCAGATTAACCCTCTTCCAGATGCTGATGGAATGAATTCTCCAAGTAATAATGTTGATAGATGTGATGTGGATGAGTCAGGTGACCAATCTAATCAGGAGATTGTAATGGAGCAAGAAGAGTTGAGTGATTCTGATGAAGAAACTGAAGAAAATGTAGAGTTCGAGTGTGAAGAGATGATTGATTCAGATGGTGAAGAGGGTTCAGGCAGTGAGCCAACTGCTGAGATACAAGATAAGGTACAGGTTGTTGTGTCTACTTAATAACATTCAGCTGCTTTATTTTAAGAGACCTGCATATTTCATCTTTGTTGCTTTTACCCTGCACAAGCTATTGTACATTTTCTTTCATAGAGTGGCGGCCAAATATTCATGACCATTGAAATATTAATACCTGTGTGGTGAATCCACAATCTGCTCTCTGCATATGCTTGTAGAGTACAATACTTATCTATTGAGGTTGCTATTCATTACCTGCATCAGTGTTAATTCATGGAGTTATCAGCATCACTAATAACCCTGCACCCCTGTTCATTCATTTTTATTACTATTACGACTATTCTTGCTCTCCATTTTCTTTAAATTTTATGGTTTAAAACTTGTAGTAGATTTTATAATTTGTGCCGGTAGGTTTTCAAATTCCTCTTGATTCTAAGAGTAGTTTTAACTTCCAGTTGAAATTCATTAATAGGTGGTTCCAAGATCTGCAATGGGAAAAATGACAACGGATGATCAACAATGTGGAGTAAGGAGTTCAATAAATCACCAGGACAACACTTCGATTCTCAGCAGGAGCAGTCCCCTTCTAAGGTTAAGCCCGACAAGCCCAGGAAAGGATGGTACATCTGTCCCTTGGTTAAGTTTAGATTCATGTGCACCTATTGCCCCTGAAAGCATAAAGGCAAAACATAAAGTTTGCACAATTAGTGAAATTCCTACTGGCAGAAGTCTAGCTTTATGTCACTCCAATAACAATAAATCCAACGAGAAAAATGTTGTGTACCCAGAAGTAGTTGCACAGCAGGATGTTGTGGTTATGGCTCAACAACTCAGCCTTAGTCCATTGTCTGTTTCAGCAATGAAAAAACCTAGGAAAAGTGCTCGACGAGCAAAGAGTTTGAGCGCAGGAATGACCAGATAAAACTCCTGAGAGCCTGAATACAGGTTGGATTGATAAGCTTCTTTAGTTCCACAGATGGGCTGATTAGTGTCGTTAGCTATTTGTTACCATTGGATTTTGTTGGTTGAAGCACAGAACAGTAACCTAGTCCTTCAAGTTTGATTGCTCTCGAAGACCCCTTTCCTAACTACACACTAGACTGTCAAGCTATCTGAAATCATTCACGTTAGGACCAGTTTAGGTGGTCTTTTTTTCAATGAAATCACTGAACTGTGAGCATGAGCATAATGTCATAGTGGCTGGTAAAATATTTTATTTTCATATAACCTTTGTACAGATGTATCCCTTGTAAAAGTTAAGGTTAATACAAATTTTGTTGAGTGGTGCTGTAAGGAGCAGATCTTTCTGTTCTTATATGCGAGTTTAGTGAGATGAATGACCGGACTTAAATATTAGTCCTTTGTTCGGAATTTAGAAGGTTAAGTCTTAGATGAGACCGCCGTTTTAGCAGTATCTAGAAGGTTGAAGTTGCAGAGAAATCGAGAATTAAAAAAAAAATAATCTGAGAAGTTGGTTATTTCTCATCTTGAATTTGTTAGGCATCCGTTTAAGGTATATGTACTTTTGATGGCACAGCAAACACTAACAACTTATCACAATATATGTACCCCATAATTTGTATCATTCCATTCGCATTGGCGTGGTATATGATATAGTCACTAACATAATAAAGTTCCCTAAATCATGTTATTTAATATTTTATATTTAAAACTAAAATATAACATTAACAATTAATTATATACCAGGAACGGGAACCCATGTGTTGACAATTGACATTGGAAAGTAAAAGAAAGACAAAAACTCTTGGTATCATCCGATAGGAAGTAAAGTATGAGATTAGACTCCTTGACGTTGAAAAGTAAACGAAAGACAAAGACTCTTGGTATCATCCGATAGGAAGTAAAGTATGAGATTAGGCTCCTTAAGACGCCAGAGTAAAATGGAAAGGTATAAGTGTGTCTTTAATCGTCATCTTCGAGAAAAACACCTAAGCTGAGTAACAACAACCAAATCGGTGGTCAAAAACAAAGAAAAATAATGGCGTACGTGGACCATGCGTTCTCGATTTCCGACGAGGACGTAATGATGGAAACATCTTATGCCATCAACAATCGCCCACCTGTGAAGGAGATCGCTCTAGCTGTTTCTCTCTTCATATTTGGCATCGTCGGAATCCTTCTCGGAGTATTCATGACTTACAACCGAATCGACGGTGACCGAAACCATGGTACGTTCATCACTTTTCCCCAATTCCTTGTTAATTCGAGAAGGTGATTGCTTTTTTAATGGTTTCGATGAATTCAGGGATATTCTTTGTGATACTGGGAGTGGTACTGTTTATACCAGGGTTTTACTACACAAGAATTGCTTATTATGCTTACAAAGGATACAAGGGTTTCTCTTTCGCCAACATACCTCCTCTTTAGTTACTTTACGTCAAAATCTGCTCATTCCATTTTGTTCATATTTCTCTGTTACTATTCTGTAAGTGAGTAGATACTGGTTACTTGTTCTGGACCTGTATATTTTCATGTTACTATCAAGGGAAACTTTGTTCTTTTTTTTTTTTTTAATTTTAATTCCTTGCAGGGATGAAGCTTGGATGTTTAACGTGTTTTTTTTTTAATCTTTCCATGTGGAAGAATTTTTGTATTGCAATGGTAATTTCAACTTTATTTTGTGCTGAGTTGCAGTATTTATGTATTTTTTTGCAATGGTAATTCACACTTATCACCACAAAATTCCTGAAACTGACTCGTTTTCAATTGAAACGAACAGCCATGGTTCTCTTCATATTATTTTTGCTTAGACTAGGATATTCGGCTGTGAATTAGGGAATTTCACTCAAATTTGAAGGATTTTCTGTGTCCATGATGCAAAATTTTGTTTCTGTAATATTTTAAGTGGCCTGAAATGCAGTTTTGGTTTATTTATGTTCCCATCATTAACAGTAATTTGTTATGTTCGTGAGTAAAGGATCGAGTCACGGGGCGATGAATTACGATGTCTCTTTCAGAACCTGTGACCTTGCCCCTTGTTACGATTCTTTCGTCTTGATGAACATATAATGATAGAAAAGGACTCATCAGAGGGAGCCCTCGACCTCAAGACTTGTTAGAGAGAGTCTCGACCTCACAGAATAATTGAGATAATTTTTGCCTTATTTATTTCATAATGTTCAGCCTGTTATATAGGCTTACACGATATAGCAAAATTCCAAAATAAGTTCCTACTCTGTAGGAAATAAAGCAATCCTAATACAAAGAAATTACTAATACTTAAGAGAATTAGTTACAGAAACCAATCCCTTAATTTGTAGATAAGATAGCAACTGAAATAATTAAAAGAACCTAAATCCCAAGAATTCTGCCGCAAATCAAATCTCTCTAATATTTTTGGTCTCATGCTTATGTCTGCGATAGTGCTAGCCCACAAAGGCATCCGCAACATCACTCCCCCCCTGGGGAAGGAGACACTCCCCCCCTGGGGAAGGAGCTTGTCCGCAAGCTCAAAATCAGGATAAGCATGGCGGAATTGGTCAAGGTCCTCCCAACTGGTCTCAGAGGGTGGTAAATGTGCCCACTGCACCAATATCTCCGAAGTGCCTTTATTTAATCGGGAGCGAAGGATAGTAGCTGGAATGGGTATCACACGGCCTTCTACAACAGGTGGAAGGGATGGAACCTGAGTTGGAGGCTCACCTTTGAATGGTTTAAGAAGAGAGACATGAAAGATATCATGAATTCGACATGTAGGAGGAAGCTCCATCTGATACGCAACTTCACCAATGCGGCGTAAAACTTTGTAAGGACCATAAAATTTAGGTGAGAGCTTATGATAAGGGGTGTTGGTAATGGAAAGACGTCGGTAGGGAAGAAGACGTAACCACACAAAATCACCAGCAGCAACTGAACATCGCGATGACCCTTATCATAGTACAGTTTCATACGAGACTGAGCCTGTTGAAGACGTTGACGAATATCTGCAAGAACAGTATCACGATCCAATAGTGCCTTATCCACTGCATCTACTCGAGAGGAGCGTTAATCATAAGTCAATAATTTTGGCGGTTCCCTCCCATACACCACTTGGAAAGGACTACTCTCTAAAGCGGAGTGGAAGGAGTTGTTGTAATAGTATTCCACCCACGGAAGCCAGTCGACCCAACTTGTTGGTTTGTCACCCACAAAACACCGGAGATACATTTCAATCGTGCGGTTAACAGCCTCAATTTGCCCGTTCGTTTGAGGATGATAAGCAGAAGAGAAATTCAGCTTGGTGCCGCTCAATCGAAATAATTCCCGCCATAAATTGCTAGTAAATACAGCATCATCGTCGCTAACTATGGATTCGGGTAATCCATGTAAGCGAAAAACATTGGAAAAAAAACATGTGCCACTGTAACAGAAGTATAAGGATGCGAAAGTGGTATGAAATGAGCAAATTTAGAAAAGCGATCAACCACTACGAATAAGACAGTCTTGCCTTTCACCTTGGGTAACCCCTCCACAAAATCCATCGATATATCGGACCATATTTGAGATGGCAGAGCTAAGGGTTGTAACAACCCAACCGGTTGTAAATTAGAGGACTTTTGCTGTTGACAAACTGTGCAAGATGCAACAAATTCTCTAATTGCAGATTTCATCCCATACCAGTAGAATTCATTGCGAATACGATGCAGTGTTTTCTGTATGCCTTCATGGTTGCTATCGTGAGTTGCAGCAATAATGGTAGGAATTAGTGGAGAAGTTGGTTGAAGGTAAACCCGTTGGTTGTAATAAATGAGACCATTGGATACCGACCAGTTAGAACTTAGCTCACCATCGTCCACTTGGTGTCCCAATTGACTAAGAGAGCGGTGGTGTTAATTTCAGCTCTGATAGCGTCCAATAATGACATTATTGGGTGTGAGATCGCCAATAAGGTGGATTGATCTTCATCCGGGCGAGATAGTGCATTAGCCACTAGATTTTGCTTTCCCGCTTTATAGTCAATCCGAAAATCAAACCCAAGTAATTTGCTAAGCCAATGCTGTTGTGGCGAGGTAGTAAGGCGTTGCTCAAGCAAATACTTTAAGTTATAATGATCAGTACGTATTAGGAATTGTCTTCCCCATAAATAAGGACGCCGATGAACCACCGCTTTGGCCAACCCAATTAATTCCCTCTCATATGCAGCCAGTTTCTGGTGTCTTGCTCCCAATTCGTGGCTGAAAAAAGCAACGGGGTGGCTGTCTTGTTGAAGTACTGCCCCGATGCCTACACTTGAAGCATCACATTCTATTATAAACTCGGCATCAAAATTTGGAAGTTGCAGAACAGGGCCTGCGATATGGCAGTTTTAAGTGTTTGAAAGGAAGTGGTAGTCTCCGGATCCAGTGAAAATTATTTCTTTTTAACAAACTTGTCAAGGGACTAGCGAGCTGTTCATAATCACGAATAAATTTTCTGTAGTACCCTGCTAACCCAAGAAAACCTCGCAAAGCCTTAGTGGAAGTAGGTTGCGGCCAGTCCAAGATGGCTGAAATCTTGGAAGTGTCAACTGCAACACCAGCAGCACTGATGACATGACCGAGATAGGCCACTTGCTCTTCACCAAAGGAACATTTCGATCTTTTAAGGAATAATTGGTGTGAGCGTAGTAACTGAAACAGTATATGAACATGTTGTAGGTGCTCCTTCCATGTTTTGTTGTAAATCAGAATGTCGTCAAAGAAAACTAAAACGAACTTTCGTAAGTAATGTTGGAATACCTCATTCATTAATGCCTGGAAAGTGGATGGGGCATTTGTTAGGCCAAATGGCATGACCAGAAATTCGAAGTGGCCATGATGAATTCGAAAAGTTGTTTTCTCAACATCTTCAGCTGCCATACAAACTTGAAAATATCCTGATCTCAGATCTAATTTGGTGAAGTATCGAGCACCATGAAGTTCATCCAATAACTCATCCACTACTGGAATCGGAGACTTATCTTTAATTGTTCTAGTATTAAGTTCTCGATAGTCGACACAAAAACGCCACGTGCCTTCCCGTTTTTTAACAAGCAAAACTGGTAAGGAGAAGGGGGAACGGCTTGGACGAATAATCCCTTGACGAAGCATTTCCTCACACTGTTTTTCAATCTCGTTTTTCTGGAGGTGAGGACACTGATATGGCCTAACTACCACGGGTGCTGAACCAGGAAGTAAGAATATACGATGATCACATGAACGAATAGGAGGCAGTCCCTCAGGTTCCTGAAACAAGTCAGCAAATTTTTCAAGAAGTTCCTCAAATCCCTCAGCTCGTGCCTCATTCAAGAGTTGTATTCTTGGTCTATGGTCAGGTTGGAGCCCCCGTAAGGTGATTTTTCTTTTTTCCATTTTGAAACACATAGTAAGTTTCGCAAAATCCCACCAAATAGGACCCAATGTCATTAACCATCGTACTCCTAATCCACATCAAACCCAGCTAGCGGAATGACATAAAAATCAACAATAAAATTTTCATCTGATACATGTATAGTCTCTTTACATGTGCCCATACTAGGGATCTTCTCTCCATTTGCAACTGCAACTTGTAATGCACATTGGAAATCCAGGGTTGTTCCCAGTTTTTGTGCTGCAATTTTACTAATGAAGTTATGGGTGCTACTAGAATCGATTAATACCGTGATAGGGCAACCTTTGATGTCAGCTATTAATTGCATAGTTCGGGAATGCTGGAGACCCCTGAGGGCATGTAGGGAAATGACCGGTTCCCCAATTGCTGTGCTCTCCATCTCGTTTTCATCTCCATCTTCTAATTCAAGCCAGAACAATTTTTTACATTGGTGACCGGACGTGTATGGTTCATCACAATTATAACAAAGTCCTTTTGCCCTTCGATCAACCAATTCAGCTCTAGAGAGTTTTTTGACAAAGGGAGTGGATACGCTTGCCCCACTCAAAGCTGTTACAGCTGTCCCACCTGAACCTATAGTTCGTTTGGTTTCATCTTGAGTTGGTGCGGCAAGTCTGGAGTTGTTCCAGGAGTTGCGTCGGTTGCTACTGAATCTTGTTAGTTGCTGTTTCTTCTTAAAGGCTCTTGCCAAATTCATGGAAGTAATCAAATTGGGTGGGTTCTGCATCTCTACATCCAAACGGATCACCTCAGATAACCCTGCAGTAAAGAAATCGACTTGTTGATCTGTACGAACTGAATCAGCACGTGCTAGCAAGCTTTGAAACCACTTTTGATATTCTTCCACTGTTCCTGACTGCTTCAAGTTAATCGATTTTCCAAGAGGATTACCTCTTAGCAGTGGCCCAAATCTCAGGTTGCAGTATTCTTTAAAGGAATTCCAGCCCAGCCCATCTTCCTCTTGTTCTAACTTGTAAAACCATAATTGTGCCTCCCCCATCATATGAAACGCTGCAAGGCTGACCTTCTCTGTTGCAGATGTCTTTTGTTTAAGAAAAAATTGCTCACAACGATGGAGCCAGATTAGGGGGTCTTTTGAACCATCATACGTTGGAAAATCCAATTTGGCATACCTTGGCACCACTCCTCCAGTTTGTCGCTGCTTTGTTCTTTCTCCTGACCCCGAAGCAGAGTTCATAGGTGAAGAACGACTACTAATTCCCATCTCTGTTCCTTTACCATTGTTTCTTCCCATGACTAACATGAATTCTTTCAGTTGTCGAGTTAAATCTTGAATCTGTGCCTCCACTTGAGCAACTCTTGCTGCATTCTGTTCAGATGTCTCTTGGATAAGAGCTCGCAATTCATTGGAATCCCCCATGTTTGGCTTTGATACCAATTTGTTATGTTCGTGAGTCAAGGATCGAGTCACGGGGCGATGAACTACGATGTCTCTTTCAGAACCTGTGACCTTGCCCTTGTTACGATTCTTTGACTCGTCAGAGTGAGCCCTCGACCCCAAGACTCGTTAGAGAGAGTCTCGACCTAACGAAATAATTGAGATAATTTTTTCCTTCTTTATTTCATAATGTTTAGCCTGTTATATAGGCTTACACGATATAGAAAAATTCCGAAATAAGTTCCTACTCTATAGGAAATAAAGCAATCCTAATACAAAGAAATTACTAATACTTAATGGAATTAGTTACAGAAACTAATCCCTTAATTTGTAGATAAGATAGCAATTGAAATAATTAAAAGAAGCTAAATCCCAAGAATTCTGCCGCAAATCAAATCTCTATAATATTTTTGGTCTCATGCTTATGTCTGCGATAGTGCTGGCCCACAAAGGCATCCACAACATAATTCCTAAGTTCCCTTTATTCTAACCATCAAAGAAATTGTGCGTAGGAAATTTAATACATGTTGTAAAGGAAGCATGGTTTCTATGTAACGCTGCTGAGATAGACTTTTAGGCTCCTCTTGAAGTGAGAATGAGAGGATATTATGGATAGTTGGGTACCTTAAATTCTCGCAACTTTATGTTTTGGCTATTATTATGCTTGGTGAATTTAGAATTTTGTTTTGCAAGCATTCTACAACTGTAAGCATAAAATTGTCTGAAGAGTGGACAAACACATCTGTGTTTCTTTATGGCCTTCTCTTGATTCTATGTCCTTGCAACAGATTTTCCTGAGTTGTTTTTTCTTTTCGGAAGATAAATTGAATTGAAGTGGAAATATAAGAAGTACAGCAAGGTTATGGAAAGAGCCTAACCCAACTGATTTAGTACATAGGGAGACACTCCCCAACCAGAGCAACTAAGAGGTCTTAGAATGTTTGATGTGATTCTTCCTTGACAGGAGCTTCACTTCCTGCTTTAGCTCCTTGATGTTGTATAGGATATTAAAGATGACCAATCCATTTTCTGCTAGCCACTACATTTGCTGTTGCTTCTTGATTGGTTGTTAAGTCACCCTTTCCTTGCAGATGAGAGGACTAAAATCCCAATCATATAATAAAGTGATTGAAATTCCCATTATCATGTACTGTCTAAAATAGTAACCTAGCTTTGTTATTTAAATAGTTGAATGTAATGAAAAAGGACAAGCAAGGTGGTCTGTCAATTTGAGATAGGCGACGCACTTTTGCTTTAAGCACCAAGGCATCCCATTTTGACGAGTTCCACCCTTCCACTACTCTTTTTACCATGTACGTATAGAAAATTCAGGTAAAATTGTCGATTTAAAACTTATAACATTTCGGACTTATAGTTGGGAGAGATTTAAACAACTAGATGAACCAAATAATGGAAATGATGCAGCTTGTGTCTGAGGGGCAGGCAGTTAAAATTGATGATATATCCCACATTCAAGAAAGCTTTGTAAACCATAGATGCGACCCATGAAATTAGCAAAACAAGGTACCAACAGATGCACGACTAGAATCTGCATTAGGAAGATGTTTAAGGGTGTGCTTGTTTAGAGGGTATGAAAAAAAAGAGAATGAGTATGGAATGAAAGACTGAGTTTGGTAAGAGATTATGATTACAGGGTCATTATTTTGATTATCCATTTTTAGGTAATTCCCCATTCCTCCCTTAATATAGAAGAATAGGTATCATCGCTCTTTAAATGTTTGTGATAATTAATTAAAATATAATTAATTAATTAAAATATAACTAACTAATATAATTATTCATTAATTAAAATATTATTAATTAATTAATTAAAATACAATTAATTAATTACATTATAATTAATTAAGATATAATTATCCATTAATTAAAATATTGTAATTATTTAATTAATTTCAATAAATAATTAATTAAAATATTATTAATTACATTATAATTAATTAGTTAAAATATAACTAATTAAAATATAATTATTTATTAATCAAAATATTGTAATTAATTAATTAAAATATTATTAGTAATTAATTAACTATAATCTAATTAATTAAAATATAATCCATTCATTAATGAAAATATTGTAATTAATTAAATTATTATTAATAATTAATTAATTAAAATATAATTAATTAGTTACAATATAATTAACTAAAATTAATTACAATATTGTAGTTAATCAATATATTATAATTAATTAATTAAAATATAATTAATTAAAAATAATAAATAAATAAATTAAAATATAATAAATTTTTATTTTTCAATATTTTTTGCGAATCAACTACTATCAATGGTAATAGTAATCATTCATTTTTTTTAACTAACCATCATAATTATAATAATAATATCTATTTTCATTCCTCACTATATTTATTTATATTTCTATTATCATTCTCTCATGCAAACCAACTGCCCCCTAAACAACTTTATTCCTTAGGATGCGAAGCTGGATTTTCCTTCGTATGATGGAAAAGGATACCTGCCAGGATGGCTAAATAGATGCGATCAATTCTTTTGTCACTAGCAAACAATTGAGAAGGATAAGGTTGGACTTGTTTTGTACCATACGTTTGTAGGCACCTAACTTTGGTTTTTCAATTTAGTTCAAGAGAAGCATGACTTATGGTGGACTTTGAACGTATCGATTTCTTCACTCTATGTTGTCCAAGCAAGTGTACCTATGAGACTGATTATCAGTACTGACTTTCTTTTCATTATTTAGTCGACAATTTAAGATAATGGTAATTAATTATGTTTAAAGTTAAAACAATAAACTAAGGACAATCTAACACAATTAATAAACTAGAATGGTAATTAAACTAAGAGTCAATCAATGAAACAATGTTATTTAGAATTAAAATCCCTCATAAGATTTTTCATGCAGTCATGACTTAACACATCAATATAATATGAAGTTCATTGGATTATAAAAGTTTTTCAATTATGCTAATAGATATCTTACGACTATTAATAACTATTCTTATATTGATTAATTAAGATCATTTTCTAATTAAAACTCCTAAAATTGCATTAATTGATTTATGAATTTGACTATTAAATTTGACCATAATCTAAAAGATTTATATCAACCTATTTTTGGCTTTACTTGCAATTCCTTTCAATTATGCCAGATTATTCATACAAAGATTTTACAATCTCAATTGCATGAAATCACATGAATCAACATATCGACAATATTAATTCAAGAATAATAAAGAGCACATAATAGAATTTTAATGAAACTAAATAATATACTAAAACAAAACAAAATCACTATAAGGTCTATCATAGGGTTTAGCTAAAGAGAAATTAGAAAATTAAGAATAACATGATGAAATCCTTTTAATCTTCAAAAATTGCACTCTAGATCGATAAAATTTCACTCCAAAGGGATTTCCTTAGTTGTTCTTCATACTTTCTATCTTTCCAAGGTTTCCAATTTTTCTTTCTGAGCGTCCTCTTCTTCTACCGCTTAATCTTGGCTTTTAAAATTTGAAAATTGAAATTCTAGTACATAGATGGGCATTAACATGAGCAGGTTGATGGCCGTGTACTTCAATCATATGTGCAATGCTTTTTTGGAACTAACATATGTATAAACATGAGCATGTATTGTCAATATGGCCTACTCATCACTCAACACGTGTGTGTTCCATAGAAATTAATTAACATGTCCTTAAATAAGTGAATTAACCTTATAAACAAGATATTTAGAACTTAAGTACTAGAAATGATAAATATACTCAAATAAAAAGGCAAAATGCACTAAATTTGAGTCTTAAAGGATGACCAAATAGACACTTATTAACTTCTACACACTTAGATATTTGCTTTTCCTCAAACTAACAATTCAAATTCATCAACCCTTCTAAACATCCACCTTTCCTCCATCTCATCCTTTCAATTCACATTTTGGATGTGATGCCTCAAGAATCAAAACAAAACACAATTAGAATCAAACAACCATAGAATAAATTTTCATAAGAAAAAACCAAAATGGATATTTTGACAACCTTTTTGAAGTTGAGTGTTATAGAATTCAACACCCTCAGACAAAATATTCACCTGGTTCACTTAAAGTGTTCAGGGTCCAAATCAATGGAACTCTTTGTTGAATCAAAGAAGGTTCCAATTGATATTTTGATGATAAAAAAACATTAGTAACACTAATGTATTTAATGTTTTGATGGGAAGGACTATGAGAATAAGATCTTATCATGATGACGAATTATGAAAGGAAAGACGAAGTTTGCAATCTTTAATGTCAACCAAGTCAAGCTTAGAAGAAGATTAAGATATATGAAGGTTTTTGTATATTGTGTATTACTTATTATAAGCTCACCTTTATTTTTTTGGATAGTTTTAAAAGGCTCAACTTGTATAAACATTTCAGTTCACTTTATTAGATGAGTCTTTCAAATTATTAAGAGGCATTAAACCTTATATTTTTAATATTAAAATCTCTTGATCTTTTAAACAAGCTTTAGGGAATATTTTGGGAAGTATTTAATTCGTATTTCCATTAATTAAATTGAGTTTGAGCATTTCGAGTGATTGATTGACCTTTATAGGTTATTGGTCAAACATTATACTTTAAACTTTTTAAAATTGATGTATTTAGAGTTTGTTCCAATATTGGTTAATTTATTGGTGGAACAATATCCCATATTATTCGATCAACGTGATTACTAGTTAACTAGTGTACCAACGACTAGTGAATTTGGTGCCTTTAATACATACTGGTCAACCAGTGCTATACAAATAGCCATTGTAAGGGTTAGTTCTTTGCTCTAATATCTAATGGGAGTTTCATAACACTATAAATAAGTGTTTTATCATTGGTTTTTTCATCAATAAGCATTTGAGTGCCGTTTACACACATTTTAAAGTATTTTTTATCATTTGAGTAATCATGATCATATTTTAAGTGTGTGAGCTTTTTTGAGATTTTCAAAATAGTCAAGTGAGCAAGTTTGAGTTGTAAGCTCTTATTAGGATTCTTGTTTCTTGTATTGGAAGTGTTTAAATTGGTTTTTAGGTTCCTTTTCACCTTTAAAAAAGATTGAAAAAGGAATTCCTCTTTGTCAAACTAAAACATTGTACAAGGTTATTCTTTGCCTTGAAAGAAGAGTTACAGTAAAAACTAAGAAGAGTTTTATGATTGGACATAGACTAGGATTATTTTCCAAATCAATATAAATCGGCTAGCCTTTCTCTTCCCTTGCCAAAGTAAAATATTGTAAAAAAATTATTCTTCACCTTGAAAGAATAATTATAATGGAAACCTAAGAAGAGTATTAGGAGCAGACATAGAAATAGATTGTTTGTTGAATCAATATAAATTTGTTTTCATTTCTTTTCCCTTACTCTTTTACTTTATTTCTTATAAGCATTCTTAATTCTTTTATCTTTATTTCATTGTTACATTCTTTATAGTTTGTGGTCATTGTTTTATAAGATAATAGCTTGTAAGTAAAATATCGTAATCACCTAACTTACTCTCCTTTTGGATGACAATAGGGAATAACAAGTGGTATCAAAGAGGGTCTATAAGACTAGTATATCAAATGAAATAGCATAGAGAATATCATAATGGTTTAATGAGGAGCATCTTCATCATCCTTTAACCAAGAGGAGCAAAATATTAGCAGAGCCCTTTTTTTTCAATATAGAAATGACTATATTTATTGCAAAATAAGAATGAAATATCTTTTGATGGAAAAAATGTTGATTTATGGGAAATTGTTCAAGTGGTCTATGCATTCTTACTAAAATTATAAATGATAGAAAAGTTCCTAAGTTAAAAGAGGACTGGGATCGTTAAGATAAAAGATTAATTTCCTTGAATAGTAAATCGTTCATATTTAGTTTTGTGCATTAGGAAACAACTAATTCAATAGAATTTTTATATGTGAAACGAGTCATGAAACTCTAGAAGTTACACATGAAGGAAAAATCAAGTAAATCAAAGAAAATTTAGCTTGCTAACGTGCCAATATGAATTATTCCAAATGAAACATGACAGAAGCATTTCTAACATGTATAGTAGATTTATTGATATTATTAATGACATCAAGCTTCTTGGCAAGACCTAAACTAATGTTGAAATTGTAAGAAAGTTACTTAGGTCACTACCGAAAATATGGAAAGCTAAAGTGATATTTATACAAGAAGCTAAGAAACTAACAACATTACCATTTGAGGAGCTTGTTAGATCTCTTATCACACATGAAATGAGGTTCTAAAAGACATAAGAAGAAATGACCCTTCCAAAGAAAAAGAATTTAACATTCAAATCTTTAAAGGAAGAATCAAGTAAGGAATAAGAGATACCAACTATTGAAAAGTGATGAAGAAAACATTACATTAATCACCATAAAAATTTAAGAAAATTTTGAAGAAGAATTCCTTAAAAAGAAATGACTATAAAGGTGGTAAGATAGATTCAAAATGAAAATTAAATAACATCATTTGATCTGAGTGTGGAATACTCAATTACATGAAGTCTTAATGTACTCTCCTTAAAGAAAATAAAAAATATGAAAAAAATGACAATAAGGTAAAGAGGAATAAAGGCAAAAAAAGAAGGAACTTCACAAGTGACTAAAAAAGTGAGCATTTAAAAGGAGATGTAGCTTACATGTGCTTTATGGTAAATGACGATGATGAGGTACTTAATAGGTGGAGATTATAATGTGTTTTTCTGGATGTTGAAGTGTGTTTTAAAGTATTTATTAGATGATTATCGTGTGTAAAGGCTTAGAATTACGTTATTGTTAGTCGTTGTAGGTATTATAATTGTTTGTTTGGTTTAAAGCAAGAATTGGATCTCAATTTTATGTTTCGAGAGCCGTTTGATGGGTTTGTGAGTGTATAGAAATACGAAATTGAAGAAAAGAAGAGAACTTGAAGCGTAGAAGCAGGTCATAATCAGAACTTGCTTGTTACAATTGTGACGGAGAGTGCAAATAGCAATTCCAATGAATTTTAGCTTTTCCAACACGAGTGTTTTTTTTTGGTCTTTTGATGCTTAAGAACTATTTTTTGAAACCAAATTAAGTGGGAAAACCCTAGAAAGAATCTTAGGAGACTCAAAAACTATTTAAAAACAAGAAAATCACAAAAAAAATGCAGCAACCTTTGAATAAAAAAGGATCAAATGTGGAAGATCAAGAAGAACATGTAGGAATTCTAGCTTTCCAAATCAAGTCTCCAATAAAGTTCTTTTTTTCTTTTCCTTTAGTTATTTCATTATTCTTGATGTGTAAACTGAATTCCAAGAAGTTAAACATGTTCATGAAGTTCTAAATTTTAGATTACAATTTATTCTAGATTTATTTTGTGATTTTTGATTATTGTTGATTTAATACATATTTGATGTTTGTGATAATTGATTATGCATATACTTGACAACAAATCGAGAGAGTGAGTCAAAAGTAATCTGTGTTAGATTGTCCAATGAGAGTTGGAAGCCTAATATACCTTTAATTGTCAAGTTGGAAATGTTCAAAGAGATATTATAGGTGTAGTTTATGTTATATTTTGATAGGTGTTTTAATGTGTTTATAGGTATTTATTATATGATTATCGTATGTACAGGATTAGAATTGTGTTAATGTGAGTGTTTGTATATATTTTAAGTGTTTTTTTTCTTTAGAGCAAGAATTGGATCTTAGTTTTATATTTGATGAGGTTTTTGTGAGAGCATGGAAACAAAAAGTTGAATAATGGAGAATTTGGATGAAAACGCGATATAAAACAAAGATTCAAAGCATAAAAGAGATGCACGCTCGTGCCTTGGCCCATGCACGTCTCTTAAACCATGAAAATTTTTTATTTTCAATATTTTGTTGATGCATGGTTTGATGCACGCTCGTGCATAATACCTTGTATATTCTAGACAACAATTCTAATGAATTTCAGTTTTTCAAGCATGCAAGTTTCTTTGGTCTTCTGAAATTTTGAAGCTATTTTTGGAACCAAATTAAGTGAAAAACCCTAGAAAGAACTCTAAAAGCCTCGAGAACTATTTAAGAACATGAAGCATTCCAAAAAATAGAGTCGATATCTTGCAAAAGTGGTTCAAACAAGAAAGATTAAGAGAAATGTCAAGATTTTCAGTTTTCCAGATAAAGCTCCAAATAGAGTTTTTTCTTTCTCCTTTGTTATTGTCATATTACTTGATGTGTAAACTAGATGTATATTACGTTTATAATGTTCTAAATTTCAGATTAGGGTTTATTTCGTAGTTATTTTGTGACTTTAATCTTTAATGATTTAATACATATTTTGTGTTGTGTTAATGGCGCATGTTCATACTTTGGTAATAAATCAAGAGAATGAGTCAAAAGAAATATGATTAATTGGTGCAATGAGAGTTGGTGAATTAATATGTCATAAGAATAACAAATCTTGTGTGAGAACTTGATTATTCAATAGATAACTTCATAACTAACTGAAAACGTTAGGGAAAGAATTGTTCATTGAAAGATTGCAATTCTAAAATTTTAAAATTCAATTAAGGTTAATTGGCTAGTTCTTGAGAGAGAGTAATCAAACCTTTTGAAAATCTAGGATCGACATAAAATTGAGTCAATAATCTTTAGGGTAGAAAAATAATGAGAATAAATCCATGCATCCATATTTGATCATTCTCACTTAATTTTGGCAGCTCATTTGATAATTGTTATTTGGTTGCTTTTATTTAATGATTTTAGTTTTTTGTCATTATTTCACCCAAATCATACTTTATTACCTTAGACAAATTTAGGTTGAATTAGTTTTACATATTCCTTGTAGGATCGAAACCTTTCGATACTATAAGTCTACGATCTATATACATGCAAATATTAAGAGTTTTATTAGAGGTAAAACTTGCTCATCATATAACTGAAAGTCATAGCTCCATTATCACTAGTCCCATGCCCTCCAAGTTGAAAGATCTAGGGAGCTTTATAATACCCTGTGTGATTGGTGAATTTGAGTTCACAAAGAGTTTGTGCGACTTAGGCACAAGTATTAATTATATGCCTTTATCTAGCTTCAGTAAATTAAGGCTAGGCGTTGTGAAGTCAACTTCTATGCCTATTTAGTTGGCAAATCAATGGATAAAGAAATCGTTTAGCTTGGTGGAAGATGTGCCTATAAAATGGATAAGTTTATAATTCCTGTGGATTTCATCATGCTAGACTTTGAAGAAGATCGAAATTGTCCATTAATTCTTAGTATATCATTTTTGAACAGCGGGTGAACTTTCATAAACGTCAATGACAGCAACCTTATCCTTTGGATTAGTGATGAACAAGTGAAATTCAATACGAATAAGGTATAAAAGAATCCAAAAGTGGTTAGTTTGCTCACAAGAATTGATGTAGTCAAAATTTTAAAAGAAGAAGAAAAGAACGAGAAACAGATGATAGCAGACATGGAGCTTGAAGAATATACATAAGTCTCTATTAAAAAAGAAGTAGGAGAGGAGTTGAGGGTGATTGAGGGAGAAGAAGAAGAACTCACCCTCTTATAGGACAAATTGCTAGATTCGATTGACAATGCAGGGAGTTTCATTATTCCCTATGTTATTAACAGTTTGTTACTAAAAATGGAATTACTAAACTTACTCTTAATTTTATCAATTATGTATTTCTTATTATATTGCAATTTATAGCTTATTTACAAGTTACTAAGCTAAAATTGAGTGACATTGGTGGAAGTAAGCCACTTATCATAGACCCAGGTTGAGCGTAAACATGAAGAGCAAGTCAAGCTATTGATATTAACTAATCGCTACTTAAAAGGCAACCCAAGAATTAAGATACTTTTTATTTTCATTTTATTTTTTAATGCTATGTTATTTTTTTATGTTTGTTTTGTAGGGAGTGAACGTTAGAATTTTATGGCACATAGTGTCTCCAAATCTCATCGCCCATACTATCACTACCGAAACACCATAAGTATTATTTCTCTAACTTTGTATTTATTGTCCTTCATGTTAAGTCAAGAAGACTTCACTTTTTCTATTGATTTTGATGAAAGTCTAATAATAATAATAATAGAAGTGTGTGAACTGTTTTGATGAGTTTATTAAGTGTGCAGATAAATATAAGTGACACAAATCATCAAATCAAGACGATATTCAAGTACAAGCTGAATGAGACGAATTCTAACACGGATCAGACGGAGTGATTAAGTGTAGTCACCAGACGAATTGATGACACCAGACAAAGCATACAAATCAAATCAAGGCGATATAATTGAAGAATAATCTACAATGTCAATTAGTTAGTTAGAGTTGGTTACAGGACTCAACTAATAACAGATCTCAGAAGATTCTACAAGTAGTTTTCTTAAGAAGACCGTTGGAGATTTAGATAATAAATATCAGTCATAGTCGTAGACATAAACAACTTTTTACTTTACTTTTACTTACACTTTGCAAAAAATAATTCTGTGTTCAAGTGAGTATACTGTAAAAATATACTGAGTGAAAAGAAGAAAGAAAGAGATCAAGAACACTTGTAACATGAGTGTGAAAGCTCAAAATAATATCTTTTCAAGTGAAAAGAAGACTATAGCCTAAAGAGGCTAAGATAACAAATAAAGAATACTTTGTGAAAGAGAGTTGAAGAGGTTCTGCAAGTGTAGAAATAATACTTGTAAAGTTGAAGGAGATAGTGAAATCTCATATAAACTCTGAGGACTGGACGTAGCTCAAAGGTTAAGGGTAAATCAGTATAAATCGCGGTGTCATATTCTCTAACCCTTATCTCTTTAATTTCTTGTTGTTAGAAAAATAGATACTATTTTCACTATTGTATTACTCAAACGAATTAAGTGCATTGTTTTGTAATCCTCTGAATTTTTGAAGAAAATCAAGAAGATTTTAAAAATTACTATCTTAGATGATTTAACACACTTCAACCCCCTTCTTATGTATTTTACATATTATACATGATTTCTATATTAACAAGTGATTTATTCAGTTGTTCTCAGAGCACAAGTTTCCAAGAAACACTTTTACAAAGTGAGGACAAAGATCCATGGTTGAATCACATGTTTTTATGGCTGAAGGTTCCTCCATCTCAAGACCCCCTGCATTCAATGGTGAAGATTATCATTATTGGAAGGACAGGATGCGGCTCTTCATAGAATCCAAAGACATTGATCTGTGGGATATCATTGAAAGTGGTCTATATATTCCAATAGACTATGAAGGGAAAAACATCTCTCATAACCAATGGTTAGTTGATCAGAAAACTCGCGTTCAATTAAACTCAAAGGTTAAGTTCTTTTTAAGTTGTACTCTTAGCAGAAGTGAACATGATAAGGTTCATGGATGCGAATCTATAAAGGAAATATGGGACACATTATCCATTGCACATGAAGGCACAAACCAGGTGAAAGAATCCAATATTGGTATTCTTGTTTATCAGTATAAGATGTTCAAGATGAAAGATGATGAGTCTATTGATTAAATGTTTGGACGATTCCAAACAATTATTAATGGACTTAAAGCTCTGGGGAGAATCTATACCCAAAATAACAACAATACAAGAGGCCAAGTATTTAAGCAAGCTAAAGCTAGTCAAATTGCTTGGTTCATTAAAAATCCATGAAGTAAAGCTTGATGTAGAAGATAAACCCAGAAGGGATAAATTTATTACACTGAAGGCTGGTTAGAAGAATCAGAAGATGCAAAAAAATAGAAATACGTTTTCAAAAGCATTAAAGATCGAAGAAATCAAGAATGATGATGCCAATGAATCTGATCAAGATTCAAGTGAAGATACAAGCAAATATATGCTTGGTAGCTAAAGGGGAAAGCGATGATGAGGTAATCTCTAACTTTAATGATCATCAGCATGTCTATTTAGAATTGTTAGAATATTCACATGCTATTCTAAAATGATATAGGTTGTTGGAAAAAAATTGTTAAAAATTGTAAGAACACGAAACTCTTAGAAGAAGAAAACGTCTGCCTTAAGAAACAAGTAGATGATATTGAAAAGAAAGTAACTGGAGATAGATTTGAGGAGATTAATCAGTTAAAAAAAAGGATTAATATTCTTTCAGCAGATTTATCGAAATTTACGGAAAGTACAAAAAGGATGAATGATATGATTGGAAGTTATCGACATCCAAATGATAAAAATGGTTTGGGCTTTTATGATAGAAATACTATTCATAATAGTAATGTTCTTCATAATAGGAATTTTGTTCCTAATAGAAAGAAAAAGAAACAGTATTATTATTATGTAAAGAATAATTATAAAACTAACCCTGACGGACCCAAGAAAATATGGGTACCTAAGAAAGATAATATATACTACACATCTCCTTATTTGGAAGAAGCAACCACCATCAATGGTACTTAGATAGTGGCTGCTCACAACACATCAAGGGCAAAAGGTCTATGTTCCTAGACCTCCAACATAAGGAAGGAGGATCAGTAACTTTTGGAGACAACCAGCAGGGCAAAATAATTGTGATAGGAAAAATTCATCTATTGATAATGTTTTGCTAGTTGATGGTTTAAAGCATAATCTAATCAGTATAAGTCAATTATGTGATTCTGGTTTTGAAGTATCCTTTAATCAAAATTCTTGTCTAGTTAAAAACAAGGATGAGTCCATATTCTTTTCTGCCAAGAGACGAAACAATTGCTATAAAATTAACTTAGAAGATTTAAAAAGTCAAAACATTTCATGTCTTCCATCAAAAGATGATGATAAACTGATTTGGCACAAAAAGCTAGGTCATGTTAGCTTAAAAAATATTTCAAAATTAGTTAGACATGAATTGGTAAGAGATTTACCAAAGATAAGTTTTAACAAAGATTTCTTTTGTGAGAGTTGTCAGAAAGGAAAACAAGTTAAAACATCATTTTCTTCTAAGAATATTGTAACTTCGTCTAGAACTCTAGAGCTGTTACATATAGATTTGTTTGGTGCAACTAGAACAGTAAGTCTTGGTGGAAAGAAGTATGCTCTTGTAATTGTTGATGACTTTACTAGATTTTGTTGGATAATATTTTTATCTCGTAAAGATGAATCTTTTAAATGCTTTAAAATTTTATCCAAAAAATTACAAAATGAAAAAGGAATTTCTATTGTTGAAATTAGGAGTGATCATGGTGGAGAATCTAAAAATGATAAATTCAAAATGTTTTGTGAAGATAATGGAATTTTCCATAATTTCTTTACTGTTTAACAAAATAGAGTTGTAGAAAAAAAGAATAGGACGATTCAGGAAATGGCAAGGATTATGCTATGTGAAATAAATCTTCCTAAGTACTTCTGGGCAGAAGTTGTAAATACAACTTGTTATATTAAAAATAGAGTATTTCTATGACATATTTTAAATAAAACTCTATATGAGTTATGGAAGGGAAGAAGGCCAAATATTTAGTACTTTCATCTTTTTGATTACAAATGCACTATTTTGAATACAAAAGAAAATTTGGATAAATTCGATTCTAAGATCAATTCAGCAATTTTCTAGGTTATTCTATTAATTCTAAAGCGTATAGAGTTTATAATCTTGTTTCCAAATCTGTTGAAGAATCTATGCATGTAAAGTTTGATGATGATTCTCATCTAGGTAAAAGAGACAATTATGATGATGGAACTCTATCTGCTCCCGTAGTTAGTAACCTAAACGATTCACCATCAGACAATCCATCTGATAAAGTAGTAGATATTTCTAAAAATATTAGCTTAAGAAAAGACTAGGGATATAAATCTTCTCACCCAAAAATCCTGATTATAGGAGAAACATTAGAAGGAGTGAGAAGTAGATCTAAGTTTAGGAGAGAGGCTAATGTAGCTTTTGTTTCTGAATTAGAACTTAAGAAAATTGATGAAGCTCTTCAAGATAAAGCTTGGATTTTAGCTATGCAAGAGGAGTTAAATCAATTTACTAGGAATAAAATCTGGTTTCTAGTCCCAAAACCATCTAATAAATCTATCATAAGAACTAGATGGGTATTCAATAATAAACTAGACGAATTAGGAAAAGTATCTCGTAACAAAGTTAGATTAGTAGCTCAAGGCTATAATCAACAAGAAGGAATAGACTATGATGAAACATATACCCCTGGCTAGACTATAAGCTATTAGAAAAAGTATCTTGCTTGCATATGCTGTTCATTATAATATAAAAATGTTTCAAATGGATGTGAAAAGTACCTTTTTGAGTGGTTTTATAGATGAAGAAGTTTATGTAAAACAACTCAAGCTTTGTATGGATTGAAACAAGCACCTCGTGCTTGGTATAATTGTTTGAGTTGATTTTTGATTAAAAATAACTTTATTAGAGGTCAAGTTGATAAAACTATATTTCGGGAAAGTATCAAAAATGATTTTATTGTTGTGCAAATATATGTAGACGATATCATTTTTGATGCAACTTCTAAAAAGTTATGTTCAAGTTTTGAGATTCTTATGATAAGTGAATTTGAAATGAGTATGATGAGTGAATTAAAGTTCTTTCTTGGTTTGCATATTAAAAAACCGAAGAAAAGATTTTTATTCATCAATAAAAGCATATCAAAGAACTTTTAGTTAAATATAAATGGAAAATGTTAAAGCAATGTTAACTCCTATGCATTCTTCAATCGTCTTATTTAAGGACGATGCTGGTAAGAAGATTGATCAAAATCTTTTTAAGGGAATTATTGGTTCTTTGCTTTACCTAACTATAAGTAGTGTTTGTGTGCAAGATTTCAAGCAGATCCTAGAGAATCTCATTATATTGTTGTTAAAAGAATATTAAGATACCTGGCATGTTCTACTGATCTTAGCTTAATGTATAAGAAAGGTAAAGATTTCAGGTTAATGTGTTACTATGACGCTGATTATGTTGGAGATAGGATTGATAGAAAGACTACAAGCAGAGGTTGTCACTTTCTTGGTTATAATCTAATTCCGTGGTCAAGCAAGAGGCAAAGTTCAATTGCTCTATTTACTGCAGAAGTTGAATACATGTTAGTTGCAAGCTGTTGTTCACGAATCTTATGGATAAAGTATCCGTTAGAGGATTATTCTATCCAAGAAGATCAAATTCCAATCTTCTGTGACAACATAAATGCTATCAGTCTCTCATAGAATCCAATACAAAACTCAAGGGCAAAGCATATTGAAGTTAGACATCATTTTATATCGACTGTGTACAGAGAGGGATCATCAATCTACAATTTGTTGAGGCAAATCAACAATGGGTAGATATCTTCACCAAACCTTTAAGTGAAGATAGATTCAAGGAAATTAGATGAAACCGGAACATAGTAATGTTAAATGTTCATTCGTCTGAAACTCCATGATCCAGACGATTCGTCCTGACGAAGCAAAAAAGTTGTAAGTTTTCATAATGAATAGTAACGGTAACTTTCACTATGTAGTATCAATTTTATGATTACCTGTGGATCAGTTACAAATGTTACAATCGGTAACTTTTCAAGAGTGTTTATTAAAAGAAATCGTCCCAAAATTTGCAACACTCTATATTCTAGAATTTTCTTTCAAAACTTAGTAACTAACTTGTTCAAAGTGCTCTCAATGAACAAGATCCAATCCTTTGTTCTCAACATCAAATCCTTCTCATTTTCATTTCATATCTATCTTTTAATATCTTCTAGATACGAACCTCGCTTCTTTAAGTGAAATACATTTTATGTTTAGTGTTTATTTGTTCCAAATTAGAAAAATGCTAAAATCTCTTATCTATCGGATACTCGTCGATTTCACTTCTCTGAAGAATGATCAAATGGATATCAAACTTAAGATCAAAGTAGCTGGATGGGAAAACTTCTTCAATATCTGAGAACCAGTGTATCCAAATGAAATATATGAGTTCTTGAAGAATGCAAAGGTGGTAGATAACACCTTGGTATCAATGGTAGATGGGTTGTCGGTGATAGTCACACAAGATTCCATTGTGAAGGCTATTGGGTGTCTAAATGAAGGAGCAAAACTATTCAACAATACATATTAGATTGCTCAAAGTCATATAAATGAAGCCAACATCAATCGACAACTATATGTATCGAGTAATCCAGGAGTCAAGAAGTCTTCAAGCCTAATTTCGAAGGCTAAGGTTCTTTATTCACTTCTTCTTCACTGTATTCTACCAAGAGGAGGATCAAAGGACTTGGTGACAATGAATGATGAACATTGTCTATTTCATCTACTCACACACCAATCTATTAATCTTCCGTTCTTGATTCTAAAGCACATGATAAAGGCTAGGGAAGATTATCATCTGAAGAGTGGTTCTTTACCTTATGGTATAATGTTAACAAGATTCTTCAAAGAATCTGGAATCCTATTTGATAGAGAAAACAGAGTAAAGATGAATGGTAAGAGTGTTATCAATGCCTATAATATTCAAAAAATGGGAATCAAGATTGAAGTTGAAGGGGATAAAGATTTCACACCAAAAACACAGTCCAAGGGGGAGCTTTCAATAAGACGAAGTAGGAAAGAAGATGTTCCACCTAAAATACAAGCTAAACCTCGATCGTCCGAAAGAATCTCAGCAGAGGTAAAGGTTGAACAATCGTCTGATAAACCAATACAAGCCAAGACGATTCCTGAAAGGAAGGAAAGTAAGGTTCAACAACTAACTCACCAAGTGTCTTTAAAGAGGAAGGCTTAGATGCTTCAACCCAAGAAGTCAAGAAGGTCACCAAGATTAATGGCCTTACGACAGCAAGAACAGAAGAAGCAAAAAGCTCTGATTCTTGGTAAAGTTTTTGAAAGTGCAAAGGAGAAACAACAACAACAACAACCTACCAAATCAATTGTCTTATCTCTCAGACTTAATCAGAGCAGCCATCTGGAGAGACAAAGATAAAAGGAAAGTTAGTATTTGAGTAAAAGGAGCCTCAACAACTCTTTTCAAAACCACAAGAAGAACAAAAGAAGACAAAGCCGATTTAGAAAATGAAGGTTTCATCGTCTGATGTTGAACAAAAGACACATACTGTTGGAAAGCATCAAGTAACTTATAACCCTCCTCAACTGATGGAGAAAGAAGATTTGAAGATGAAGATTATAGAAGAATCAATACTTGATCGTAACAGAGTTTCAATTATCATCAGAGAACCTTCCAAATAGAAAGTCAAGGTTCAAGTTGAACCCATAACAATAAACCATCAAACGATACATTTTCTACGCCCTGAAGAATAAAGATTGTATGGTATTCTATGAGATGAAAAAGCAGAACCATATCCATTGAAGATGAAGAAAAATCATTATACAATCTATTCAGCGACAAGCAGAACAACAATCAAGATTGTACCAAATGTACAAGCTAGACATCCAACACTGGTAGACAGCAAAGACAAAGGAAAGAAGAAATTTCAGAACCAGATCCATTGAAGATAAAGAAAAATCATTATACAATCTATCCAGCGACAAGAAGAACAACAATCAAGATTGTACCAAACGTACAACCTAGACATCCAACACTGGTAGACAGCAAAGGCAAAGGAAAAAAGAAGAAATTTCCTGAGAGACAAAAAGATGATCTCACGGAACTCAACTTGTAGGTGTCTGTATATCACATCACATATCAAGGTAGTTGGGACAATATCAGAAGGGAGGTACAAAAGTATTACAATTAAAGGTATCAATTTTTACTTAGAAACCTTTGTGCATTTGCTTATTCATTTCACCCTTAGGTTTCATTCCTTCAGTTAAAAATATCTTGCACCTTCTAGGAAAACCAATTTATAAACTACCTAGACCTGATGATCTTGACATCCCTCACCAAACACAACCTTTCCAACTACCCTCCATCAAAATTATAGAATTAAACAATTCAATTAGAAAATCATTTGCCTATGAGTATCTTCATCCACTTAGTGAAAAGCTACAAGATTCTACCATTAATTCAGCTTTTGAAGATTTTCATCGAATGGACTAAAGCTAGTCACAAGTAGAAGGAAGTTCAGGAAGCCTTAGCTAAACATATTGAGCAAATTGATACTAAGGTTGATGAACTAGGCAATTCAGTGGGTGGTCTTCATGAGGAAATAGCACTTTTACGTGTTTCTATAGAACAAGATGTCAAGACGATCCACATTGATATTCAACTTATGTTCTCTGAAATTTTGAAGCATCTAAAATGACATATATTTTTGACTAATAACTAATAGGGGGAGAATAGTAGAAAGGAGAGGAGAATTTGAATTAGAATTTTTTTTTATTGTTTATACACATTGTATATCTTGCATTATTCATCTGAATATATTATTTGTCTGAATATTATGTTTATCTTCTAATATTATGATTATTTATTATCATAAAAAAGGGGAAGATTGTTAAATCAAGAAGATTTCACTTCTTCTATTGATTTTGATGAAATTCAAATAATAATAATAATAATAGAAGTGTGTGAATTGTTTTCATGAGTTTATTAAGTGAGCAGATAAATATAAGTGGCACAAATCATCAAATCAAGACGATATTCAAGTACAAGCTGAATGAGATGAAGTCTAACACGGATCAGGCAAAGTGATTAAGCGTAGTCACCAGACGAACTGATGACACTAGACAAAGCATACAAATCAAATCAAGACAATATAATTAAAGAATAATCTACAAAGTCAGTTAGTTAGTTGGAGTTTGTTACAGGACTCAACTAATAACATATCTCAAAAGATTCTACAAGCAGTTTTCTCAAGAAGAACATTGCATATTTAGACTAAAAATATCAGTTGTAGTCATAGACATAAACAACTTTTTACTTTACTTTTACTTACATTTTACAAAAAAAAATTCTGTGTTCAAGTGAGTATATTGTAAAAATATCTTAAGTGAAAAGAAGAAAGAAAGAGATCAAGAACACCTGTAACGTGAGTGTGGAAGCTCAAAACAAATCTTTTCGAGTGAAAGGAAGGCTAGAGCCTGAAGAGACTAAGATAGTAGATAAAGAATACTTTGTGAAAGAGAGCTGAAGAGGCTCTAGAAGTGTAGAAATAATACTTCTAAAGTTGAAGGGGATAGTGAAAACTCATATAAACTCTGAGGACTAGACGTAGCCCAAAGGTTAAGGGTGAACCAGTATAAATTACGGTGTCATATTCTCTAACCCTTATCTTTTTAATTTCTTGTTGATAGAAGAATAGATACTATTTTTGCTGTTGCATTATTCAAACGAATTAAGTGTGTTGTTTTGTAATCGTCTGAATTTTTCAAGAAAATCAAGAAAATTTTAAAGATTACTATCTTAGATGATTTAACACAATTCAACCCTCCTTCTTGTGTATTTTATGTATTATACGTGATTTCTATATTAACAAGTGATTTACTTCACTTTATTTATCTTTATTGTATTTTTTTTCTCCAGATTGAGGACAATCTGTTGTTCAAGTTTGGGGATGTATATGCAATTGCATATGACTTTTGTAGAATATTACATATTAAATTTGTAAAATTTTGTATATCATGTCTGTGTGAAATTTTCATTTATATATATATATATATATGTTATATGTGTGTGAATTATACAATTGTATTTTTTTTTACATTGGAATTGTGATGTATGCATTGTGTGAATATGTCAATAACAAGAATTGAATGGAATTACTTTAGCTTTAAACATGGATGTTTAATTTTTAAAGGTACAGTAACTTATGGATTTTGTGTTTTAAATGTCTTAAGGATGAGAAATGAATAAGTTAGTACGTTTGCAAATTTTGAGTGATTGATGTTTGAGATTCGCAAATAAGATGTTATTGTATCATTATTGTATTGTTGCATGATTGTGTGATGATGTATTTATTTGTTTTGTATGTTTATATTTTTATAGTTTTTAGTTTTAATTGAGTACAAGCAGATATTTAAGTGTAGATTATATTATGTTTTTCTAGATATTTAAGTTTTTTAAGTATTTATTAGATGATTATCATGTGTATAGGCTTAGAATTATGTTATTGTTAGTGTTCCAACCTATTCTAAGTGTTTGTGGTTTAAAGCAAGAATTAGGTCTTAATTTTTTGTTTCAAGAGGTGTTTGATGTGTTTGTGAGTGTGTGGAAATAGGAAATCAAAGAAAACTGAAGCATTTGAAGCTGTTCATGATCGCGATAAAGGGTGTAGACAACAATTCTAGCGAGTTTTAGCTTTTCCAACATGCAAGTTTTTTTGTCTTTTGATGTTTCGAAGCTATTTTTGGAACCAAATTAAGTGGGGAAAACTAGAAAGAACCTTAGAAGCCTAAATAACTATTTAAGAACAAGAAAACACACAAGAAAAAAACATAGCATCCATTAAATCAAAGAGGATCAAACGTGGGAGATCAAGAAGAACATCCAGTAATTCGAGCTTTTCGAATCAAGTTTCAAATAGAGTTTTTCTTCTTTTCCTTTAGTTATTTCATTATTCTTGATGTGTAAATTGAATTAAGAGAGGTTAAAAACGTTCATACACTTTAAAATTCAGATTACAATTTATTCTAGCTTTATTTTGTGATATTTGATTATTTTTTATTTAATATATATTTGACTTCTGTGATAATTAATTATGCATATACTTGACAACAAATCGAGAGAGAGAGTGCAAAGCAATTTGTGTTAGATTGTACAATGAGACTTGGAAGCCTAATCAACCCTCAGTTATAAAGTTAATAATCATTTGAAGAGAGATCTTGTTTGAGAAATTAATTATCCAATAGATAGCTTCAAATCTAATTGAAAACGTTAGGAATAAGTTTGTAAATTGAGATATTGCATATCTGGAAATTTCGAATTCAGTTAGGGTTAATTGATTAAATCTTGAGAGAGAGTAATTAATATCTTAGGAAATCTAGGATTAAACACACAATTGATTCAATAATAGTTAAGGAAACAAAATAAAGAAAGAATAGTGATTAATCCTTAGTTTTAATTGATAGCTCACTGTTAATTTTTTTACGTGCATTTTTTTTTCAATTTGTGCTATTTATTTTTATTCAAACCATATTTTCAATACTTTAGAAAAATTTAGGTTCAAATTGTTAAACTTTCATAATCCTTGTGGGAACAATAACCTTATATACTATATAGGATACAATCTGTATATTTGTGATATATTAAGGGTTTGTTAGATATAAAACTTGTTCAACTGTATTCCTTTAGTCTAAATCATGTTATAACCATAATGATATTAACTTGACATATGATGAACTAGTTGAGAGCCTTGAAATCATAAGCATGAAAATGAAAAAGCTATCTTCTAGACTTAAAGCAAATTAGAAGAATGTGGATGTATGAATGGGTGAGAATGAAAATACAAAGTCTGATTTGCATAATATCAAAGCTGTTAAGTCAAGAAGACAACTTATTCTATTGATTTTGGTGAACGTCAAATAATAATAATAATAGAAGTGTGTGAATTGTTTTGATGAATTTGCTAAGTGCGCAGATAAATGTAAGTGGCACAAATTATCAAATCAAGACAATACTTAAGTAAAAGTTGAATAAGACAAAGCGTTGAAGAAGGATTAGACAAAGTGATTAAGTCTAAAGATACTAGACAAAGCATACGAATCTAAGCAAGATGATGTAATTGAAGAATGTACTAGAACGTTAGTTAGTTGGAGTTAGTTACAGGACTCAACTAGTAACAGACTTTAGAAGATTCTACAAGTAGATTTCTCAAGAAGACCGTTAGAGATTTAGACTATAAATATCAGTCGTAGTCGTAAGAACAACAACATACATACACAACAAAAAGAAGAGAATTTTGAATGTAAAAAAAATATTTAGAGAAATTTTGTGCTTATACTGTGAACAATATTCTGAAAGAAAAGAAAGAAAGAAAGAAAGAAAGAAAGAGAGCAAATAGATCTGTAACATAAAGCTTAAACAATATCTTTTTGAGTGAAAGGAAGGTTAGAGCCTGAAGAGGCTAAGAAAGTAGATAAAAAATACTTTGTGAAAGAGACCTGAAGAGGCTCTGCAAGTGTAGAAGTAATACTTGTAACATTGAAGGAGATATTGAAATTTCAAAAAAACTCTGAGGAATGGACGTAGCCCAAGGTTAAAAGTGAACCAGTATAAATCGCGGTGTCATATTCTCTAACTCTTACCTCTTTAATTTTCTTGTTGTTAGAAGAATAGATATTAATTTCTGCTATTGCATTACTGATCAAATTAAGTGTGTTATTTTGTAATCATCTGAATTTGTCAAGAACATCAAGAAGATTTTAAAGATTAATATCTTAGAAAATTTAACACAATTCAACCCCCTTCTTACGTATTTTACATATTGTACGTGATTTCTATATTAACAAGTGATTTACTTCAGTTGGTATCAGAGCGAGTTTCTAAGAAACACTATTACAAATTGAGGACAAAGGTCCATGGCTGAATCACATGTTTTTATAACAGAAGGTGTCTTAGTCTTAAGACCCCCTGCATTTAGTGGTGAAGACTATCATTATTGGAAGGACAAGACGCCGCTCTTCATAGAATCCACACATATTGATCTTTGGGATATCATTGAAAATGGTTTATATATCCCAACAGATAATGAAGGGAAAAGCATCTCTTATGACTAATGATGGGTTGATCAAAAAGCTCGCTTTCAATTAAACTCAAAGGCCAAGTTATTTTTAAGTTGTGCTCTAAGTAGAAGTGAATATGATAAGGTTCATGGATGAGAATCTACAAAGGAAATGTGGTGACACAGATTGAGCCTAAGTTTATAACGTAATTTGGTGACATTTTCATGGCCTTTGCTATACTTTTTGACTCCTATCTCTAGCTTTTGTGCTTAAATTGATTCTTGAGTGTGTTCCAAGTCTGCGAGACAACCTCAAAGGAGACTAAATCAACTGATCTTAGACGTGGTTAAGAAAGAAGTCACAAAGTTATTGAGTGATGGGATAATATATCCCATTTCTGATAGTAAGTGGGTTAGTCCAATACATCTAGTGCCAAAAAAGAGTGGGATCACGGTGGTCAAAAATGATAGGGATGAGCTTATTCCCACTAGAGTGCAGAATTCGTGGCGTGTGTGTATAGATTATAGACGATTAAATGATGCCACCAGGAAAGATCACTTTCCCCTACCTTTTATTGACCAAATGCTTGAACGGCTCGCCGGTAAATCACATTACTATTTTTTGGATGGATTATCCGGTTACTTTCAAGTACCTATTGCACTGAAGGACCTAGATAAAACTACCTTTACATGTCTTTTTGGAACCTTTGCATATCGAAGGATGCCCTTTGGTTTATGTAATGCCCCAGGAACTTTCCAATGTTATATGATGGTTGTTTTCTATGAATTTTTAGAAGAATGCATGGAAGTCTTTATGGATGATTTCACAGTTTATGGTGATTCTTTTAATGCTTGCCTATTGAGTCTTGAAAAAGTTTTGAGAAAATGCATTGAGAAGAATTTGATTTTGAACTTTGAAAAATGTCATTTCATGGTCAATAAAGGCATCGTGCTTGGTCATTTAATTTCTAGCAAAGGGATTCAAGTTGACAAAGCTAAAATTGAGGCTATATCTTCTTTGCCCTATCCTACCTGTGTTCGAGATATCAGATCATTTTTAGGTCATACAGGATTTTATAGGAGATTCATAAAAGATTTCAGCAAAGTCGCATTGCCTCTTTCTAAGCTTTTACAAAAAGATGAAAAGTTTGAGTTTGATGATTCTTGCAGGAATGCTTTTGACAAATTGAAATTAAAACTCATTTCTCCACCTATTTTAGTTACTCCTGATTGGAACTTACCTTTTGAGCTCCCATGTGATGCTTCCAATTATGCTGTAGGGGCTATGTTGGATCAACGAGAGGAGAAACTAGCAAGAGTTATCGCATATGCATCAAAAACATTAGATCCAGCTTATATCAACTATACAACAACTGAGAAAGAGCTATTTGGAGTAGTTTTTTCTTTAGAAAAATTTTGGCAATATTTTTTAAACTCACTTGTAGTTATTTTTACTAATCATGCAGCTGTTCGCTTTCTCCTCAAGAAACTACAATCGAAGCCTAGGTTAATACGGTGGGCATTGCTCCTTTAAGAATTTGATATTGAGATAAAGGATCGTGCAGGAGCAGCAAACCACGTAGCCGACCATTTGAGTAGGCTACCAGATGATACACAGGGCATGGAATCTTCTGAATTGACGTGTGACGCTTTTCCTAATTCAGTTTTATGTGCTACAGTTTTCAAGGAACCTTGGTATGCACATATAGTCAATTATCTCATGACTGACCTCACTCCTCCTTTTATGTCTCAGGCACAGGCTTAGAAGCTAAAAAGCAAAGCTCGGCATTACATCTGGGATGCTCCTCATCTATAGAGACTGTGCAGTGACCAGGTAATCTGGAAATACGTGCCTCATGAGGAATTTGATGCTATAATTTCAACTTGCCATTCCATGGTTTGTGGTGGGCATTTTAGTGCGAGGAGAACATATAGAAAAATTCTAGATTATGGTTGTTACTGGTCTACCCTTTTTAAGGATTCATTTAACTTTTCTCAGTCATGCGCCAAATGTCAACGTTTTAGAGGGTTAGGAAAACGGCATGACATGCCACAATAACCTCTATTATTTTGCGAATCTTTGATGTCTAGGGAATTGATTTCATCGGTCCTTTTCCCCCATCTTTTGGTCTTGTATATATCCTTTTAGCTGTTGACTATGTGTCTAAATGGATAGAGGCTATCCCTACTAGAAAAGATGATGCGCAAGTAGTATCCAAATTCCTCAAGTCAAACATTTTTTGTCGATTTGGGATTCCTAAAGCTATGGTTAGTGATAGAGGAACACATTTTTGTAATAGAGTCATAGGTAACTTATTTTCCAAATTTGGTGTAACTCACAAAGTCTCCACTGCCTACCACCCACAAACCAATGGTCAAGCTGAAGTTTCAAATAAGGAGGTGAAGCATATCTTGGAGAAAATGGTAAAGCCATCAAAAAAGGATTGGAGCCTATGCCTCAAAGAAGCACTATGGGCCTATCACACAACTTACAAGTCTCCAATAGGCATGTCCCCTTACCATTTTATTTATGGAAAAGCATGTCATTTACCCGTGGAGTTGGAGCATAAAGCTTATTGGGCAGTCAAGCAATGCAATATGGACTTGGAATCTTCTGGTATGGAGAGGAAGCTGCAACTGCAAGAACTAGAGGAGTTAAGGCTCGAAGCATATGAACATTCTCGCCTCTACAAAGAGAAGACAAAGTTGATGCATGATAAGATTCTTCAGAGGAAGAACTTCAAGAAGGGGAACAAAGTCCTGTTATTCAAGGCTCGTTTCACATTTAAACATGGAAAATTCAATACTCGTTGGGACGGACCATATTTAGTCACCAAAGTACACATCTTTGGTATGGTCGAGCTTCTACATGAAGAAACCGGAACTAAACTCAAAGTCAATGGCCACCTATTGAAGCTCTACCATGAGACTACAAAACCATAATAAATATTTGGTTCTCTCGTTCACTTGTTTATTCATTCTTGATCTAAGAGTAGCTATACTGTTTTTTTCTTTATTACTTCTTAAACAAGTGCAGGGGAGCAACCATTCTAGTAGGTAGATAGATGTGTTCTTACTTTCATTAATAGGATTACATTCCAATAAAGTTGTCCCTGCTGTGTCCATTGCTCTTGTGTTTTGATTACTTCACATTGAGGACAATATGATGGTTAAGTGTGGGGGAGGTTTTCCCATCTTATAACTCTTGTTTGGGTTTCATTTTGGCCATTTAAATGTCTGTGTTAGTGAATATTGTGCAAAATTTTTTAAAAAAACTTGTTGAATTTGGCAAACTGCTGATCTTTGCCGCGGCGAACTTATTCTTCGTCGTGATGAACTTATTCTTCGCCGCAGCCATATGCATTATTTTTGCTGCGGTGAGACCGAAGCCATTAATTTCTGATGACTTCGCTGCGGCCATGAACATGCTTTTCACCGTGGCGCAACACAATATTCTTAAAAGAAGTGCATTTTATAATTTTGCCTTCATTCAATAATTCTCCCCAATTAGATTCTTTTCGTTCTTATATCTCAAAGCTTTTATAAATTTCAAAGTGATTCTTGAGTTCTTGACCATTCTTTAAATGATAGTTGGTTTTTGGATCATTTCATTTTCAATGTTTTCAATACAAAGCAAGTGAAAGTATGCTGACAAAGTAGCACTTTATGTTTTTAAAATTTGAAATTGCTCATTGAGATACTAACCTTGTTAGAAGGATTTTGGGTCTAAATTTTTCAAATTTTGTTTTTATCTGCTTATTTCATAACTCTCTAGAAATTGTTTCAATTCTTAATCAAAGATTTATGAACTAGAATTTTGTTAATATGATAGAGGCATTCTTTCACAAACTCTTTTGAGCCAAACACCATCCCATAAACACCTATCCATTGCTAGCCCATTGAGCCATAATTTATGAGCAAATGCACTCATTTTTATATGGTGTCTATAATTGACTTTTTATTTTCTTTTAGTTATTTCATCCTTATACGGTGTTAATAGACATTTTGAAAAAAAAGGAAAAAAAGCATGTATATATATGCTCTCAAGTAAAAAAAACAACAAAAAAAAGAAAAAAAGGTTGTCAATTTTGTAAGTATTGTCTTACTGTTGATACCTATTTCATAATTATGGTGCATGCACTCATACTTGTTTCTTCTTTCATCTATTCCATCCATTTCATCTAGCCTACCCTGCATTACAACCTTAAAAAGTCCTTTTAATTTTCGAAATCGTAGTTCTTGTAGTGGAGAGGTAGAATTATTACAAGCTTATGGTAGAGAATGGACTAAGTAGATTTATAGAGTGAAAATATCCCGAAACAAGTGAGATGAGAGTAAACACCTTACCTTGAGTGAAATCTCTTTTTCTTAATCTCTTAGATTAATTGCTTATAGTGTTTATTTTCTTCACATTCTTTCATTCGGCTTGGATTGATTTCTAAGAAAATGATTTTGTCCAATTTCCTACTTTTATCTTATGCATGGTCGAAAATTTTCTTTTGCACCTGTATCTTTTTTACTCTTATAAACTTTTTCAAGGATTACAAAGGTCTAAGTGTGGGGGAATTTGATTGAGCCCAAGTTTATAATATAAATTGGTGTCATTTTAATGGCCTTTTCTCTAACTTTTGTGCTTAAATTGATTTTTGAGTGTGAGCTTTTATTTTATGTAGTTTGAAGGTGAAAAATGTTACAAATTAAGATTAAACGCACTAATTAATTTTCTAAGAGCAATTGATACTACAAACTACCATCTTTTTATTGTAGGAGACTCAAGGAAAAGGAGGTCAAAAAGAAGAAATGGAATGAGAAAAGACTGAAGTGAAGTCAACGCTACAGGAAGTTCGCCGCGACGAAGTGGATCTGTCGTCGTAGAGAAAAATGATGAATCCAGGCTAAACTTTTGCGAAAGGTTCACAGCGACGATTAATTCTTTCACCGTGGCGAAGGAGCCAGCAAAGAAGAAATCTTTTCGGGAAAAGTTTGCCGCGGTGAACCTTCTAAAACTCGTACTATTTTTGGGAAAATCACACCTTGTGCAACCCGACCTGTCAACATTTGTTTTAAAACCTACTAAATTAGGTTATAGCCGGCACCTTATACCAAACAGAAAATAAGAGAAGAGAGAATTTCTCTCATTCCTGACTCCTCCCTCCACTTCACTGTCATCCATCATTTTCCTTCCATTTTATCTATTTCCAAATCACTATCTGCTGCTGCTATGGATGCTTTTTGTAGGGTTCCAGTTGTGAGTTCTCCCAAAGCAATGCTTGGCTAAACATTGGTTCCTCTTGAAGATGTAGCAATGGTTTGAGTTCAATGGGCTTCAAAGGGGAGTAGTTTGTTCATATTTATCTACA
>JAOSBN010000177.1:14494560-14532212 GCA_027563595.1 Erythroxylum suave
GTATGTATCTGCTTAATTTCATATCTCTCTAGAACTTGTCTTAATTCTTAATCAAAGCTTGATGAACTAGAATTTTGATAACATGATAGAGGCATTCTTTCAAAACCGTATTTACCCAAACACAAACACCATAAACACTTATCCATTGCTAGCCCCTTAAGCCATATTTTTTAGTACATGCACACATTTTCTTATGGTTTGAATATTTTTTATTTCTCATTCTCTTCTAGTTATCTCAAGAAATTGGTTATTGAAAAAAAATCAAAAAAAATTCTCAGGAAAAAAAATCGTAAAACATCTTAATATATATATAGATTATGTTGACGTTTGTGTAAATATTATCTTATAGTTGACAACCATTTCATACTTAAGGTGCATGTACTCATATTTTTCTTTCTTCTTTCGTCCATTCCATTTATTTCATCTAGCCTTCCATGCATTACAACCTTGAAAAGCCCTCTTGATTTTCAAAATTATAGTTCTTGTAGTGGAGAAGAAAAACTATCAGAAGCTTATGGTAGAGAATGGACTAAGCAGATTTTAGAGTGAAATTATCCCAAAACAAGTGAGATGAGAGCAAACACCTTGCCTTGAGTGAGATTTCTTTTGCTCAATCTTTTCAATTAAATTCTTATGGTGTTTATTTTCTTGGCACTCTTTCAGTCTGCTTTGAATGATTTCTGAGAAAGTGATTTTTCCTAATTTCGTACTCTTATTTTAAGCATGGTCAGGATTTTCTCTAGCACTGGTGTCTTTTTGACTCTTATAAACTTTGTTTAGGAGTACAAAGGTCTAAGTGTCGGGGAATTTGATTGAGTCCAAGTTTATTATATAAATTGGCGACATTTTCATGACCTTTACTACACTTTTTGGCTCTTATTTCTAGAATTTATGCTTAATTTGACTCTTGAGTGTCTACCTTTATTTTATGTAGTTTAAGAGTAAAATTTGTCAAAAATGAGTGTTAATTGCACTAATTAATTTTCTGAGAAAAATTGATAATCCAAACTACCATTTTTTCATTGTAGGGGACTCAAGGAGAAGAGACTCAAGAAGAAGATGTAGAGTCAAGGAAAGGAAAGAGCTGAATTCTAGTCAATAAGTGAACAGGTGCAACAGGAAGTTCATCATGGTGAAAAGGATGTGTCATCGTGTGGAAGAATGCAGATTTCCAAGCAAAACTTCCGAGAAAAGTTAGCCGTGATGAAGATTTATTCTGTCGGCCATGGTGAAGGAGGCCAACAAAGCAGTAAAACTTTCGAAAAAATTTTGCCATGGTAAACTTATCTATCGCCCCGTCAAATCTTCGAATACCTAAACCATTTTCAGAAAGTTACCCACTGTGCAACCCGATCCATAACCTGTTTTCTTTAAAAACCCACCATATTAGGTTAAAGGAGCCGGCACTGTATAATGACACACTCTCTCACTCTCTCAAAGACCTTCGGACACTATCACCATCCTCTCCTCTCCACTTCACCGTCAACTTCTCCACTGATAGCTGCTACCATGGATGCTTCTAGCTAGTTTTCGGTTGTGATTCTTCCTAGAGTAATGCTTGGCTAGGGACCTCTTTCCTTTTGAAAATGTAGTAACAGCTAGAGTTCAATGAGCTTCAAAGGGGAGTAGTTCATCCCATATTCCGCTACATTATTATCAACTCCTAGGTTTAGGATTTGTAATTTGTACTTGAATATTTTTGTTAGAGTTTAATCAAATTTAGGATATTTAATGTGTTATTGGGATTTGTTGATGTAGAATTTGGAGCTTGAATATATGAAGTCTAATATATGTTTATTTGTGATTTGGTTGATTCTCTTTTATCTGCCTAGTTGTGTTTGGTATGGAGATGATTCTAGGTCCCAAATGACTCATTTCGTTAGCTTACCCATTACACTCACTAAGAGCATTCAACAAGGTTTTAATAAATGGAGTTCATTGATTGAAACCTTGGACTTAAAGAGTTCTTTAAGGTTTATCATTTGAAACTTAGTGATTCACTCTTGTAAAAATTCATTTTAAACGATAATAGCCAAAGCTCGTTTTCAAGAGGATACTATTATCATTTGATTGTTGTTTTTTTTTATCTTATCACTTTCTATTCCCAAAATCTAAAAAAGCTTTTTATTACATTTTCTTACAATTCGCTTATTTTAGTCCAAATTTCCAAAGATTGAAAACCCCCCTCTTCCTCGCTAATTTTGTTTGAACGTCATGACATATAAGCTAGCTTAGTTCTATTAATTTGGTTCTGATTAAGTGAAACGACCCGAGGTTGCCTTCTATACTGCAATCGTTGGAAAAAAATACTTTTGATTTGGCCTCCAAAGGTAAGAATGAAAAGGCTCGAGTCATTAATCTTGTTCTCAATTATGAAAAATGTCATTTTATGGTTAAACAAGTAATAGTTTTAGGAAATGTAATCTCATCTAAAGAGTTGAAATTGATAAATTTAAGATAGAAATTGTGCGGAACTTAACCTACCCCACAAATGTGTGGGAACTTAGTTCTTTTCTTGGCCATACAAGCTTTTATCGCAGGTTTATTAAGGACGTAGTAAGATTTCAACAAAACTCTGAAATCTGTTACAAAAGAATGTACCCCTTGAGTTTGATGAAGGATGGAAGTAAGCATTTGACAAGTTAAAAGAACTTTTGGCTTCAGCATCAACCATTCAACCACCTAATCGGAGTCAACCATTTAAGATTATATGTGATGCGAGCACTTCTGCCATTGGTGCCTTCTTATTCAGAAATGTGGAAAGATGACTCATGTTATTTACTATGCTTCCCGAAGACTCAATCCACCTCAATACAACTATTCCACCACTATTGCATTTACATTTGATAAATTTATACCTGATTTGCTTGGTTCTAAAGTAATTGTGTATTCTGATCATATAGCATTAAGGTACCTTTTACCAAAGAAAGAAGCAAAACCAAGGTTTATTATATGGATTCTCCTACTTTGAGAGCTCAGTTTAGACATCAAGGATATATAAGAAAGATGTAAAGAATTCATTCACGAATCACTTTAGTCGAGTGGTGAAGTAGGAGGATTCACCACCCATTATAAGAATTGTTTCAAGATGAGCAATTACTAACACTTCAAGGTAAGGTTCTATAACAGGCTAATATTGTGAACTATCTAGTACAACATAAGATACCTAATGATTTGAGTAAGGCTAATGTTAGTGTCTTTATTTTCTATCTTTTTGTGTGTTAATTTTCTTTATTCTTAAGGTTTGAGGTTATATTTAATGGCAATTTATCTTGTTTTATTTCAAGGTGTATTTTGGAACTAAACAGAAAAAACCACGACGATTTTGGGGTTAAAAGAGCTAAACTAGACATTAACCCTAATTAGATGTGGCTTCATGCAACAATAAGAAACTTAAAATGCAACACATGGAGAAATGAGACAAAAATAAAACACAGCACCTGATAGGAACAAGAAACGGCGGCGCAACACACTATGAACAGCAACAAAAGGCTGCCCTGTGCGCAGAGATGTAAGGCGTCCACAAAGGAGTAGAGAGGAGCGTAGCAGAGAACAAGGTTTTAATTAAGTGTGACGCTATTCGTGATATCACGCAACAGTACACAAGAGGGAATAGAGGGCTGTGTTAAAACAAGAGAAGGTGGTAGATAGAGGAGAAGGTGAAAGTGGCGTGAATTAAAGAACCCTTAAGACTTTATTTGTCAGATCAATCAACTGTGAGTGGAGGTTTAGAAAAATCAAGGCTGCGGCTGGGAGAGGAGGTGCTAGCGCAATGCGTTAGGTTTAAAGTTGCCACAGATAGCAAATAGAGAAGAATGCTCATTACAGTCCTAATGTCAAAGATAGTCAAAATAGTTAAGAAAATCCTGATGTTGGGTAACTAAACGTTATTTCTTGGTTTATGGAATCGTAGTTATTGAACTCTAAACGATGTGAGACTTTCGTTCTTTATTTCAATTGATTTGTTAGTCAAGTATTAATTATTTTTCTGGGTCATTATCTGATTGTTTAATTTTACAACTAAGTGTGGAACTAGTTTGTGATTTTATTCAATCAATTGCTAGATTAAACAGGTTGACGTTTAATTCTTTTAATCAAAAGTAACGACAAGGATTTTTCGTCTACTACGTTAGGGACATGTTTCTAGGAAAAATAATTGTCTAGGATAAATATACATCGTATGTATGTTGTCTAGTTCGTCAATTTTCTTGATTCGTAAAGCTATTCATTAATTAAATCTAAGATCGTATCTAGGTTATTGATTAATAAGGGTTAATTCAAATACATGTTTTGGTTGACTAAACATAAGAGAAAATAGGTAAAGAAATTTACCACGACGAATGCTTAACTAATAAATTGGTTATTTTTAGTGTCGATGATCAACGCAAGTTCAATAATGAAGGAGACTGGAAACTAAGATTTGTTCCTATTGATTGTTAGATTATCATTATTTTGCTATTAGCTATTTTTCAATTTCGTATTTCATTTAAATTCTATTTAATTCATAATTTTAAAATCCTCTTTTTATTGCGTAATTACTAATGTCTAAATTCATCGTGGGAACGATCCCTACTTTCCACTACTACATTAATTTGTGTTGTAGAAAGTTAGTTTCTTTTTATATAGTATTCACAAATTTTGGCGTCGTTGCTGGGGAATTTTTTATGGTTTATGTACGTTACGCATTCGAACCAATTTGAAAATTTACAGTATAATCCTAAAATTGAGAAAATAGCAAAGGCATTAAGAAAGTAGATGAAAGAAAGACGACAGGTGCTAAGAGAAGAATAACATAGGGAAAGGAACATGGATGCAAATCGTACTTTACGCCAACTGGCTGCTCCAGTTGAGGACCAACAGCCTCACTGTATTAATTTTCTGAATTTGAGTGATAATAACACTTTTGAGCTGAAGTCAAGACTAATTCACTTGTTACCCACTTTTCGAGGAACATTTGGAGAAGATCCTTGTAAGCACTTGAAGGAGTTTGATGTTGTTTGTATGGGGATGAAGCCTACTAATGTCACTGAAGAGCAGATAAAGCTGAGAGCTTTTCCCTTTTCTTTGAAGGACGATGCCTAAGATTGGTTGTATTATTTACCTGCTGGAAGTATTAAAACATAAGCAGAGATGAACAAATTATTTTTTGAGAAGCTTTTCCCAGCTTCCAGGGCCGCTAATATTAGAAAAGAAATTTGTGGCATCCGCAAAAATACCAGGGAGTCATTATATGAATATTGGGAAATATTTAAAAAGTTTTGTGCAAGTTGCCTCCATCATCAAATCAGCGAGTAACTCTTGATTCAATACTTTTATAAATGTCTTTTATCGACTGAGAGGAGTATGATAAATGCTGTAAATGGAGGAGCGCTAGTTGATAAAACACCAGCAGTTGCATGGGATTTGATCTCAACCGTGGCTTCTAACTCTCAACAATTTGAAGCTCGGAATGATTATGGTTCAAGACATGTTAATGAGATGGGAGTTTCGTCGTTGGAAAGAAGATTAGATGATTTGACTTCTTTAGTGCGTCAACTTGCAGTATCAAAGAAAGTGGATGTTAAGACTTGTAGAATTTGTTCTATAGTTGGCCATCCTATAGATATATCTCCCACTCTACAAGAAGACCATGTTGAAGAAGCCAAGGTAATGGGTGGTTATTTGGGACAACCTCAAAAGAAGTATGACCCATTTTCAAACACATATAATGCAGGTTGGCGAGATCATCCAAACCTCCGTTATGGCAATAATCAGGGACAACAAGTAAGTTCTAATTTTCAGCCATATAAACAGCCTTATGTCCCTAGACAACAATAGCAAATGGGACAAAGTTCTAGTGAAAATAATTCTTTGGAGGATATAGTCAAGACATTGGCCACGAATATTGTGAACTTTCAACATAATACCATGAAATTTCAGCAAGATACGCAAGCTAGCATACAGAATCTTGAGACTCAAATGCGCCAAATGGCGATTGCCATAAATAGGTTGGAGGCACAAAATTCAAGAAAGTTCCCTTCTCAACCTGAGGTGAATCCAAAGAAGAGTGCTTGTGCTATCACACTTCGAAGTGGTAAAGAGTTAAAGGAACCTTACCTAAAGGTTTCTAAGTGAGAGGTTGAAAAAGAATTAGAGAAAGAAGTTCCAAAGCAATCATAAGAGAAAAAGGAAGGTGATTCTTACATTGTCACTCCTAAGTTCAGTGTACAACCTCCTTTTCCTAGTCTTTTTTCCAAGTAGAAGGAGGAGGAGCAACAGAAAGAAATTCTAGAAACTTTTCATAAGGTACAGGTAAATATTCCTTTGCTTAATGCTATTAAACAAATTCCTCGTTATGATAAATTTCTTAAGGAACTCTGTACCTCAAAGAAAAAGTTAAGTGGAAATGAAAAGGTGCGACTAGGTGAGAATGTTTCTGCTGTGTTTCAAAAGAAGTTAACTCCTAAATGTCCAAATCCAAATATGCTCACAATCCTTTGTAAAAATAGGTAATCTAAAAATTGAGAAAGCATTGTTGGATTTAGGTGCGTCGATTAATGTTATGCCTCAATCTATTTATGAATCTTTGAATATGGGGCCTTTGAAAGAAACTAGTTTCATAATCCAAATTGTTGATCGATCTAATGCCTATCCAAAGGATGTTCTTGAGGATGTCCTAGTTCAAGTTGATAATATGATTTTCCTAGTGACTTTTATGTCTTAAAGATAGGTAATGAAATGAAGATTCATCCACATCAATCCCAATTTTATTGGGAAGACAATTTTTGAAAACTTCTAAAACAAAAATTGATGTCTATGATGGGTCTTTGACTATGGAGTTTGATGGTGATGTTATTAAGTTTAATATTTAGGATGCCATGAAATTTCCTAACGATGATCAATCTTTGGTTTCTGTAAGTTTTCTTGATACTTGAGTACAGGAAACATTCCATTTAGATGGACCAGATAAATTATAGACTGCATTGGAAAATAGCTTGGATATTCAGGAAGCAAAAACACTAGCCAATTATCTTTCCATTCCTGAGGAGCTGGATACCACTATCCAGATTTCGGAGAGAAGAAAATACTTGGAGGAACAGGTACATTTTCTAAAGCTAACTAGAAATAATTCGAAGCTGTTGTCGTCTCTTATACAGCCACCAAAATTGGAGTTAAAGGCTCTTCCAGGTAACTTGAAATATGCATATTTGGGTGAGCATGAAACTCTTCCTATTATTATTTCAAGCAGGAAACACAATTATTGGATATGTTGAAAAATTACAAAAATGCTTTTGGATGGACTATAGCTGATTTAAAAGGGATTAGCCCATCAATTTGTCTGCACCAAATTCTATTAAAAGATGGAGCTAAGGAAACAAGACAACCTCAATGAAGATTGAACCTACCAATGATGGAGGTACTCAAGAAGGAGATTATGAAGCTCCTCCACACTGGAATAATCTATCCAATTTCAGACAATAAATGGGTAAGTCCAGTAAAAGTGGCTCCTAAGAAAACTGGAGTAACCGTAGTGGAGAACACTTGAGGTGAATTGGTACCCACCCATGTGCAAAATGGGTGGAGGGTTTGTATAGATTACAGGAAGTTAAATTTTGCTACTCGTAAAGATCATTTTCCACTTCCTTTTATTGACTAGATGCTTGAAAAACTTGTAGGGAAAACTCATTATTTTTGTTTAGATGGTTACTCAGGTTATCACCAAATTTCTGTTGCAGCAACGGATCAAGACAAAATGACTTTCACATGTCCTTTCGGCACCTTTGTGTATCGAAGAATGCCTTTTAGATTATGTAATACACCTGCTACGTTCCAAAGATGTATGGTAAGTATTTTATATGGATGACTATATTGAAGTTTTTATGGACGACTTTACAGTTTATGGTGAGTCTTTTGATATTTGCTTGATTGACCTTAAGAAAATCTTGAAACGTTGCATTAAAAATAATTTGATTCTGAATTATGAAAAATGCCATTTTATGGTTGATCAAGGGATAATCTTAGGCCATGTAGTGTCTTATAAGGGAATTGAGGTTCATAAGGCTAAGATAGAAATCACTAAATCTCTTCCTCACCCCGTAAGTGTACGGGAAGTTTGTTCTTTTCTTGGACATGCAGGTTTCTATCGATGCTTTATCAAAGAGTTTTCGAAGACCACTCATCTTTTATGCAAGTTACTTCAAAAAGATGTGGAGTTCAAGTTTGATGAAGCATGTAGGAAAGCATTCGATGAATTAAAAGAAAAGCTAATTTTTGCTCTAATAATCCAACCCCCAGATTGGAGTCTTCCATTTGAGATAATGTGCGATGCAAGCGACTATACGTTAGGGGTTGTTCTGGGGAAAAGGATGAACAGAACGCCACATGTGATTTACTATGCTTCGATGATGCTAAATGACGCCCAAAAAAACTATTCAACAATAAAAAAGAATTATTGGCAGTTTTTTTGGGCTAGAGAAGTTCCCTTCATATCTGTTGGGCACACATGTCATAATTTAATCAGATTATTCTACATTGAAATATTTTTTGTCCAAAAAGGAAGCAAATCCATGTCTTATACGTTGGATTCTACTACTACAAGAATTTGATGTGGAGATACGAGTCAAAAAGGGAACTAAAAATCTGGTTGCAGATCACCTTAGTCATATCCGTCTAGACACAACGTCAGACAACCTGAAAGATGAATTTCCAAATAAACATTTATTCACCACACAACAGGTAACACCTTGGTATGCTGACATAGTTAATTTTCTGATTACCAAGTCTTTACCTAGTTCATTATCACGAGCTGAAAAAGATAAAATCAAAAGAGAGGCTAAATATTATGCATGGGATGAGCCACATATGTGGAAATATTGTTCTGATCAAATTATTAGGCGATGAGTATCTGATGATGAGATCCTTTCTATAATGAAAATTTTCCATTCTTTTGCATGTAGTAGACACTTTGGTCCCAGAAGGATAGCCCGTAAGGTGCTTCAATGTTGTTTGTTTTGACCTAAACTATTTTATAATGCTTATATATTTTGCAAGTCTTGTGATCGATGTCAAAAAACAGGTGGTTTAGGACCAAAAGATCAAATTCTGCTCATGAATATCCTGGAATGAGAAATTTTTTATGTGTGGGGAATTGATTTTATGGGCCCTTTTCCTTCATCTTTCGGTAAGACATATATTCTCGTTGTTGTGGACTATGTTTCAAAATGGGTTAAAGCTAAGGCTACTCATACTAATAATGCTAAAGTTATTGTTGATTTTGTTAAGTCTCATATTTTTGTAAGGTTTGCAGTGCGTAGAGCAATGATCAGTGACCGCGGGACTCATTTTTGTAACCAAATTGTTGAGGTTTTACTAAAGAAATATGATGTTACATACCGAACTTCAACAGTGTGTCATCCCCAGACAAGTGGACAAGTTGAAGTTTCTAATAGGGAAATCAAATCAATTTTGGAGAAAGTGGTTAATCTTAATAGGAAGGATTGGAGTTTACATTTAGACGACGCGTTATGGGCATACAAGACAGCATATAAAACTCCTATTGGTATGTTTCCATATAGGTAAGTATTCAGAAAACCTAGTCATTTACCTATATAATTGAAACATAAGGCTTATTGGGCTGTCAAACAATGCAATTTGGATTTAACTGAGGTTGGAATTAATCGAAAATTAAAATTGCAAGAGTTGGAAGAGATACGTAATGAAGCTTATGAGAGTACAAAAATCTATAAAGAAAAGACTAAAGCCTTTTATGACAAAACCTTAATCAGAAAAGAATTTTCCATAGGTCAAAAGGTCCTTCTTTATCACTCTAAACTAAAGCTCTTTCTTAGTAAATTACGATCTCGTTAGATAGGTTCATTTGTTGTTACTAATGTTTTCTCATATGGTGCAATTGAAATTCAGAGTTTAGATACTTATAAAGTGTTTAAAGTTAACGGACATCGATTGAAACCGTATTATGAGAATTTACAATTTGAAATTGTAGAAGAAATTGAACTAGCTGAGCCAGTTTACTCTGAATTGGGCAGATTGGAGCACAACCAACACTCTTTCTTCGAACATCAGAAATTTCAACCGTCTTTTCCACCAACCCCTTGATGCATTAACAGAGAAGCTTCTTACACTTTTCTTTTCTTTATTATCTTACGTTTTTTTTTCTCTTTTTGAGAGTACATTGATGACAATGTAGGTTAAGTGTGGGGGGAAACATTGAATGTTTATGTGACTATGTGTTTTGAATTTATTGTTTCTTAGTTCATTTTTATTTTGAATTTTTTATTTTGAATTTCTTTTTGTCTTATAAATTGCATGTAATGGGTGTTAAACCATGAAATTCTATCTTAATAGTTGGAATGAGATTGGATTGCATGCTTGAAGTTGAATTAGGCCAATTGAATAGAAGGTGAATCATGCTGATTGATTAAAGTAATCAGTTACATAAATTTACTCAGAAATTGATGCTTGAGTGATTAGGTAATGTATAGAAGTATAATGGATTTTCAATTAAGCCTATGTGAAGAATTGAGCCTATATGACTCCATTCAAAAAGTCATTTTTTTTGTACGATACTCCTTTAGGTAATTACCTTCAGAACTTGCTCTGAACCAGTTTGAATCTATTAGATTCATGCTAAATAAAAATGATTAAGGTCCTTTTTTCTTTTAAACCTTGACTTAAATGACCCACCTATCTTTTTTACCCTTGAAACCCTTTGAGCCTTTACCCCTTTTGCTTCTTAAAGAAAACATCTCATTCTAAAATATCAAACCCCATTGGCCTTACCTATTCACAAGTTTAATAAAGTACTAAGTCAGCTAGTTTTAGGACTTTTGGCTATATATTTATTTTTCTAAGACGAATTTCCTGATACTTCTACTCATAGAGCACATTGTATTTAGTTGTTGTTATTGATTATTGTTTCCTTAGTATTCCAAAAAACAAAACAAAACAAAGAAAAAAAAGAAGTGTAATAGCAAAAATAAATTTTAAGTAGTTAGTTATTTACATGAAATTCTCAGAACACTTTTTGTTGTCCCTTTGTATATCTAGTGCTTTATGACTACTTGTGAAGAATCCCTTAAAATCTTTTTGACTTACCTTAACCTCAGCCCCATTACAACCTCAAATAAAGTCCTTTTGATCTATTTTAGCATGTAATCTTGTAGAAGAGAATTGGTGTATTTACAAGCCTATGGTAGTGTGATTTCCTATAAAGAGTTTTGAGCGTAACACAACCTATAAACACTTGAGTGAAATGAGTGAATTCCGTGACGAAAATCCATTGTAAGTTTATGCTTATCTTTGAATGATAGTTTCATAAGTTGAGTTTGTTTATGTACATCGATGAAAACTAAACATGATATATGTAGTAGCTTGACATTCGATTGGACAAAGTTTGAATGATTGCATGCACTTGGTTTCTTTGAAAATGAATAGATAGAATTTGATGGTCATGTTTAATTTTCTCGAGGGAGAGCAAAAGGATAGGTGTGGGGGAGTTTATTAGTGTCTTTATTTTCTATTTTTTGTGTTAATTTTCTTTATTCTTGAGGTTTGAAGTTATATTTAATGGGAATTTATCTTGTTTTATGTCAAGGTGTATTTTGGAACTAAACAAAAAAAAACCGCGACGATTTTGGGGTAAAAAGAGATGAACTAGACATTGACCCTAATTAGATGTGGCTTCGTGCAACAATAAGAAACTTAAAACGCAATACATGGGGACATGAGACAAAAATAAAACATAGCACCTGATGGGAACTAGAAACGGCAGCGCAGCACACCATGAGCAGCAACAAAATGTTGCGTTGTGTGCAGAGATGTGAGGCATTTTATTCAAAACGCAGCATCCCCCAAAGGAGTAGAGAGGAGCACAGCAAAGAACAAGGTTTCAATTAAGTGTGACCCTTATTCATGATATCACAAAACAGTACACGAGAAGGAATAGAGGGCTGCATTAAAACAAGAGAAGGTGGCAGATAGAGGAGAAGGTGAAAGTGGCATGAATTGAATAACCCTTAAGACTTTATTTGTCAAATCAATCAACAGTGAGTGGAGGCTTAGAAAAATCAAGGTTGCGGCTAGGAGAGGAGGTGTTGGTGCAGTGCGTGAGGTTTAAAGCTGCCGCAAATATCAAATACAGAAGAATGCCCGTGATAGTCCCAACGTCAAAGATAGTCGAAATAGTTAAGAAAATCATGATGTTGGGTAACTAAACTTTTATTTCTTGGTTTACAGAATCTTAGTTATTGAACTCTAAATTTTGTGAAACTTTCGTTCTTTATTTCAATTGATTTATTAGTCAAGTATTAATTATTTTTCTAGGTCATTATCTAATTGTTTGATTTTATAACTAAGTGCACAACTAGTTTGTGATTTTATTCAATCAATTGCTAGATTAAACAGGTTGATGTTCAATTCTTTTAATCAAAAGTAGCGACTAGGATTTTCATCTACTACCATAGGGACATGATTCTAGGAAAAATAATTGTCTAGGCTAAATATACATCGTATGTATGTTGTCTAGTTTGTCGATTTTCTTGATTCGTAAAGCTATTAATTAGCTAAATCTGAGATCAAATCCAGGTTATTGATTAATAAGGGTTAATTCAAATACATGTTTTGGTTAACTAAACATAAGAGAAAATAGGTAAAGAAATTTACCACGACGAATGCTTAACTAATAAATTGGTTATTTTTAGTGTCGATGATCAACACAAGTTCAATAATGAAGGAGACTAAAAATCAAGATTTGTTCCTATTGATTGTTAGATTATCATTGTTTTGCTATTAACTATTTTTCAATTTCGTATTTCATTTAAATTCTGTTTAATTCATAATTTTAAAATCCCCTTTTTATTGCATAATTACTAACGTCTGAATTCCTCGTGGGAACGATCCCTACTTTCCACTACTACATTAATTTGTGTTGCAAAAAGTTGGTTTCTTTTTATATTTGGTTGCAGGCGACAACATTCACTAGCTAAATGAAACAGGATCAAATGTGAGTCGAAATATTATATTTGAGATGATCCTCAATTGTGGAAGTATTGTTCTGAGCAAGTAATCAGGAGATGTGTGCCTGAATATGAATATGAATCAATTTTTAAAATTTTCCATTGATATGCTTGTGGTGGTCATTTTGGACCTAATAAAATTGCTAGGAAAGTTCTTAAATGTTGTTTTTATTGTCCAAATATTTTTCAAGACTCCTATATGTTTTGTAAAGTCTGTGAAAAATGCCAGAAACAAGATAATTTATCCCATAGAGATAAAATGCCTTTATCTCCAATACATGCATATGAAATCTTTGATGTATGAGGCACCAATTTTATAGGACCATTTGCTTCTTCTTTTATGTTTGTTTACATTTTGTTGATTGTGGATTATGTTTCTAAATTGGTGGAAGCTAAAGCCACCAGGAATGACAATTCTAAGGTGGTTGTCGAATTTGTGAAGTTTAACATTTTAGAGCATTGATTAGTGAGAGGGGTACTCATTTTTGTAACTGATAGGTAAAAAACCTTTTAAAGAGGTACCATGTCACCCATAAGGTGTTTATGGCCTAAAATCTAAAGATGAATGGACAAGCTGAGGTGTTAAATAGAGAAATCAAATCCATTCTTGAGAAAATGGTTAGCCTAAATCGTAAAGATTGGAGTCAGAGACTTGATGATGATCTTTGGGCATATAAGACTGCATACAAGACACTGATTGGAATGTCTCCATACTGACTAATTTATGGAAAGTTGTCTCATCTTCCAGTATAAATTGAGTACAAGGCCTTTTGGTCCTTTAAACAATGCAATATGAAGATGGATGTGGTGGATAAACAGAGGAAACAACAACTGCAAGAATTAGAAGAGCTTAGACTTGAATCTTATGAGAATGCAGAAATTTGCAAGGAAAAGACAAAACAGTTTCATGACAAGATGATTGTTAGGAAGAATTTTACGGTTAGACAAAAATTTCTTCTATACCATTCACGACTTAAGCTTTTTCTAGGTAAATTACATTCTTATTGGATTTGACCTTTTGTTGTTAATAATGTATTTCCACATGGAGCTGTTGAAATTGAAAGCTAACAAACTAACAAGAAATTCAAAGTCAATGGTCATCAATTGAAACCCTTCTATGAAGTCGAGTCAACCACAGTAATCAAAGGCACTATTTGGGAGGCAACCTAAAGGAAGTTTATTTCTATCTCTTTACATTTTTATATTTGCTAATTTCCCAAAGACTGAGCCACGTGAAGTTGAGTCAACCACAGTAAACAAAGGAACTACTTAGGAGGCAACCTAAGGGAAGTTTATTTCTATCTCTTTACATTTTTATACTTTCTATTTTCCCGAAGTTCCCCATTTCTTCCATTTGATGTTGCATTGGGGATAATGTAAGTTTTAAGTGTGAGGGTGGGGTTATTAGTTTTATATTAGCTTTATGCATTCTGTTTGAGCTTAATTGTTGGTTATGTGACTTCTTGGGCAGTTTTTAAAATTAAACAAACAAAATCAAAAATGTTCTTGTTTCCTTTTACTTTTAAAATTATTTAGTCATAATTAGAGTGTGAATTGACTAGACAAATCCATGGAAACCTTAACATGTACTTTTGCCCTTGTGATTGGTTAATTTACATTATTCTTTAGAAGCAATGACTAATGGTAGACAAAAACTAATGAGGTTTTGAGTTGTATTAAACTGACACATTCATATCAGCCTTATTGTCTTTGTTTTGGGTGAGCTTCATGAATATGCATCCTTACTTTGCATTGATTTTCTATTCAAGACCACATTTTTATCACATGTATTTTTATGAAAATGATTGGGCATCCTTTGTTGATTATGAACTATATTAGGCAAATAGCCTACCATTTATATTAATTTTCCTTTGCTAATCCCCTTCGAGTTTTATTAGCCTTTTCTTTTATATAAACCACATTACATGCACCTAATCAAATGCCCTACCTAAGCCTTAAAGCTATTAGAGCAATTATTAATGCTTGATGAATATGATTATACAAAAGCCTAAATGTAGGGGTATGCATACATGTGGATTGGTTATAGTTGTTAAAATTCCATGTTATGAATCGTATGTTAATGTAGCTTATATCACTTTTATATTCAAAAAAAGAAAAAGAAAATAATAAAAAAGGAAGAGAAAAGGACGTGAGTTTGAATATAAGTTGAAAAAAGGAAATACAACTGTTATGAAAAGCTATTAATTGATAATTTATCCTTATTAAGTTATATCGATTGGGTGTTTGAATCTATGACATATGAGAAGGATGTTGTTTTAGATGAAACATTATGTGTTATGTTCATTTGGCTTATGGTATGAGAGCTTAATCGAGTTAGGAAACATAATTGCTAAATTCTTCATGGCTGAAAGTACCTAGTTTTGAATGTCAACTTATGCGATTGATATCTTATTCACGCTACTTTTGCTCTACTAGATTAATGGCTTTTGTATTACATTTCCCAAAATACATCTCACTTTACCCTTACCCATATTACAACCCTAGAAAAGTCCCTTCACTTATGATTATGCATATGACTTTTAGTGGCGGAAAAAGGAAATGATATGCAAAGTTGTAGACTGTTGTGATCATGAATGGTGTTTAAGTGTAACTATGAAAATATCTTATTTAAACACCTTTTGTCCAAGTCTACCTCTAGATTACCCAATTTCTAAGGGTAGTGAATGTTAATTGATCATGAGTAGAAGCTTTGAATGTTAAGTTATTGCTATAGGTTTTGAAAGTCATTCATCTTTACTAATGGTTATCTACTTTTAGGAAATATAGAAAATGAATAAAAGTTTTGATTTGTGATTTTGATTTTGGCAATTTGCCTGAGAACGGTCAAAAGCTAAGTATTGAGGAACTTGATATATGTTTAAATGTTGATTCATTTGATATACTACACTTAGTAATTAATGCCTTAGAAATGCTTAGGACTATTAAAGAATATATAAAATCAATTGAGTTGGCCTCATACAACAGTGTAAGCTATTGTGGTGAAATAGTCACTTAACATGGTATCAGAGCCTTAATGACCAAGTGGTTTTGAGTTCAAATCCTACCAACCGCCAGTCTAATTAAATTAAGCACAAGGTAAAGTAGGCCTGTGCAAGTTTCTTTCACTTGAGGGGGTGTGTTAGAGAATATATAAAACCAATTGAGTTGGCTTCACATAACAACTTAAGCTATTATGGTGAAATGATCGCTTAACAAGGACACTCACTTTATCTATATTTGATCTTAGGTACTTTTCAAAAGTAAAGAAGCTAAAGTGACCCGAAAGCATGTCATTAAAGCCATCTTCTCAATTTCCATATTCTATTGATTCATGGATCATGAAGAAAAAGAGGGTTAAAAGAAAAAGAGACAAGAGAGAATGTCAAATGAAGAACAATGAAAGGAGAGTCTCACATCTAAACATTAGAGTTCATGGGCATGAGAGTCTCTCACAATCATGAGAAATCACTCAAAGCCGTGAGCGTTCAATGCATGACCATAAGAAGGCCATGCATGACTGTTCATGGTAAGGCATGATCGTGAATTCTCACATTTGAGAATTAATTAGAGAACCATATGGTGTCTTGGCCAAATGTCACTTTGTTTTAAACCTAATTGTCTATACAAGGAAAAGAGTGACGATAGAAAAAGAAGGGGATAAACCTAGCCGACAAGACCTTTTTCTAATTTCTCTTTGGTTATTTCTTCATTCTTGAACAGTGACAATGGTGATGGAGAGGATGGCCGATGGTGAAAGCTTGAAGATGGGGTTGGACAGTTAACTTTCCTAACACTAGTTCAGAGGTGCAATCAAGGCCAAGAAGCATATTAAACAGATAGTTGTTGTTATCATTTTCTTTACCTCTTTTCACATTGTTTATATTATCTTGAATGGATTAATTAGGTGTTGTATGAGAATGATTTTAGTGCTTCATTGAAACACTTTTTATGAAAATTCATAGCTATATCTTGAATGCGATACATAATAGTCATGTTAAAGGTCATATATGGCAACTAACAGTATTAAATCATTAGAGATAACACAGCATAAGTTAAATAATCTGAGCTTGTGTGATTGTTACTTAGATTGATCTTTTTTTCTCACTTGTAATGTGGTTGTCTGAATAAGCTTAGAGAGCTTGTTCTAGGTTTGTCGATAGTTAAGGATAATTAATAAGCTCTTCTTGATTAACTATGATCTAAGGAAAAACCAAAATTAATAGTGATTGTTGTTAGTTCACGATCAATAAGAGAGGTGTAAAAGTGATAATTCAATGACATATGAAAAATTGTGCTTAGGCTCAGATTAAACCAAAAAACCAAATTTCAACTTAGTCATCAACTTTATCAATGTACTATTGTTTAATTCGATTTCTTTTTATAAATTAAATTTTATTTTGTCTTTTAATTTGCTTCAAACCAAACCCCCTTTGTTTTGCATATATAGATAATTTAGGAAAGTAATTGGAATTAATCTTTGTGGAATTAACCTAGACTTACCTCTATCTACAGTTTAGTTTAGTTATTTTGGTAGCTCTACGACACGCGACCAATGAACAAAGAGATTATCAAACAAGCTCTTACACCCAACTTAGTGACATTTGAGATTACTCATGTTACTAACAACACTCACAAGGACAAGATTAGCTGGAAGCATATATCTTTTGGTATCTTCACCAATCAATCATGCAAGAAGGTTCTTTTAGATAATTTTGTAACTATACCCTAGACTAGAATTGTTTTTCAATCATCTTCATCCACGAGCTTCCACCACTCATGGCTTGCCATGAAGAATAAGCTACCAACTGTATCTTGAATCTCATTAATTGATGTACACTTTGCAAAAGGGTTGAGGAAAACATAGATCACCTATTCTTTAAATGAAGATTTATTATTAAAATATGGAAACTTTAGTCCACAGATGTTTGATCACTAATGCACCAAAAGGCTTGGATAACATTAAGAGCTAGTGCTCAGCAATTAGACATCCAAACATAACTGTAAAGTGGTGCTTCTACATTTATGTTTCTTACCTAGTTGTGGCTATATGGAATGAGAGAAACGATCACAATTTTGGGAAAAATATCTAAGGAACAATTTTGCAGCCAACTTATGTAGTTTATCAAATTCCATATTAACATTCACAAACATAGCTTTCAAGACGAGTAGTATCTTCTCTCCTATTGGAATGTGTAGAACTTTCTTCTTAGTATAATGGGTATTGTAATCCGCTCTAATTGCTAATGTTCACTTTGTCCTAGTATTTGAACTTATACTTCTAGTATGTCTTTTATGGCTTAATATGATTCATCTTTTCTATATTTCTTGCGAGCTCCCTCAAACTTGGAAATTTAAAACATAAAATGTTATATGATAAGCATAAATTTTAAAATAAACTATACAAATTTCTTTTACAATTTTACTTATTTTAGAAGATAATTAATTTTAAATTATTTTTAAAAATTATGATGCAAAAATTTGAAAAGAACTTTTATTAAGTTTAGTTTTAACATAAATTGATATTAAGACTGGGTCAAAGAGATTGTATAAAGTTTATCCTGTGAGTAAGTGTTGCTCATATGATAATTTCTATTAAAATATTTTTATAATTTTCATTATCACAATTTTTTAATAATTTAAATTATAAGAATATATTCTAGAATAAACGAAAACAAAAAAGGACAGTCTCTTTTAGCTAAATGATTATTTGAAATACAATAAATCAAGGAAAGTTCAAAAAAGCCAATAGAAAACAACATAATTTAACGAAATAAAATTACTTTATAATATTTACTCGGTAAAAGTTATATTGAGCTAATTCAGACCATTCAAATAAAATTACATTTTTATCAAAATAATTGTATATCCAATAGAAGGAAACTAGACTTTTTCATTGCTAATGTTCGGAGGAGATGGAATACTTTAAAAAACGAAACAAGTACCATTGAGATGTCGAACTTGCTTTGGACAAGTTAATGTGGTAATCAATCTAACCAAGACAAAGTGGAAGATGGTATGGCCCTACAAATTAAGAGCTAATCACAGCCGAACAAACTGTAGTAAGCCTGCATTCATTGCGGTTCAACGTCCCCGCACATAAATGAGATTAAATGATGTGGTTCTCGGACACGTTGATCCTAAACCTCAAAACATTTAAATAGTTTAAACAATGAAAAACATATAATGTGTAGTAGTACTAAATTGGCACTTTTTCTTATGTTTATACATATCCATCAAAATAGTCTTTTTTAACGCATTTTTTATGACTACCCTTGCTACGCTTCTTTTTTGTAAATTTTTCCTTAGTATTTGTGACTATCACGGTGTCATTTTGGTTTGGTCTATGTTTTAATCTACTAAATTTTGAACGTGGAAGTTTTAAAGGTCTTTTCTCACCAAGCAGCTTACCTATCAGTAATGAATTCATATGTTTTGTTTAACAAAAACAAATGAAATACAAGGAGTAAACTCAATTCCTTTGTAACACTTGCACGAGATTAAATAGATAATGAGCTAAGGAAATTTACGTATTCTATCAAGCTTATGTTATCTTTTTTATTTGTTTAATGTTTATTGAAATAAATAATAATAATAACACTAAATTTGATTTTGATTTAGTTTTGAATTTCTTTTTAAAAAATAAACTACAAATTAATAGTTTTGATTTCCTTTCAAGAAAATAAAGAATTAATTGATGATAAATATACAAACACATTCAATGCCAACTATAAGTGAACTCAAGCATTAAAAACTAAGAAAAATACAAACTTAAGATAGTTAAGTAAATATTGAATCTAGTTGACCAATGGAACTAAGCAATTTTTAAGCCATACTGGAACTTTTAATATGGTTAAGCTATGGTATATATGAGTTTTCTCCATTAGAGCTTCATTAAACATAGTTAAGGACTCCAACAAATTTAGAAGTTAGCCCAGTGTCCTCGTCAAAGCAACTAGAGAAAGGCTACAACATCTATTGTCATGAATTGCTCTTTGATCTAGGTAAATAGTTTAGAAGTGACCGGCTCTTTGCATTTTTCAATTTTTTGAAAAATTATGATGTTCCTTTATTTCCAAATAGCTTATATCGAGCAACTAAAGATAGTTTGATGTGGGCCAAACATGTCAAAAGTAAAAATTAAATATGTACAACTAAGCTTGTGATAGTGGTCAAAAAGTATCGTATCTACAAAGTGTGTGATTAGTTTTTATAATGAACAAATCAGTGAGTAGGATTGGGGAGGGGTTTAGTTGAATTCAATTATTGTAATAAAATGAATTCAATTATTATAATAAAATAAAATTGAACTATAGAAGACAAATAAAACCAAACAACACAAAATTGTGAAGACTAATCAATGAATTTTAAATCCAATTCTCGGTTCAATCTCAACCTTCACATGGATGTGCATAATCAACCGAAATATTGTTCTCGTACCTCTCTTTGGAACTATTAACTGTAGATTGTAACTAATTAAAACTAACTCTTTATTTAGGTCTAGCTATTAGACAATCTAAAATAATCTCTCGAAGTTTAGTGTGACAACTATATTATAGATCAGGAAAACAAGTTAATCTAAGCAATAATCACAAAATTTCAAATTATTTAACTTATGCTATTTTATCCCTAATGATGCATAACTATTAGTTTACCACACATAAATTAGATTTACAATAATTATAAATTTTAATCATGATTATAGCATTAAATCCATACATGAATAATTTAGTATGCCTATCTAAATTATCATACATAAATCCCAAACTTTAAACACATAATAACATAATCAATTTAGAAAGAGAGTCAAGAACAATATCACTAAGAATGATCAATGACTAAACATATTAACCAGCCTTAGTATTCCCTTTGAATTGGGAAGAAGACGATTAGCTACTTATAACTCTAAAAAAATAAAGAAATATGCATCATTTTATGTCTCCAATCTGCCCATACCTTGATTAGACTCTAAATTGCCCTTGTATGTTGCAAAAGTAGGGTTGTGTGATTAGACACAATGAATTCATATGTTTTGTTTAACAAAAACAAATGAAATACAAGGAGTAAACTTAATTCCTTTGTAACACTTCGAGATTAAATAGATATTGAACTAAGGAATTTTACATATTGTATCAAGCTTATGTTATATTTTTTATTTGTTTAATGTTTATTGAAATAAATAATAATAATAACACTAAATTTGATTTTGATTTAGTTTTCAATTTCTTTTTGAAAAATAAACAACGAATTAATAGTTTTGATTTCTTTTCAAGAAAATAAAGAATTAAATGATGATAAATATACAAACACATTCAATGCCAACTATAAGTGAGCCCAAGCATTAAAAACTAAGAAAACTACAAACTTAAGATAGTTAAGTAAATATTGAATATAGTTGACCAATGGAACTAAGCAATTTTTAAGCCATACTGGAGCTTTTAATCTGGTTAAGTTATGGTATATATGAATTTTCACCATTAGAGCTTCATTAAACATAGTTAAGGACTCCAACAAATTTAAAAGTTATTTTATTGTCCTCTGCAAAGCAACTAGAGAAATTCTACAACATGTATTGTCATTATTTGCCATGAACTGCTCTTTGATCTAGGTAAACAGTTTAGAAGTGACCGGCTCTTTGGATTTTTCAATTTTTTAAAAAAATTATGATGTTCCTTTATTTCCAAATAGCTTATATCGAGCAACTAAAGATAGTTTGATGTGGGCCAAACATATCAAAAATAAAACTTAAATATGTACAACTAAACTTATGATAGTGGTAAGAAAGTATCGTATCTACAAAGTGTGTGATTAGTTTTTATAATGAACAAATCAATGAATAGGATTGGGGAGGGGTTTAGTTGAATTCAATTATTGTAATAAAATGAATTCAATTATTATAATAAAATAAAATTGAACTATAGAAGACAAATAAAACCAAACAACACAAAATTGTGAAGACTAATCAATAAGTTTTAAGTCTAATTCTCAATTCAATCTCAACCTTCACATGGATGTGCATAATCAATCGAAATATTGTTCTCGTACCTCTCTTTGAAACTATTAACTGTAGATTGTAACTAATTAAAACTAACTCCTTATTTAGGTCTAGCTATTAGACAATCTAAAATAAGCTCTCAAAGTTTAATGTGAAAACTATATTATGGATCAGTTAATCTAAGCAATAATCACAAAATTTCAAATTATTTAACTTATGCTATATTATCCCTAATGATGCATAACTATTAGTTTACCACACATAAATTAGATTTACAATAATTATAAATTGTAACCATGATTATAGCATTAAATCCGTACATGAATAATTTAGTATGCCTATCTAAATTATCATACATAAATCCCAAACTTTAAAGACATAATAACATAATCAATTTAAAAGCAGATTCAAGAACAATATCACTAAGAATGATCAATGACTAAACATATTAACCAGCCTTAGTATTCCCTTTGAATTGGGAAGAAGATGATTAGCTACTTATAGCTCTAAAAAAATTAAGAAATATGCATCATTTTGTGTCTCCAATCTGTTCGTACCTTGATTGGACTCTAAATTGCCCTTCTATATTGCAAAAGCAAGGTTGTGTGATTAAACACAATCAACTACATAGGTATGTATTGTTAGATCGCTTATGGCCCAAGAATCCACATTGCGCAATGCAATGGACTATAGAAATTCGAGTCTTATGTCTTGGTTAATTAAAGTTTCACAATAAGAAGTATGCAGAATTACCTCTTGTAGCACATGGACTAGGTTTCTTTCCAAATATCTTGATGCTGCAACTCATGAACATCCTCTGCCAGTATCCACACGAGGATGATTGATCCGGACAGTGGCTAATGTGTGTTAGCACGTTCTAAAATACTTTAGAATGCCGCACAATTTTTTTTCTCTCAGAAAGGAACAAATGGCTAGGTGACTAGGGCTTTTATGTCACATCTAATGAGACATAAGCTCTCTATTTATAGAGAAGCCCTAATCCTAAAACTATTAGGAGTAGGAATATCATAATCCTAAACCCATTAGGATTATGGAAGCCCAATAAGTTTCAGCCTATATTATATCTCATTTAATAAAAGCCCGACAACTTAATTGAATCTAACCTAATAAATATATCCACATATATTTATTCAGTGCCTAATAAATTAGGCCTAAGAGAATAAGCCCAAATCACATCACTCTTTATGTGTGACCCTATATCACACTTCAAGGCCCATCAGTCATAAGTGGCCTCTAGCAAGAAATTATGACTACCTATATCAAATTAGGATCAGTAATCTGATTTAACCTTTAACCATGGTTACAAACTCAGTCCCTTCATAACATGATATCAAGATTAATCATAAGACATGGTACATGTCAACATTTAATTAATCATAATTTCTTGATTCCTAATTTGACTAACTATAACAAATGACATTAATGACTCCTTATCAGTTCATTTAAACACGACCATGCATTTCTTCAGCCAAACTTGTTAAGAGACTCAAATGATATCTCTCTCTCATTTAAGAGAGGTACAAATCTCATCTACGTCATTCACATCCCTCCGCATGATTCATTTAATGTCCAATGTAAGACTACTTGCTATCCAGTTAAAAATAACCTATTCTAATGTCAAAACGTCGAATTCCTCTTGTAGGGAACCAGGATGACTTCAGGACAGAGGACTAAAGTCAAACTATATTGAGAATCACTAATGACATGAAACCATGTAGTGTTCTCTTTGTGGGTCAGTCCAATAAATGTTCTCTAACATATATCTATGTATCTGATTTGATAACTCATATCCATGATCAGTAAAATGTGATCATCAATCAGAACACATACTAGCCTTAATTTATTATTGTTCCACCAATAATGATCGATCAGGGACAATTTAGAATAATATTATAATGCTTATGGTTTTACTATCAAGTCACATATTTGATGACATAAGCCTAATACTATTCATGGAATGTAAATCACATTACATAAACAATATACATGCATATATAAAAGAATACTCCATAATTTATAAATAATAAGTCAGAATGTCAGTACAAAAATTACATATGTCCATTGGCCTAGGGCACACTTCTAACGTGTAGGTGCTTGTGAATGTCAACTTTCTAGAAGTCACAAGGTTATACTTTCACAGTTAGATACACAGGAAAGATACATGAATGTGTAACTCACTTTGTGTAGGTCTCCACATAGGTGTGTAGGCCACATATATGGCTGAAACAATGTCTTTACGTTTGAACATATTTTAGTGACTTAAACAGTCCCATAAACGACCTTGTAAGTCATAGTGACTTTAATTCCTCTATTATATGTCCCATTTTCACCCTAACTCATCTCTTTTTTGCTTTATGAAGGTAAACAAGACCAAATATCAGTATAACAACACCAAGGATGTGAATTTAATCATTTTGGTTCTTTTTCCTCTAACTTACACCTAAATCAAAATATGAACCAAATAAGTATCTTATATACAACTAACAAGTGTAAATCGCATCGTGTTTTAAGGTATAGTTTGATATGTGTTTAGCTGTTGATTCAATCATTTAGTATGTGTTTAGGTTATAATCATGTTATTTTATTAATTATTTGTGTTTGAATTGTTTTATGGGTTGGCACAAGTTTTTGAGCTTAAATATTACATTTTTGAGATACCTTGATGTGCTTGCTAGTGTTTTAGGGTCGATATTGAAGAACGAAGGAGTTTCGGAGGGAACCGAGCCATAACATAGACCTATAATCATGACAGGCATGCACAATCATGACAGAAGCTCCAAAAATGGCCCATGCTGCTAAAGGCTCAGATATGAGCCACAATTATGACTTACATCAGGCAGATGCGCAAACGCTTAACAACTTCACATTTCGATGGACTTTTTGAATCTTTTGGACCTCAGAAAAATCCTAAGGTTACCCAAAATGTAAAAGACTATTTAAAGAACAACAAAAGGAGAGAGAGAGAGGAGCTTTACATTTAGCAACTCTTGGAAAAAGAGAGAGAAGAAGAACATAACGCTACTGGTCCCCGAATCAGGTAGTATCTTGATGCTATTGCCTTTCTGATTTGTCTAACCTTCTCTTCATTTCCTTTTTCATTTAAATGTATAAAGTTGTGATGGATTGTATGCAAAATGGACTTCAGGTTGTTGGTAATGTTCTAAACTCTCCTTCAGGATTTTACTTTGAGTTAAGGTTGATTTAGTTATTTATGTGTTTATTGGTTTGGGTGTTATGATTGATTAATGTATTTGCTTGTTTTAGTAACAAACTGAAAGGGTGAGCTAGATAAAAATGATTACATCAGATTAATGAGAGTTAGGTGATCTAATTAACCACTTAATCTATCTAATCGATAATTTCATGGAGAGAGATCCTATGCGAGATCTGATTGTTTATTAAAGAGCTTTAGAACTAATTAGAATGATGGGTAATTTGTGAATTGAGAGGTTGCAAGTTCCATAATTCAATTATGGTTTACAATTTAGGGTTTAATGGTTATAACTCGAGAGAGAGTAATCAACCCTATGACCATCTAGAACCGACACCTTATAAACACATAAATGGATATATTAGCTATAACGATAGGTGAAATCCCCTCCCCTATAAATTGATCAACTCTCTTGACAAATTTTAATTGTGGTCTTTGTAACTACTCAGTTTATTTTTTTTGTTGAAATTTCTCCTTTACAATTCTTAAATCAATTTCTTATATTCACTTTCTGTATTAACTTATGCAGTTTCTATTTCCTTTTATTCTTTTCTTTGAGCCTTAGATAACTTAGGATTAGGTTACTCGTGGGATCAACCCTTCAATACTACAAAGCATGACCCATGCACTTGTAGATTATTTAAGGATTTATAAATTGTAAAACTCGCTTAACAACAACATAAATAATAATCAATAGTTATTCATGAATAAATGGATGATCAATCAAGCAATTATAATAGTTATTTTATTATTTATTTTCCTTGCTTGACATCCTGACTTTACTTAACCAATCAAGCATCTGAATATGCTTAGAATTAGTAATTTTTAGTTTGTAGAAGGACTATATTGTATTCCAAACACCTAATGAGAAAGCACAATTAAAGAAATGCATTAAAGATTCAAGATGTATATTGCATAGCATACAAACTGAAGGAAAATTGAGGAAACTTAGTCTATCTAGGATAGCAAGTCTCTATTCATCCATTATTAACATGATAACTAATACTTCTACAATAGTTCTTTTTTTAATTTTAGATAGGCAACCCTAAACTATAAATAAATCTTTATAGGAGTTATTAGTGAACTTACTAGAAGAAAACATTTACCAAATATATAATTCCTTTAGACCTTATTTAAGGATATGATTAAGAAATATGAACATCAAAGCTACTAAACGTCATTATTATTGACAATTATTTTAACCTTAGAGCTTTTGATAAGTTCTTAAATGTTAATTCATTTGATCTACTACACTTAGTGATTAATGCCTTATAAATGCCTAGGATACTCACTTTAGCTCATATTTGATTTTAGGTACATTTTCAGAAGTGAATGAGTTACAATGACCTGAAAACATATTCATTGAAATCATCTTCTCAATGTCCATACTTTACTGATTTATGGGGAAAGAAGAAGAAGAGGATTAAAAGAAGAAGAGACAAGAAAGAGTGTAAAAGTGAAGAACAAAGCTAGAAGCATCTCACGACCACACTATCGTGTGCATAGGCATGGGACACTCTCTCATTCCTATTCCATGCTTCTCACGACCGTGAGAAGCTACTTACGGGTGTAACAAAGCATGTCACACCCGTGAGGTCCTTCTCACACTTGTGAGAAGTCACTCACAGGTGTGAGAAGGGATAGTTGTTGTTGGACCCCAAACTTTTCTTGGAAGATTTGAATTAATAAATGAGAAAAGTGGAGAGGTTCATATATATTCTTTGGTGCTTTCAATGGCTAAGAGATTTTGAAATGGGAAGAATTAAGGTGAAAGTTAGAAGTAGAATGCAAAAAAAAATGGAATTGAAATTGTGTAGTAAGTTGATGAAGAATATGTAAATATATGTATGTTCTGTTATTGGTGTTCACAATTAATCATAGGTTAAATTTCCTTATGGATGATGTTGATTTGAAATGGACATGAGAATGAGGAATGAATGAACTAGAAAGGTGATCATGTTATGATTTGTGCTAAAGAAAGACTGTGAAACAAAATAGGTGGTTGATCTGGAAAATGTGCACTGACTGTGCTTTGGTTTGTTAGCCATAACTTTTTCTGTAGTTATCCAAATGAGACTATTATTTGTTTAGATTAAATTAGAAACATATGGATACATTTCTTATGAAGACATAGAATTTAAATTCGGTCTGCAAAAATCAAAAAATTTGTCATGAAGTTGAAAACTGGGTGTAGTACATTAGGGGATGAATGTAAAAATTCATATTCTGTATTCGAGGGAAAATCTAAATTAATCTAGGCTGATTTAGGAAAATGTACCTTCTAGAAAGTTGTAGGTATTTGTTTTAGCTTTTCAACGATATATAGCATGAAGTTTTTGGACATCTGAGCTGAAAGTTATGGTCCTTATAAAGGAAGATGTATCTTTTGCCTTTTCATCTTCGTTTATGTTTTTCCTTCTATGATGACGTCATCTTTGTCTATACTTCTTCTATAATGATGTCTTCTTCATCTATGTTTTTCCTTCTATGATGATATCATCTTCATCTATACTTCTTCTATGATGACGTCATCTTCATCTACACTTCTTCTATGATGACGTCATCTTCGTCTATGTTTTGCTTCTATGTTTGACTTTTATTGTCTATCCCATTTTTTACCCTTCAGACGATAAAATCTATCTTTTAGGTCTTCATTAAAGTTGTAGATCTTGAAGTGCTCTTTTTAACCATATAAAGAACACCTCAATAGGATATCTATGGTGAAAGTTATAGCAATTTTCCCAATGCATCTGTCTTTTCCATTTTGCATTTGCTTCTATGTTTGACTTTATCATCTATGTTTGACTTTTATCGTCTATCCCATTTCGGCCCTTAAGACGATAAAATCTGTCTTTGAGGTCTTCATCAAAGTTGTAGATATTTAAGTCCTATTTCTGTCCATATAAAGAAAACCTCAATCAAATATTTCTAGAGAAATTTATGGCTGTTTCCCTAAAACAGGTTTAATACGATTTAGGACAAAAACATGTTTGATTCTTTTGGCCATAACTTCTTCTCTAGACACTCAAATGACTTGATTCTTGAACCATAGGACTCGTAAGAAAATGGAGAAGATTTTTATAGAATAAAGTGTTATGTTAGAATGTTTAAGGGTGCTTTTGGCAAGACACGTAAGTATAAAAGACATAAGGCATAAAGGGAAGGGCAAATGGGACAATTCTCAATCATTAAGGGCATAATTGGGAGACGAAGTGTTGTCTTCCTTATAAATGAAGAAGAAAAACGTGAATGGGAGGATAAGTTATAGAGAATAACAAAAATGAGAGAGAAAGAGAAAGGGAGCTTGATGGTTTGAGAGAAAGAAGAGAAAACAAGCTAGGGTTTGATTTTTCTTAATCTTCAAGAAAGATTTTAAAGTTGTCCAAGAAGAGAACAAGGAAGAGGAAGAAAAGAGCTTTCTTTTGAGCTAAGCATCCCTTCATTTGGTGAAGAATGATGGTAAGACCATTTTGACACTTTTGGATTTTTGGAAGGGATTTTAGTCCATGGAATTTGGAAATTGTTTGGGTTTAAGTATTCTACAACAAATTTCAGTGATTGTGTTTTAGGGATTTTCAATTGGAAACCCTAATGAGTGGGATCTTTGTTATTGTATAAAGGGATCAAAGAGGTAAGAGAGACAAGAGAAGAAGCAGGTTTAAACAAGACTATAAGCAAGGAAATCAAGGTGGGTGCATGTTTATAATAGAGTAAATGAGCCATTAATGTGTTCTTTGAACCAAGAAAATTTAAAATGTTTTCAATTGTGTGCTTAAATGTGCCACATGTTTGTATGTGAATTGTTTGGTTATTTGATGAAAACGATTTTTGAAAGAATCTTGATTTATGAAAAGATTTTGAAAATGTTTTTTTGAAAAGAAGCAAGTTTTTAAGAATTGTCATTTGGGCAACATGCTATATGTTATATTATGCACTAAAAAATGTATGACCATGTATGCCATTAAGTTGTGTTATGACATTTTGTATAAAGAACAACATGAGAATATGCAAATTGATTATGTTTAGGCGAGAGTGGAACCGTTCTTTTCGTCACATGCACATTGACAAGAACCTTCTCCCGGCTGCCCGCTTGTGACCCACGAGATCCAAAAAGTGGACTCATTTTGTTCACAGAGTAAACTTCAGTTTCTCTATTCTGTTTCACGAAACCCTCGAGCCATTTGTTGTGCATTTGCATTCGATGTGATAAGTTTGATGCATATATGACTTCTAATTTCTTATGAATTGTTTAAAAGTGAGAATTTTGAGAAATAAGTATTTGATTATTTTTCATACAAAATTTCTATGGATTCTAAAATGTATAATACAATGAGCTTTGGAAATAATTCTTGCTTATTATTCGTTATAAACCGTTACCCACGAGCTTTTGAGCTCATCCCCTTTCTGTCCCCACCTTCAGGTGATGAGCAAGAGATGGAGTGACACAGAGTCAAGGCATCACTCCAAGTTACTTATATTGTATTTTGAGTTAGTTTTGGAAAACAAAATTCTTTAGTCATTTTTTGGAAATTGTAGTTCATATACTTTTGTATTTTGGAGATTTCAAATTATTGTGTATTAAAAGGCCATGATGGCTTTGTAAGATCCTTTTTTTTAGGGAATTGAAGTATGAGTGATGAAAATTTGTTGTAAGAAATGTCTTAAAGAGTATGATGAAGTAAAGATTGGGGAGTATTATGATCTATGTATTCCAATTAGGAGTTGGGTTCCGAAAACGGGATCCAACAGTTGTCCCATTTCAAGCTAGCTTTTAACTATAAAGTGTAATGTTTGTGATGGTCAAAAAAAGAGAATTAAAAGAAGATGAGACAAGAAAGAGTGTGAAAGTGAAGAACAAAGCTAGAAGCATCTCATGACCATGTGCGGTTGAGAGAAGAGATCTCACACCCATGCAAACCATATTGTGGCCGTGAGATGCTTCTAGCTTTGTTCTTTACTTTCACAGGTGTGAGACACTCTCTCATGCCTATGCCATACTTCTCATAGCCATGAGAAACTACTTTGTCACACTCGTGAGAATTCACTCATAGGCGTGTGAAGGGACAATTATCCTATTTAAACCTAGTTTTTTATTATAAAGGATAATGTTTATGATAGCTGAAAGAAGATATTTGGGATACAAGCATATTGAAGCATTTTTCTTCATTTTTTCACAGCTTTAAACACTAACAAAGGCAACGATGGCTAATGCTTAGAGCTTAAAGGAGAATATGGAAGGCTGACTTTTTGAAACTAGTTCAAAGGTGAAACTGACACCTAGGATGCACGATTAAGCTTATCTTATCTTCGTTTAATATTAGATCTCTCTCTCATAATTATTTACGTTATCATTTGTTTAATTGATTTAGGTATTCATGTATGGATAATCATATTCTCGTTATTGTTAAATTGTTTATATTGTAAACCCATTACTAGAATCATTAGTACAATCCTTAGTTATTGTATTTGGTTTCATATATAGCAACTAATGCTTATTAATCATTAGGGATAACGTAGCCTAGGTTAAATGACCCAAGCTTATGTGGTTGTTTCTTAGATTGATCCGTTTTCAATTTTGTAATGTGGTTGCCACAATGAATCAAGAGATTTATCCTAGATTATTCGATGGTTAGGTTTAATTAACGGTTGTATCTTAATTAAACAATGCAAAAGGGAAAATCGAGATTAACAGAACTTGTTGTTAGTCTACGACTAATAGTTCTTAGAGAGATGTGAAAGCATTATAACAATAAAATATGTATAATCATATGTAGGCTGAGATTGATCTGAGAGTCGAGTTTCTTGTATATTCATCACTTTTATCATTTTTGAATGTTTTCTTCGATTTGTTCTAATTGGTCTAATTTTATTTTCTTAATTGTGTAAAACCTAAACCCCGCCCCCCTTTTATTTTCTTTGTATCAATTATTTTCATTATAGACATTAACTGAACATTCCCTATGGATATGATCCTGAATCATCATAACTACAAAGTTTAATGTGCAGAGTTAGGTAAATTTTGCAATGCACTTGATATGCACTGTCAAATTTTGGCATCATTGTTATGGAGTGTGGTAATTTATTTATTTTTTTTACTTTAGTTGATTTTTTATGTATATATTTGTTCATAATTGTTTTCTTCTCATTAGTTATTAATTTTTAAATGTTTGTTAGTGTTAGTGTATGGTAGTGATGGGATCTACTTGTGGAGAACCTAAGCAACTTGATCTGAAAATTGAAAGGACATCTCAAAGGTTATGAAGGAAAGCAAGAACAACTATGGGAGTATAACAAGCATTTAAATTCAATAAAACAATAGCAAATCCAAGAACACTATAGGAGTTGGCTACATTGGACTTAACCCAAAGACCCTTATACATGACATTTCTTAAATTTGCTTAGCTTGTTACCTTTGAATTTAAGTCTGGATTGATACATTTTCTGTCTAATTTCATGGCCTTGTAGGTAATGATGGGTATAAGAATCTCATGGAGCTCAATGTGGTTTGTCTAAGCATGAAACCTCAAGGGGTGATAGACGAGCAAATCATGTTGAGGGCCTTTTCATTCTCTCTTAAAGATACAGCAAAGGATTAGTTGTTTGATCTACCTGTTGGAAGTATAAACAAGTGGATAGAGATGAAGCAGATATTGTTAGAAGAATATTTTCCAACATCAAAGACAGTGAGTATCCGGGAGGAAATCTATGGCATAAAGCAACATAATGGACACTTTTTATGAGTACTGGGAGCACTTTAAGAAATTATGTGCTAGCTGTCCTCATCATAACATACTCAAACAACTCCTTTTTTAGTATTTCTACGAGGGTTTGTTGCCTATAGAGAGGAGATTGGTTGATGCAACAAGCAATGGAGCATTATATGAAAAGACTCTTATGGAGGCTCGTATTTTGATTGAGAGAATAACTGCTAACACTCAACAATTCAACACTCATAATGATTTTCGTCATGTGAATTAAGTATATACTTCATCCATCAAACAACTTTTAAATAAGCTATCAACTTTTGTTTGAAAACTTACAGTTTGACAAGCATAGGTAAAGGCATGTGGGATATGTGCAAATACAAAGCATCTGACTGACGAGTGCTCGATATTGCAAGAGGAAAGAATGGAGTATGTTAATGCTGTAGGAGGGAATTATCCTAATTAGTACAACCCGTACTCCCAGACGTATAACCTAGGCTAGAGGGATCATCCCAACTTAAATTAAGGGGGGTATAGACAGCAAAACTAATTCCAAAATTAGACACAAGGCCTGCAGCAATTCTAGCTAAGACCATAAGATTCTTCCTCGAATTCAAATACATTTTTGGAAGATTTCATTAATTCCAATGCTATTAACACTCTGCAATTTCAACAGGAAGTAAAATCGAGCTTCCAAAACTTGGAACACCAAATAAATCAGATGGCAGTAAGGATGCCATCATAACCGAGACAAATGTGAAGAATATTAGTACAATCACCTTAAGGAGTGGTAAGAAGCTTAAGGACCCTAAAAAATTACTCAAGGAATTGTTAATGAAGAAAACATTGAGAGGGATATCAAAAAAGCAAGGGACTTTCCATCAAGCTCAAAAGTAAATACCGAATTCCCAATTTTAAAAAGACTAATCCTCTACCTTTTCCTAGCAGGTTAGCAAAGTTGAATAAGGAGAATAAGGATAAAGAGATCTGGGATAGTAATCCTATACTTTGAATCCATTCCTCATTACATCTCAGAGGTTTCTCATAGGCTGGTAATTGGGTACAACTTGAGGTATTTGAAGGTAATTGAGTAGCCAATTAAGGTTTCACCAGTCTTAATGTAGGAGATGATACCTACGGCCTCTTTTTGGGATTATTACTCGAGAATTTCTAGCAAAGTGGAAATGTCATAATGATAGTATTCAGTGACATATCCAATTGAGTAAAGAGCCTCAAGGACAAGAACTAACATCACTTGGTCTAGATGTGGCATAGTCAATTTCATAGGAGTTGACACTTTAACCATACTCTGAACCAACTATAGTATAGAATGGTGAAAGGATGAATTGCACAAGAACATTGTCTATGGAAGGGTTATAGTCAAACCACTGATTTTTCAATCAATTGGAGGTTATGATGTATTCCTAGATATCACTCATAACTTGTTCGAATTAAGTGTTAATTCAAATGGCCAACATAACCGGGAACCTATTGGGTCAGACACATTGGAGATACGAAGAATGAGTAAAATGGTTTTGGATAGGGATCCATGATATGAGAGATGCATGACTAAGCTAATTTGGTTGTGAATCATATGACACATGTGAATCTTTCTTATTAGGTAAGTTGACAAAATTTTCCTTTAATAAGCAAGATGACAAAATTACCCTTTAAAGAAGGGGTGAATGTTTTCAAGCTAAATTAAGTGGGCTTAAAAGCCACTTAATTCCCACTAACTCTCCATTGATGTTGGCAATTAGAGGGGGAGCAAAGGGTGTCAAAGACACTCCATTTTCATGCAAAATTTGTAAGAAAATAAAGTAGCTTTTGTGAATTGTTCACCATCTTCTAAAATACTCTCTCAAAGAACACCACAAAACCAGCAATTTGTGTATATTCTAACCATTCTTTCAAAGAGGTTTCAAGCTTTGCTCTTCATGTGGATACCATTGTAGATATCCTCCTTTGGTCTTTGTGGTTTATGACAGCCTGAAGAGGTGATGACAATATAGAACGAAGGAGATTGTAAAGTACACATCTTAAGTTCATGTTTTGTTTTACTACATCTAATGACACACATTTGATTCTGTACTTTTTGGATTTCATTTTATTTCCCACTGCGTATTTTGATAGTTGATGCATGTGATGCCATCTTATGCCTATTAGACATAGTTTCTATTATATATGCAATAGGATTGCATGGTTGTGATAGCTGTGGGTCTATTCTTAGAAAATCTGAAATTAAATTATGAAAATTTATTTTCGCAATTTTCTTTCACTGATATGCTCATGAGACGTTAGTAGATGGCTTTAGTGATTAAAAAATGATTTCAATGTGATTGAAGTAATTATTTTCGAATTTCTAACAATATGTTGGAAAACTGTTTTTTGTTGAACAGATGTTATAGGTTGGCTAAACTGATGAGGTTTAACATGTTTTTCATGGAATTTGGTTTAATTAATTTTTCAAACATTAAATAGATCATGTCAATTTTTTTGAAATTGATGGAACTATTTTGTTGATAATTTTGTGTGCATATGTTTCAACTCCAGTACCTTAAAAATATTTTTGTGTGATAAAAATGTGTTATTTTTATGAATAAAGCATGCCAAAACGATTTTTCTCGAATTAAATTTTCCCCAAAAAATTTTAGATGCCAAATTTTTTATTTTTAGCATCTCAATGGTGTTTCGATTATCTTGCTAATTTTTAGTGATTCCATTTGATGAATTTCAAATGACCAAGAGATGTATGGAATGATGATTTCATGTTTTGAAAATTTTAGGAAATTTTGGAAATTAATTTATGTAGAGCATTATTTTCTAGTAAGACTAGAAATTGGCATGTGACAAAATTAAAATGTTTAATCTTGACATCAAATTAATCAATTTTAAGGTGAATTAATTTCTAAAATTAAAAGTTTAATTTAATTTGATTAATATTAAATTCTAAACCAAAATGACATACAAGATTAAATTTAGCCAAGATAACTCTTAGGAAGAAATTCGATCTAATAGTTGAATCAACTTCCAAAATGTAGGATCCATAACTTGTCACAACCAATTTTGATGTGTTTAATATTATGCATTAGAGGATGCATGTTAGGAGCATGTGTGGGCTTGTATGATGGATGGTTATAGACTTAAGCCTAATATGATTGGGGTGTCTATATTATGCCATATAGTTATAGCAACTATATATATGTGTGATATATACAAGGCCTTCCAAGTTAAATGAGACCTAAGCAGAAATCCCTCACTTAGAATATTAATATTAACTCTTTGCATTAAAATGGTGAGGATCAGCATTCTTTTAGAGTTAGGATTGTTGGGCAAACCCAAGCCCATCCACAAGAATATGTTCGATCCATAGAAATATGATTTCTAAATTAATAGGTCAGTTTTAACTAGAAGCGTTGATTTGTTGGGAAAACCCAAGGTCAACATAGACCGAGGTGAAATTGGGCAGTTTACATGTGATGTACATAATCAAGAGTTGATAGCCCAATGTGTGCTCACACATCAACAGTTGACAGCACTAGATTCGATAGTTGCATTAAATGAAATTGGTGTGACTGATACCTGGCGATTGACCTAGGATGGCTTGTTGGGAAAACCTAAGGTAGTTCATAAAGATACTGGATATCGACCTACTAGGAGAACTTCTATACAAGGTCTTTCACATTCATATTAAAGGTTATGGATTCGTGAGAAAATAATGGGAGCCATAATAGGTGTTAGTAAAGTCCTAACTAACATGTATTTACGTACAATCTAACACCATTTCCCTCTTTGATATTAGGTTGCAAGAATCAACACCATGACCACGAGTGTGAACCTATGCTCACTTATGGAAACCAATAAATTGACTGGACCTAACTTCCTATATTGGCTTAGGAACCTAAGAATAGTTCTTGAGTTGGAAAAACTAGGCTACGTCTTAGAAGAACCACTTCGCAATCCCCCTTCTTCTGATGCTTCTGATAGTGATCAGAAGGCATACAAAAAGCATCTCAATGATAGTGAGAAAGATAGCTACATAATACCGGCCACTATGTTACCACAATTACAAAATACCATGAGGTTATAGATGTTTGTATCATAATCTATCTTTGAGAGAGCTCTTTGACAACAAAATTAGGTTCAACAGGTTCAAGACCTTAAGGTTGGTATTCCACTCCAAAATGGCTGAGGGGGCATCTCCAACACAATATACACTAAAGATGAATGGCTATATTGATAGGTTAGCCTACTTAGGTTTCCTGATGGATCATAAATTAAGTATAGACTTAATTCTAATCGGTTTGACTAGTAGTTATTCACAATTTTTACTTAACTATAGGAGGAACTAGATATGCGCCATGATTCCTGAATTAATCAACTTGCTCAAAATAGTTTAGCCATCTTTCAGGAAGGACAGTAAGGTTATGATGCTAGTGGACTCTTCTAGTTAGAGGAGGAAGAACCAAAAGAAGAAGTCCATAAGGCCAAAAGGGGTGTGGCTAAGAAGAAAGCTAAGGAGACTACCCCTAATAGAACATACTTCTATTATGGCAAGGATGGCTATTGGAAAAGGAAATGTAAGGCCTATCTAGAGTCATTAAAGTAGAAAAAGGCATCAAATGCCCCATCTACTTCAAGTATGTTTGTTATTGATATTAATATTATTTCTAATAACAATATATGAGTATTGGATACCGGTTGTGGGTCACACGTATGTACCCATATGCAGGGCCTCGGGAATAGTACATAACTCAAGAAGGGAGAGTCAGACCTGCACATGGACAATGGATAAAGATTTATTGTATTAGCTATAGGAACTTATGTATTGACACTCGCCAGTGGGCTTATAATAGAATTTCATGATTGTTTTTATGTACCTATATTGACTAAGAATTTTATTTCAGTTTCTAGTTTTAATAAAGTTGGTTTCCATTTAAATTGTTGTTTATTAGTTTGAATGGAATTCTTTATGATATAAGCACATTATCCAATGGAATATACATATTAGATATGTCCAATCTAGTTTTAAATATCAATGACAATAAAAGACAAAAGCAAGATAATTTGAAATCATCGTACTTATAGCATTGACACCTTGGTCATATAAATGAGAGACGCTTGAATAAATTACACAATTGTGGTAATATAGGTTCATTTGATTATAAATCATATGACACATGTGAATTTTTCTTATTAGGTAAGATGACAAAGTTACCCTTTAAGGGAAAGGGTGAACAAAATACTAGGCTGTTGAACTTAATATGTTCAGATGTATACGGTTTGATGTCCATATATACCAAAGGTGGTTTCATATACTTCATTACCTTTATTGATGATTATTCATGATATGAGTAGGTATATCTTATGAGATACAAATCTTAGGCTTTTGAAAAGTTTAAAGAATTCAGAAATGAAGTAGAGAAACAACTGGGTAGCAATATTAAGCCAAGAGTTTCTAAATTATCTCAAAGATAATAATGGGATAGTATCTCAGTGGACTTCACCTTACATGCTGCAACATAATAGTGTGGTAGAAAGGAGAAACTAAACCTTGTTGGATATGGCAAGGTTAATGATGGGCGTAGCAGATTTGTTAAAAGGAATTTTAGGGATATACACTCTAGACTATTGATTATGTGTGTGTGTGTGTGTGTGTGTGTGTGTGTGTGTGTGTGTGTGTGTGTGTGTGTGTGTGTGTGTGTGTGTGT
>JAOSBN010000177.1:14532312-14552809 GCA_027563595.1 Erythroxylum suave
TGTGTGTGTGTGTGTGTGTGTGTGTGTGTGTGTGTGTGTGTGTGTGTGTGTGTGTGTGTGTGTGTTTGTGTGTGTGTTCCATATGAGATGTGTTCTAACAAGAAACCATATCTTTCTCATATGAAAGTTTGGGGGTTTCCGTCTTATGTGAAGCGAATTCAATTAAAACATTAGAAGTTAAATATGATAAATGTTTGTTTGTAAGATATCCTAAAGAAACAATAAGATATCATTTCTACAATGTTTAGGAATAAAAGGTGTTACTTTTAAAGCTTGGTATCCTTTTAGAGAAAGAGTTTCTTCTAAAAGAAGACTATAGGAGCAAAATTAAACTTGTGGAAGTTTAAGAAGCTCAAACAAACATAGATCAATAGCCTGAACTCGAGACTATCATTCATAATGATGAAACAATTTTGAAACTTTCTCACGCACAAAAAGTTTTTAGGGAAAGTAGGATATGTCATGTTTTAGAGAGATATGGGTTTCTTATAAGTGAACATAATGATGTATTGCTCATAGAAGACAATGAGCCTACTACCTATGAAGAAGTTCTAAAGAGTTCAGAATCTAACAAATTGCTTCAAGCCATAAAATTTGGAATGGATTCCATGTATGAAAATGAAGTATGGACTTTGGTTGACCCACTTGAAGAGATAAAACCTATAGGTTAAAATGGCTTTTTAAGAAGAAAACTGACACTGAGGGTAATGTAGTAACCTATAAAGCTAGGCTTGTAGCTAAAGGATATCATCAAAGACAAGGACTGGACTATGTAGAAACATTTAACTCGATAGCCATGCTTAAATCCATTAGGATACTCCTGGCCATTTTTGCTCATTACAATTATGATATATGGAAAATGGATGTGAAAATAGACTTCCTTAATGGAAACCTAGTCGAAGATGTGTACATTACACAAACTGATGGTTCAATATCCAAAAGTGACGAAAAGGTATGCAAGCATGGATTGAAATAAGCTTCCGGATGTTAAAATATCAAATTTAATGAGACAATCAAAGAGTTTGGTTTCTTATAAAATCTAGATGAACCTCGTGTGTATAAGAAGTTTAATGGTAGTGCAATTGTAATCCTTGTGTTATATATAGATGACATGCTACTAATAGGAAACAATATCTCATCTTTACAATCAGTAAAGATTATGTTGTCTAAGAATTTCTCCATGAAAGAACTTGGAGAAGCAACTTACATTTTTAGGGATAATAATTTATAGAGATAGATCTAAGAAGTTGCTTAGTCTTTCTTAGTTTACATACATAGACAAGACACCAAAGAAGTTTAGAGCAGTTAGGTTATCTTCTCATGACGCATAGGATTACACAGTTGAAATCTATATGTCCAAAGACACAAGATGAGAGGACTCGCATGAATTTGATCCCTTATGCTTCGATTATAGGATCAATCATGTATGTTATGTTATGTATGAGACCCAATGTATCAAATGCCCCTATGTATCAAATTCTCTAGGTTTTACAAGAAAATACTAGTTGGATCCTGGTGATGGTCATTGAGTAGCTGCCAAGAATATCCTTAAGTACTTAAGAAGAACTAAGGATGTATTCTTGGTATATGAAGAAGGAGATCTTATTATGAGTAGGTATACAGATGTTAGTTTCCAATCTAACAGGGATAACTTAGGATATACTTTTACACTAAATGATGGAGCAGTCAGTTGGAAGAGTTCCAAATAAGAGACAACTGCAATAAGCGAAGTAGAGTATATTGCCACTTTAGAAGCAAAAGGAAGCAATTTGGATCAAGAAGTTCATCATGGAACTTAGAGTGGTTCCTAGCATTGTTGGCCCAACACAGTTGAATTGTGACAAAAATGATTTCATAACATAAGCAAAAGAACTAAGGTCTTATCAAAAATCCAAACATGTACTCAGGCGATACCATTTAATTAAAGAAATCATTGGTAGAGATGATGTCAAGATAGAGAGAGTGCCCACTAATCAGAATATTGCAGATCCTTTAACTAATCAAATTCCTAAAAGGAGATATGATTCTTATGTACTTACCTATGGTAATAGATATAAAAGCGATTAGCTTCAGTGCTAGTGTGACGATATTAGAGAACTATTCTAAAGACAATCACCTTTAGCACTTATTGTATAAATCTTCATGATTAATAAAAAGGAATTTTCATTAATTTGATATTCATGTTCTTTATGAATTGATAGTGATCTTAAATTGAATCAATGAAGTCATTGGTACATTACAAAGCATGAGGGAAATCATGATGAGATCATGATAATGAGATTCTTATCATATGTAATTATGTTAGTGTCTAAATTATCCCTAGCTATAGGATTAATAAGATGGTACATTATCAGTCTTGACAGACTAGCACATATTGTACTCCTGGATTAGATCAAGTTGTGGATCTCATAAGCTATAAGCATAAGTTGTTTAGATTTAACATAAGGATAATTTCTAAGAGCAGTAAGTACATTAGATGACTTACCATGAGACCATCATATGGATAATCTATTTTGGTGTCAGTGATAGTCTAATCATAGCAATGGTGCAAATATCTTTAGACTAGAGGTGTTTAAGGATATCTTATATATTGATCATATACTTTGACTTCATTACTCATTTCCTCTCAGAGGTTGCTCATAGGGTGGTAATTAGGTACAACTTAAGGCATTCAAAGGTAATTGAGTAGAAAATAAAGGATTCACCACTCCTAATAGGAGAAGATGATACCAATGGCCTCTTGTCAGGGTTATTACTCGGGAATCTCTGGCCAAAGTGGAAATGTTATGAAGATAGTCCTCAGTGACATATCCAATTCAGTAATAAGCCTTAGGGACAAGAACTAACATCACTTAGGCTAAATGTGATGTATTCAATCTAGTGAGAGTTGACACTTTAACCATACTCTAAACCAAGTGGGGTATAGAATAGTGAAAAGATGAAGTGAACAGGAACATTTTCTATGGAAGGGTCAATAGTCAAACTACTAACTTTCCAATCAATTGGGGGAGTCGTGATGTGTTACTATATAACACTCATGAATCTCTTGAATTAAGTGTTAATTCAAGTGGACAACATAACTGGGAACCTAATAGATCTATGCATTGGAGATGCGAAGAATGAGTAAATTGGTTTTGGATGGGGATCTAAGATCTGGAGATACATGACTAAGCTACAAAAGTGTAGTAATTTAGGGCCATTTGATTATGAATCATATGACACATGTGGATCTTACTTATTAGTTGAGATGACAAAATTACCCTTTAATAAGCAAGATGAAAAAAAAATCACCTTTTATTAAGCAAGATGATAAAATTACCCTGTAAAGAAGGGGTGAATGTTTTCGTGCTGAATTAAGTGGGATTAAAAGCCACTTAATTCCCACTAACTCTCCATTGATGTTAGGGTTAAAGGGAGGCCAAAGGGTATCAAAGACACCCTCCATTTTTATGCAAAAGTTGTAACAAAACAAAATGTCTTTTTATGAATTGTTCACCATCTTCTAAGATACTCTCTCAAAGAACACACCACAAAGCCAGCAATTTGAGTGTGTTCTAGCCATTCTTCCTAAGAGGTTTCAGGCTTATCACTAAAGACATACTCCTTTATTCATTACAGTTTACGATAACCCGAAGAGGTGAAGATAATGAAGAACGAAGGAGATTTTAAGGTACACATCTTAAGTTCATGTTTTATTTTACTACATCTAATGGCACATGTTTATTTTGTATTTTCTGGGTTTCATTTTTTTCATTATGTATTTTGATAGTGGATGCATGTGATGCATGAACAAAACCCAACATAATGCACGTTTAAGCTTATCTTACCTTTGTTTAATATTAGATATCTCTCTCAAAATTGTTTACATTATCCTTTGTCTAATTGATTTAGGTATTCATGTATGGATAATAATATCCTTGTTATCATTAGGTTGTTTATATTGTCAACCCATTGCTAGAATTATTAATACAATCCGTAATTGTTGTATTTTCTTTTGTATATAGCAATTAATGGTTCTTAATCATCAGGGATAGCATAGGCTAGGTTAAATGACCTGAGCTTTTGTGGTTTTTGCTTAAATTGTTTCATTTTCCATTTCATAATGTGGCTACCGAATTGAATCTACAAATTGTATCCTAGTGCTTAGGTTTAATTAACGATCGTATCTTAATTAAACACGAATTAAAGGAAAAGTGGGATTGGTAGAGGTTGTTATTAGTCTACGACCAATAGTTCAAGGAGAGAAGTGAAAGCATTATAACAATGAAATAAGTTTAATCATATGTAGGCTGAGATTGATCCAAGAATCAGGTTTCACATGTATTCATCACTTTTATCATTTTTGATCATTTTCTTTGATTCGTTCTCATTAGTTTAATGTTCCTTTATTTTCTTTATTGTGTAAAACCTAAAATCCCCTTTTTATTCCTTTGCATCAATTATTTCATCACAAAAATTAACTAAACATTCCCTATGGATACAATCTCGACTCACCATAACCACAAATTTTAGTGTGCAGAGTTAGGTAAATTTTGTAGTGTACTCAATACTTGCTGTCAACATTTAGGTAAAAGGTGTAATAAATTGGACATAAATTTAGTCCTATTTAGGGGCATAAATTACATAAATTTTCTAAACAAATTGGTATAGATTCTTCATTTACAGCTATGCACTTGAAGCCCTTACAAAGTAGCTTCTCTAATTTGAAGGTAGAGGCATAAACCAAGAAGAAGTGGACTTAATTTTTAGTTCCTAAAAAGTACTTCTTAAGAAGAAGTATGTATGGATCTATTTAAGCCACAAAACCTCTTTGTTTATAAGGACCCTCTAAACTCTTTTGGTCAATAATGCTTTGTTCATTAGCTTTAAAGGATGAATGTCGAAGCCTCTCTCCATGTTTAACATGCCAACTTCTTCCCATTTTATCTTGCTTGATGGTTTGCTACTAGAGATTCTTGACAAAAAGAATCTTCTAAGCATCTTTTTATTAGTTTTGATCAAGCCTTGTGATAGGAAAATATGAGAAGACTAGTTAATGTGTAGTGAATTAAGCACTGACTTAATTATTTGTAATTGTTTTATAATAAAAAACCTTGTAAATTAAATATTCTTTTATGTATTTCTCTAACAAAGAATATAGTCTTCGTAACAAAGCCTCTTTGTTGAGATTGGTATACCAAGACAGGTAAAGGGAAGAACCTTAATTTAAAGTCTTGAAACAATAGATAACCATTCGATGATAACTAGATCCAACTAAAACAATTAACTGAATTTTGTTTCTATTTAAAGAGAGTCCTATGAACTCCTTAAAATGTGAAGGGAAGACATTAAAATTCTTATCAATTCACTAATAGCCCTTGAGAGAAAAATGAGATCATTATCAAAGGAGAGGTTGTAGATTCTCAACTTCTTACATTTGTTATGGAATATAATTTTAACATCATGCTTAATATTGTGAGCCAAAAATTTGGAAAGTGATTCCATGCACAAAGTAAATAGATAAGTAGAAATGGATCTCCTTGTCTCAACCATTTTCCTCCTTTTATTAGAATGGTTGGTTCACCATTCACCATAACGCAAAAAGAAGTTATGTAAATGCATTGATCCATCCTTTTTGCTAAACTTTTAAAGAATCCAAATGTTTCCAAGATATATAGAATAAATTTCCAACCAAAACCCTTATAAAAGTACAATTTAATAACATAATCCTTAAGATAAATTTTCCTATTAGAGCTCTTAGTTAATTCTTGAGCCAATAAAGTATTATCCCCTAACAATCTCCTTTTTATCAAAGTACCTGAAGACTCATTAATAGGAAGCCCTATTATATTCTTCAGTTTTGACATCAAAAATTTAGTAATACTCTTATATAATGTATTTTTTCATATAGCTAGTGATAGAATCTCCTCACTCTATATACCATTTCTCCTTCCCTTTAACTAAATCTCCTTCCCCTAAACTAAATCTTCAAGCAAGTTTTCTTTCCTCTCCCTTCCTTTTTTCTTTTTTTTTTATTTGATCACCTTTGGGTTAGATTCTACTTCCTAAAACTTTTTATTTTACCTTCAACTTTTCCTTTATGTATACAAAACACTTTATTATTGTCCTCCCCACTTAGCAAATGGTGAACTGGTAGTGTCTCCATCTCTAGAGCCCTTAAAGAAAGGAGTTGCATCCTGGTCCTCAACTACGGTAGGGTTTTTTTAGAAGCATTTAGTATTCCTTATAGTGAAGCACGGGCACCGATGTAATTAAAGAACAAAGATTTATTTGGTGTTTTGCTAAATAAGGATCACCTCTTCTTGTTCACATTTTTTAGTTCATCTTATAGACATGAGATGATTGAGATAGGCCTATGGCATATCAACAACTGCTTTATCATCTTACAATTGTGGAAACTAAAACTTAAACATGAAAAAACCTAATAAAATGAAGTTCCACTATGAGTTAATTTTCAATAGATTCCATTTGAATACTTGTCCATTAGTGGATTAACGTCACTTGCCAGCCATATTGGTAAGCCAATCTGTACGGATGAGTTAACTTTGTTGAGGAAACACGTTGGATATGGAAGACCTTGCATAAATATAGATGTTACCATAAAACTTCAAGAGGAAATTCCTTTATCATGAATAGGGGAAGGAGATCTACTAGTGCAGGATACTATTAGAGTTTCACACAAATAGTGATGCTCATCGGCCACCTTAGGGAAACAATACACCCAATAAGTAAAATTTTCTCTAAAGGTGATTATAATAAACTTAGGAGAATTTTAAAAGAAGATATAAAATTGTACTTGTTAATAATACTTCCTTAATATAAGTGATAAGAAACATATTGATATCTAAGTTTCCCCAATTCTAACATTAAATATACATGGAACAACTGAGGAATCTTCCCCACCATAACATGTCTAGTAAAAGAGTCAAGAATCATTAGTCTCAAATAAAACCTCTATAATCTCAAAAAAGTGCTCTAGAAGAAACCAGGTCAATTGAGAATCCTTAAGAAGACTTCAAAACATTAGAGAGAAGGAGATCAACTCTAAGGAAAAAAAGACAACCAACAAAACCTTTTAATATGTCTGTTATAGCTTGGAATAAAAGAGGTATGAATACTCCTAAAAAGGCATATTTTAATAGCTAATTTTGTTGAATAATCCTTTGATTTTTAGTTTGCTTGACACTAAGTCAAATGTTAAAGCCTATTTGGAATCTTGGTTCTTGGTTAAATGGAAGATAATTAACAATCATGCTAATCTCCATATACGGAGGATAGTGGTTGCTTATTTTCCAAACCAGGTTAAGATAGTAAGAGTCTATAGTTCAATGTAAGGATTTATGTTAATACAAAGATTATAGAATATATGATATTATGGACCACCATTTTTTTTTCTTCCAATCATGCATTCCAAAGGGAATACTCGTGGAAAGAACTTAAGGACTATAGAAGAACTACTAATGGTTTATAGATGTTACTCGGGGAATTTAATTATACTACTTTTGCAAATGAAACAAAAGTAACTAGATGTAATTCACGGCCTAGCAAGGAACTAATTTCCACCCTACCCTCTATAGAAGTAAATGATTTAAGTTCTAATGGTCTTTATTTAACTAGGAGTAATAAGCATGAGGGATATTGGTACATGAGGAGGAAGCTAGAAAATCCTAACTAATCAATATTTGTTTTATAAATATCCAAGTTACAACTTTCATTTCCATAAAAGTTTATGTTTATCACTATCCTATCTTGTTTAACGGATTAGTGTCTAATAGTAAAAGGATCTCTCCATTTAGATTCTTCAACTATCTAACTAAAAAGGAGAGCTTTAATAAGGCAATTCATGTGGGAATCAATATTCAGGTTCATGGCTTCAAATCCTAGAAATTTTATATGAAATTACTTGATAAAAAGGAGTTAAAATGGCTTCATTCTCACTCCATACAAGAGTCCAAGCAAAATGTTCAAAGGGCCAAAGAAATACTTTTAAGTATTTAAAAGGATTTTTATATTCACCAAGGGGATAAAACAAAGAAGGCAAGGGAGAAGAGGCACTAAAAATCTATCTCGATGTTGTTCACATTCAAATTTCAATCTTAAGGCAAAATTCTGAAATAGAATGGTTAAAGGAAGGAGACTTATAAATTACTTACTTCCATAGGACCTTGATGTCTAGAAGGAATAAAAATTGGATTAGTTCTTTAAAATTGAATCAGACATTTATATTTAATGCAAAAGGACATTCTAAACTATTTTAGGAGTTATTTTGTTAGCACTGTGGAAACTAGGGCAAAAGCAATTCATCCTTTTCCCTACTTTGACCCAATTGATCCCAACCTCCTTATCCCATAACATTGTGAGATATTTGATAAGCCTATTACCTCAAAAGAAATTTATAGAGTAGTTTTCAATATCGACATCAATAAAGGTCTTGGGATAGATGGTTTTAATATTATTACACAAAGCTTTGCCTTTGATCAGAAGAATATTAGTGAGGTAGTTCTAGAATTTTTCTCAAATGCTAAGATTCTAAAGAAATGGAACAAAACTTCCTATGCTTGGTACCAAAATTACCTTGTCTATCTACTTAAAAGGACTACAAACTAATTTCCTATTGCACCATATTTTAAAAAAATCTCCCCAAAATCTTTACAGAAAGACTTAAATATGTCTTTCTTGATATCATTATTTCCCCCTAAGCTACTTTTATAAATTAAAGAATGAAAAGTGATAACATATTGATTGTTGAGGACTTGTTCAAGAATATAATGTTAAGTGAGTTGGAAAGAATTGTGCATTTAAAATTAGCATCCATAAAGCCTTTGACTCTTTGTATTGGGCGTTTTTACTTTTAATTATGTAAATAATGGGCTTTCTCACTAAATATATCTCTTAGATATATGCTTATATCTCAACAACTTCTTACTCTGAGATGATAAATATGGAAATATCCACTCTAGTGAAGGCTAAGAGAAGGAAGATTTATGGATACTCTTCCCAACTAGGCCCAAACTATAGTCTTGATAATTCATAACAATATATTACTATATGGAAACTATATTTATCAAGTATTTTCTCCACAAAGTTTTATAAGCTCAAGATTATACCTTCTAGAGTTAAATTCCCCTGGTATAATCTAGTTTGGAATAATTTTCTCCCTTATAAAATCTCTTTACTTTATAGCTAGCTATTAAAGATAGGTTATCCCCCTTAGATAGGATCAACTATTGGATCTATTCCATTAGGAATCTAGTTTATAAGCTTTGTAATGAGAGCAATGAATTAGTTAGTCATCTTTTCTTTTTATGCTCCTTCATAAAACCTATATGGAAATCCTCCAATAGAATGGAAGCACATAATCCAATATCCTAGATACACCAAGGATGAGGAAGGATGACAAGATGCTACTCCAAGTTGCATGGTCTTGTTTAATTTACAATGTCTTTCATGAGAGGAATTCTATCATATTCAAAAAGTAATAGACGAAGAAATTAAAGTTTTAAATGAAGAATTATCACTACATTAGGGAGATTATAATGATAATAGGCTCCATGCTTAGAGTTTCTTCACTCCTCTTAACTAATTAGTCTTTAAAGTTAAATATGATCCCTTTTTACTAGTTTAGACAATCATCTCTTTTTATTTTCTCTAGAAAATGCTCTTGTTGTCAATTGTGTTTAGGATTATTTCCTTGATTAATACCATTTTTTAATTTCTAAAAAAACCTCTTTATGTAATATGTTATAGTAGGAAATAGTTTTATAATCTTAGGGAATAAGGATTGGGAGGCTTATGAAAGTTTTGTTGATCTCTATAAGCAGTTTCTTCTTCTCAAAGAAGTCTAACACTACATATATAAAAGCTCTCTTAATGATAGGCCAAAACTTTTTAAAGAAGATAGTATCTAATCCATATAGGCTAGGTGACCTACCTAGTTTAAAATCAAAGAGTTCCCTCACCATTTCTTCTTTAGTTGATGGCATACACAAGTTCATAACTATTTTATTAAAGAGACAATTTACAGCAAAGGATATAAGGATTGGCATGGAAGTGGAACAATTAGACTAAATATCAATAGTGTTTTTAAAGTACCTAAAGACTTCACATTTAATCTCATACTGAGTAATAACAATTCCTCTACTTAACTTAGATGAGGAGGAGATATTGTTTAAAATTTTTCTAGCCTTAATGGACTTATGAAATAATTAATCCTTTTGTCACACATCTTAAAGCATTAGATTTTAGAACTCTTTCTTAGAAAGGAATTATGCAATTCCATAACTTTTAATTATTCGGTGATGCTTTCTCTTCTATTAATAAGGTGGGTTCACTTCGTTGCAAGTAAAGTTTATACCATACTATGAAAACGTTATTCTTAGCTTTTTATATAGCTTTTTAGGTATTACAAAATTAATTATTGTTTAATATCATTTTAAGATATGTTTAGTTTCTCCATATAGATAAATGCCTTGTATCCATGAAATTCTAATGATAATCCCTTTATCACTGCTTCTCCAATTCCCTAAAACTTTGTTAAGGAGTTGTTGAAATAAAAAAGAGTTTTTGTAGGCTAGCTAGAGACAAAATTTTGAGTGGTTAAATTAATATAATCAGAGAAAAAAGGTTCTAAAGAAATCTTTAGTCTTTGGGAACGTTAACAATCATTCTTTATTCACTAATTCTATATCTAGTTTCTTTGTTATAATCCAATTCTTATTGCTTCAAGTAAATAAGTTTCCCATATATTTCTTACTGACCTTATTTCAGTGACATAGATCCCTAAATTCACTATTGAAGTTCCTCAAACAAATATTTCCCTCAACTTAGAAACATGAAATGTGCCATTAAAATCTACTATATTGATCTATAGATATTCAATAGAAGAATGAATATCTCTTAGCCTACTCCAAAAGTACTTCCTCTAGAAAGCAAAATTAGATATGTAAATGAAGGAGATTAAAAAAAAAGTATGGTCATAAATTATGATAACAACAAGTTGTACAAGTTGATCTAAAACTAAGATAAGAGAAACATCAGTATTATAAGGGTTATAACCAACTACTAATCGACCATTATGTTGAAATTGCATATTGATGAGAGTTAGCCAATGTTTTTCTATAAACTCCAACTTGTTACACTTGTATATCTTCATCTTGGTTTTCAGGACACCAATTAGCTTAAGTTCTATTTTTAAAAAAATCTCTAAGAATCTATTTCTTTTAAGGCCAATTAATACCCTTCACATTGTAACACAAAATAGACATTATAAGGAGTTTAGGTACTTGAGGCCTTATTTTGATGTTTCTTATATAATTTCTTCCTATTATCCTGACCTTCTTATATGAGTTTTGGATATTCTTTAGGGATATTCATTTATAAATTAGAAGTTACAATTGAAAAGTTTAGAGAGTTCAAGTTACCAATATTAGGGATAGTTGAACCCTAAGGAAAAGCTGCAAAGTCTTATTTTGGATAGCCGACCCTTAAAGGGGTGCTCACTTTAATTACCACTTCGCTAATTTTGCCTTCAAGAGTTAGATCTATACAAGTTCTCTACCTCAATAGGGATAGAAGGAGTAGCAATAAGGTTCTGATCATAATTACATCATTTCGGAGAGAAGAGACAATGGTCTAATCAATAAAACTATCCTCTTGCTCTTATGAAAATCCATTATTATTAGCTTAGAGAAATATCCTCTTTTAAATATCATTTATGTGGGTTTCCATTTCCTCCTTTGCTAGATTAAATAGAGCAACCACTTTCTATTTCTTTATTTCTCATAAAATCAACTTCCCTCTAATAAAGAAAAAGTAATTGGAAGTGGAGTTTGATTGGGTTCTATTACTTAAGTTTTCCCTATTACTAATCTACTATTCACAACTAAGATGAGTGCACCTATCATAAGTAAGCAATACAATTGTAAATAGGACATGAGCATCTACACGTTGCATTATGTCTTTTAATCCCTATTTTCTTCAAATAAATTTTTAAAAAACTAGGTGACAAGGTATCCTCTTAATTATACACTACAAATAAAATTAATCCTTATATATGACTACTTTTATACTCTCCTTCCCTGTAAAATTGAGTGAGCTACCACCCCATCTATATATACGTTAAGATAGGGGAGGAAATTTACGTGCTCTTTGTTTTCAATAGATCAAACTTAGCACTATTACCAAAATGAAACTCTAAAACCTAGTTTTTGCTTATAAAGTGCTCAGTGGGAAAATATGACATAAAGGTGTTAAAATACTCCATATTCGCCTGTTGGTTGGTTTGAAACCTACATCATACTCCAAGCTCATTAAAAGACATAAGCATTTGATTTCCTCCAAAACCTAAATCAGATTTTAGTATTCTTATGCCAATTAAAATGCATCATCACTTCCAAGTTGTTAAAATTTCTAAAGTGGTCTCTCAACAGGCAGTTTCTGCCATAAAAAATTCCATTATTCATTACCTAAAAACTCCTAAATTCATCTCAAAAACTTATATTGTCCTATCCTTTCCAACAAATGCTTGTATTTTCTTCAAAACTTTTAAGTTTTAAGTGCACACACTCATTACATTGATTAGGGTTAAACATAAGGTGTTTATTTTAGCGTAAACCCTTAGTTTATATATGAGCATGGCTATTTAAAACACCCGTAATTTCTTAGACCTTCATTTTCTTGCTCATTAAGGGTTAGAAACTCATTGTTTGTTTTCGAATGAGAGTTGGAAAAAAATAATTGAAATTTTTCATAAAGTCATAAAATTCTCAAAAGTTAAGTTGAAACCATATAATTTTAAAATTTTTTATTTAAGGAACAAAAATTTAGTGAACGATGGTGGAAATTAAGGTAAATTTCAAAAAAGCTTATAGATTTTGCTAAAAGGGATGATTTAATTAACGTGTATAAGAGGGATTTGAGAGAAATTAAGAGAACTAAAGATGGTTCAAAATTAGGGTGTTGGCATGACCTTTAAAACTTCAAAACTTTAAGAAAACCATCATAGCACAGGCCATAGATCCATCTATAGTCTAATTACTCAAGATAAGGCGTAAGGCACTTGTTCTAAACCATAGATCATACTAGAAAGAGTTTATATATGTTATAGGACACAGATATATCCTAGATTATGGATCCTACTATTGCTATTAGCTTTTAAATACATATTAAGATATGGGCATGTCCTATGCTATATGCGTTTTCAAAAATTCATACTTAGACATAATATAAGACATTCGAATTCTAAGGCCATGTTTAATAATTAATTTTAACACATACCTGACTTTTAAATTTCCTATTGGCCTATTCTTTAAATCTTTCAATCCTAATGATATATAAATACTCTTTTTAGGTTTATGCATTTTTTCCTTTATCCCTAAGAAAAATTAAAACAAAAAGAACAAAACATGAGGAAAAATAAAGGATTAAAAATTAATTAATTACTAATGAAAAAAATTAAACCATTATAAACAAAATAATCCAAATTTATTATGTAACATTAAAAATCCTGAAATATAGTTAAATTTCTAGAATTTTTTGTTAAATTCCTCACAAAAATGCCTTTTTAGAAGTCCTTTATTTAAACTCTTCTCTTAAAATTGATTAATTTTCAAATTAATGTCATTGCTCCCTTTTGTATGATGATCATGTAAAGTGTTATTCAAAAGGTCTCTATCTCTTATTTTGATTTTCTTCTTTACTTTTACCTTTTACCTTATTTTTCTTAGCACCTTGACTTCTTAAGTAATGACTTCATACAAAGTATTAGAACAATTAGCAAAATTATTATTTAGCATGAATTGATTATTTTCATTTGAAAATGAAAGTTCTTCATCTCCAACCCTAAGTGTTAATTCATGTTCCCTAATATTGATAGTTGCACCTATTACAGCTGGAAAGGGTAGGAACATTAATGGTTGCACCTATTATAGTAGGAAAGGGTCTAACTAGGATCAAGAGTTTTTCTTCATCCTTTTCAATATTCAAAATACAAATATTTATTAGAAATATGAACTTATCAATTTCTATCACGAAATTATCCTTAATACCTACAGTACATTTGATCAAGTTATTTATAAGGGACTTTGCTCTATTAGTAGATTTTAGTTATCCCAATCCCAATATTTTTTAGCTTGGCATAAAACATTACATTGATACTATCTCCTAAGCCCACTAATGGTATATTAATACAAACATCATGAACAATGTAGGAAATATTAAAACTTTTGAAATCATCTAAATTGGTATTAAGGTGTCTGGCAGGATTTTGGTGTTTAGATTATCGTATTTGATCTCTAAAATATCATCCTCTAGATCCTTCTCTTTTGGAACTTAATTATACCCCTCTTGAGTGTCTGTTTCTTCTTTTGTAGTATTTTTATTAACCTTTTAGGGTTAGAAATTTCTTCTTTTGTAGTATTTTTATTAACCTTTTAGGGTTAGAAATTTTAATTCGATATTGGTATTAGCTAACTCCTTATCCATTAACGTAACTTACCTCACCTTCTCCCTAAGGTTAGGAATTCTATCGCTAGGAAATGATTCTTATGGTTTTTTTAATTATTTCCTTTATTAGTTAATCAATTTGAAGTTTGAAGTTTCTCGTCAAAACATCACAATTTTGAAATTGAGAAGCAGTAACTTACATGAAATCTCTCATTACTTCTTATAAAATTAATTGCTTCTCTTTTTATATAGGTTGTTGAAATTTTGGGTAGGTTTGTCTTTGAGTTGATTTACAGCTTTAGAAAAAATTTGGATGATTTCTCTACCCCAAATTATGGGCCTTGCTAAAGGGACTGTTCTATCTTTGAAATTCTATATGTAATCAACTTATTTTACTTACTTAGCTATAGGATTTTCAGCTTAACTTTCTATTTCTTGACGTCCTTCTCCACTAAAGTTCCAACTTATCATAGAATTTGTTATCAATGGCGAGCTTAGTTTATCAAGTATTCTTGCTATTTCCTCCATCTAAATTTTCATAGTATTCATGTAAACTATATGATGAATTCTTGTTGTTCTCTTCATCCTTGCTCTACTTAACTGCCATTCACAAGATAAATTATATAATTGATAACACCATTATAAAAGGTTTGGATTTGCATCTATATATAAAGGTCAAGATGCGAAAACTTCCTTAGCAAATTCTTATATCTCTCATATGTTTTATACAAATTCTTATTTTCAAATTGGTAGAAGGATGAGATGTCATTCCTTGACATTGTTTGCTTAGATGGTGGAGAATAGAAATGCTTAGATGGTGGAGAATATTTTTCTAAACATTTCTTTGCAAGACTTAGCAATTGATTTTATTGGTAACAATTTTCAACCAATTATTGGCTCGATCCCTAAATAAAATAGGAATAACCTCAACTTGATGGCATCTTCAGTGATTAAATTAGTATTAAAATTATCATAAATCTCCAATAAATTACATATGTGTGTGTTGGAATCCTCATATGATAATCCATTGAATTACATTATATTGTAACATCTAATTGAATTTAACTTAATCACAAAATAATTTTTTAGGCTTTGAAATGCTATATTATATCCTCACAAAGATTTTTGCATGCTCCATCATTGTTCTATGTGTTTAAGTTTCTTACTTAGCTTGTTCTCTTTAATTCAAACAAAATGGGCATTCAAACTTTAAGTCTTCTTTAAGAAAAATAAATTATCAACTTCTTATCATAAACCAAGGATACCATTAAAGTGAAACAAGTACAAAAGAAAACAAAATAAGAAATTCAATAAAAATAAAAACAAATGTACACAACTAGAAAATAGTTATTAAATTTTATAATAGTTGCTTCCCTAACAAATATACCAAAAACTTAATAGGTATGCTCTATAACTTAAGTTTACCAATAACTAAGGCAAGTGCACTTTGTTACTGGTAAGTAACAAAATGATAAGTAAAATTCCTATACCTCAAGGACGCACTATGGTCTAGAAAATCCTAAAAGTACTAGCTAGTCAAAAAATTAATAACAGATTATTACAATAAATATAAATAATGAAATATAAAATAAAGAGTAATTAAGATAATACACAATAGAAAATTCAAAAAAATTATCAAAGGTAGAATCCCTTTAGTAATAAATCTTGATTTCTTAATTTGACTAATGGTGAACGGATATATTATTTAGAATAGTAGGAATTCCTAAACAACAAAATTGTACTTTCTTATGCTATAATTATTTACTCTACAATCAATTAACCTATATCCTTACCTAGGTATACCCCTTTTAATGCATTAAGATCTTTGAAATCTTAAGAAAATTTTTACCTTAATATTAGAAAGATTGTGTAGGTATAATTCTAGTATTGCGTTCAACATCTTTTACCTAAGTCATGTTCAACTCATAAGTAAGCTCTCTTAAGGCACCCCTAAGTGAATTCAACATAGATTTAATTGCTCGCATAATAACTCTACATTAGGATTAATCAAATATAGGCAACATCAATATATCTCAAATCATAAATCAAAGTAAATCAATTCATAAAAAATTAACACTAGACTTTTTCCTAACCAAACATGTAAAATATCTAGCCATTAATCACATTCAAACTAATAAAATAAATTTTCAAAAATTATAATACAAAAAGATCTAGATGAAATGTTAGGAATTTTAATTTATTGAGAAGAATGCAAATCTTCATTATTTAATGAAAAATAGCTTTATAATCAACTTCTCAAGGGTTTGTTAACCTTTCGATAACTAACCCTGATCTTTAAAGAGAAAAAAGATGTGTCAAAATTGTAAAGTCTTTAATAGAATTTCAAATTTTAAGATTTTCCACTTCAAATACATTTTAGCACCTTTAGACACAATCTAGGTCACAATTGTAGATCCTTATATTTACTATGGAGGAGAGACAATCTTTGGTACGTGTGGTGCTCCTATAATATGGATCCTTCTATTTCTCTTGTGATTACCAAATGATCTATCGTACAATCGTAGCTTATGCAATGTTACTTTATAAATTTTGTTCAACACCACATAGTCTCTCCTTAGTCTTGTATCCTCCTGTATTTGATAAATATAGAACACAATCTTAGGCTAGATTGTGTTTCTTTAAGAACTGTTATTTATTACATGTTTTAGTTTAAAATAACCTCATTTATTGATAAATTTCATCCTTATGTCAAATATGCACAATTTTTTAAGAAAATGGATGGGATTCGATAACTATCACGGCAGAATAATTATGAAATTTTTTAGTATTTTGATGAAATCAAGATCACTTTAATTCTATAAAATGATTAACAATTAAATCATAATAAAGCATAAATCTTACTTCATATGTTATTTTGAAGCTTGATCATATTCTTGTTGTATCCCTCGAACCATTTCCTAATCTAATCCATCTCAACCACTATAGTTGAACAAGTGTTTAGCCTCTAATGGTAGGTTGAGAGAATTTGGTAACTTTTATAAAGAAGTGCTACCTCCAATAGAGTTTTAGCCTATTTATAATAAGTTTTGGACAGTTTAACAATTTAACCAAAATTAAATTTCTGTAACTTTTATCAAGAAGTGCTAGCTCCAATAGAGTTTAATCATATTATAATAAGTTTTGGACAGTTTAACAATAAAGTTTAATTTTAATTTTAATTTGAACTAAACTTTAATAAAATTACATATAATTCTAATTACATACCAATTATGCCCAAATAAGATCCAATATCTCATAGTGATCCTTATTTATTAAATATCTCATATTTAGTCATAAAGTTTTTTAAAACTTTAGAATTAGTTCTAACTTAATTAAAATATATTTTCTCTCCTCAACCGTTCTTTGTATGAAACCCATTGAGTTTCAAATATGCTGACAATTATTATAAATTCTAATTCTAATTCATCATTAGAATTCAATAAATTAAAAATCTTGTTAATTCATCTTTAATTCTCCAATTAAATAATTTATAATCATAGATCAAGATTGGCATCTAACAACACATCTAAGCATAGAAATATTTGGGAATGTCAAAGTGGTTTTGACTAATGATAGTTGTAGGTTACATGATGTTTTAATAGATGTTTTAGTATGTTTTTAGTTTTTAATTAATTGATTCATCCATGTTTAGGTTTAGAATTGTGTTAGTCAGTTAGATTTTTATGTTCTGAGTGTTATGTTGGTTAGAGCATGCTATTAAGCTTTAATTGTGTATGTTTGAGGTGCTTTGATATGTTTGTTGGTGTTTAAGATCAAATATTAAAAGAATAGAGAAGATTTGAAGGAAGTGTAGCAGAGGACCCAGGGCCAAGATCTTCATACAGACTATTTCAGTAGGCCACGATCATGGCCTATACTAGGACTACACTACTACTATAGTAGTGGTGAGTCTAGATCGATCCCACCGAGTATATATACAAAGTTTATGAAATGAAATTAATCAGTGTTTAGATTTAGGGGGTTTTGTGTTTTTCAAATAATAAAACAAAAATGAAACTAGACTAATAAAAACAAATTAAAGAAAACATGTTAAAAACTATAAAGTGGGAATTCGGTAGGGACACAGTTCTTTGGTTCAATCTCAGCCTACACCCTGATTAAGCATATTTCATAGATTTTTTGTTCTCAAACCTCTTCTAGAAACTATTAATCATGGGTTAATAATTAACTCGAGTCTTCCCTTAGGCTTTGTTTAATCAGGATACGATCGTTAATTAAACCTAACCACCGAATAACCTAGGATACGATCTCTAGATTTAATTTGGCAATAGCATTACGAATTAGGAAAACAAATTAATCAAGGAAACAACCACATATGATGCGTCTTTTAACATGTTATCCCTAGTTATTACAAATCATTAGTCGCTATATATGAATTTTGACATAATGTTATAGATTATATGGAAATTCTAGCAATAAGTTTGCAAATAAACGATTCAATGAACATATTAAAATTATCTTTTCACAATATCCAATGGGTTTATACACAAATAACCGAATAACAATGAAAATCCAATTAGTCATACACAACTCAAATCCATATGTCTAGGATAACACAATCAATTCAATAAGAGAGAAAGAAACAACAAAAATATAAAATACACTTAACTTGGAGCGTTGATGTCACCTATGAAATGGCGTTGAGATGTCTAGCCCTTTATGGGTCTCTCCCAGAAAAATGCTTCAGCCTCCATTAATGATCCTATCAAAGGCCCCCTAGCTGCTCTCTTCACTGCACCTCCTTTTATGTATGCCTAACCTACCGCAAGTTAATATTCACTTTGATGTGACAAATGAATTTTTTTAGCGATGCTACTATTCGCTCTCACTTAAAAAACTCCCTGATGACTTCTCTTAAACATATTCCTTGTTTGCATTTTAAGTAATAATCTATGTTACACAAACATCTTCTACGTGAAGTGCAGACTGCGTTTCGCTTATGCTTCCCAGCTGGTGCGTCGTTGTTTCATATTACTATGTTTCATGCTCCAATGCATTGTAGTTTCTACTTCCCTTCAAACTGCTATGTTTTCTTCATGGACTGCTACCATTTTACTTTCCATTAAATTGGAGTTTTTACATGACAAAAATATGCACGTTGCATGCTTTCTATGATTCTTCTTCTTTTTGTTCCATTTTTCTTGTCTTCTAATTTTATTCTTCTTGCCTCGTGAAGACAAGTAAATATTAATCTTAAAAAAATGGCCCAATATTGTACTTTTGACTCACTTTAACTTCTTTACTTCCAAATTGTGCCTAAAATCACATATGCATCAAATTGAGTATCTTAAGCAATTTCATGTCCTCAATCGTTAAGTCTTATGAATAATTAAATAATCAATTAAGCACCTATCAATTTCCCACACACTTAGCTTTTGTTCATCCTCGGGTAAAACATTAAAATTAAGTTCAAAGTCCCAAAAATGTTGACTGATTTCCTATATGTTCCATCAATACATAATCATAAATTGAATAACTTTCAAAAATCATAGCAAGAATTTAACATTCCAAGGTTTTGCTCGTGATCAATCAACATTCATCATCTTAAAAAACTGAGCAAACTAATGGTAGACTTGGAAAATGTGTTTAACTAAAATGTATCCATAGGTACACTCAATATCATTCATGATCACGTCATTCCACAATTTTGCATATCATTTCATTTCTCTACAACTAATGTTCACATGCAAAATCATGAATCAAAGGACTTTCAAGGTTGTAATGTGGGCAAAGGTGAGGTGAGATGTATTTGGATTAAGTAGCATGAAAGTCATTAAAGCTAGTGAAACAAATGCAACACTCATTACGACATCAAATGCACAGGTTTACACATACATAACTGGCTACCGTCAATTATGACGAATGCAACACTTATATTGCACACCTCATTTCAGCTCTCACACACAAACCATATGAAGTTACATTAATCATGAATAACTTTGCAAACTTATATGCACTTCTTTTTCTTTTTCTTTTTCTTTTTCTTTTTCTTTTTCTTTTTCTTTTTCTTTTTTTCATTTTTTGTGATTTTCTC
>JAOSBN010000177.1:14561134-14600836 GCA_027563595.1 Erythroxylum suave
AAGAATTATAATGAAATACATATGAGTTCACCACTCATCAAGATTGTGGTCCATAATAAACGAATGCTCAAGTTGTACGTTTTAAGATTAAAGTAACAGCCCACTTTATTCTTAAGACATACTTGATTCTAGATTCATTTAATAGTGCCATTATCTATAGTCAACTACTATCATGATATGAAACTCATCATTCCCTCGAAGTAAATCCTTTACTTACATGAAGATAAATCACAACACTACAGTCAAAACCATAATGAAGCAACCAACTTGATTATTCAACTATGAATCCATTTTTTTAGATTCTTATAATAAACATGTTTCACATACATCTCTATGTATATGTATATTACTTACAAAAGAATCTCGATACCTTATAACTAGATATATAATGCTCATAAAAACCAAACTCTTTTATTTTTATTAATAATTAATATTTCATTTCAAAACTGTAACTGGAAGAAAATTAAGTTATAAATAAATACACTTGCTTTCTATGGTACTATATTTACATAACTCCAACAATATCCCACTTGCTCCAAAGCATGTTTGACATATCCCCCATTCCCTTCCCTGCTAAATGACACTCAAAACTCTTTTAAGACAATGTCATTGTGAACGGATCAGCAAGGTTTTGATCTATGGGAATCTTTACCACATTCACCTCTCCACGTTGTATTATCTCCCTTATGAGATGACACTTTCACTCAATGTGTTTGACAACTTTGTGGTTCCGAGGTTCTTTAGAATTAGCCACTGCCCTATTATTATCACAATAAAGTGTAATGGCTTTTTCTGCCTCTGGAATTACCTCCAAATCATTTAGGAACTTACGGAGCCAAACTCCTTCCTTTACTGCTTCACAAGCAGCAACATACTTAGCCTCCATAGTCAAATCAACAATACAAGATTGCTTGATACTCCTCCAGACTATGGCTCCACCTCCTAAAACAAATATAAAGCCAGAAGTTGATTTCCTTGAATTAACATCTTATTGGAAATCAGTGTATATCCTGTAGGAATAAGATTACTTCTAGAGTAAACAAACATTAAGTTCTTCATCCTACGAAGATACTTCAATATACACTTAGCTGCAGTCCAATAATGCTCTATTCCTAGATTGGACTGAAATCTGCTTACCAATCCTACTTCGTAAAAGATATCTGGTCTAGTGCAAAACATTGCATACATTAAACTTCCAACTACCGAAGCATATAGAATGTTATGCTTGTGTTCGACCTCCTCTTGGGTCTTAAGTGCTTGCTCCTTTAAAAGTTTGATTCCATGTCTAGTAGGTGTGAAACCCCTCTTGGAATCTTGCATGGAAAACTTATTGAGCAAGTTCTCAATGCAATTTAGTTGAGACAAGGCTATCAGTTTGTCCTTATGATCCCTTACAAGTTTGATCCCCAGAACATAGGTAGTCTCTCCTAAATCCTTCATTGAAAATTGTTCGTTAAGCCATCCCTTAATCTTAGATAACATTCCTACATCATTCCTAATGAGCAAAATGTCATCAACATACAGAATTAGAAAAACAACCTTTCCTTCTTGTATCCTGTTATAGAAACAAGGCTTATCTAGGTTTTGTATCAACCCATAGTATTTGATAGACTTATCAAACCTAATGTTCCAAGACCTAGATGCTTGCTTAAGTCCATAAATGGACCTTTGCAACTTGCATGCCTCATGTTTATTACCTGGCTCAACAAAACCTTCTGGTTGGGCTATATAAATGGTCTTCTCAAGATCCCTATTAAGAAATGCAGTCTTGACGTTCATTTTCCATATTTCACGATCGAAATAGGCTGCTATGGCCAAAAGAATCCTAATGGACTTAAGCATGGCAACTGGAGAAAAGGTCTCCTCATAATCTATACCCTCTTTTTGAGTATAGCCTTTAGCTACCAACCTAGCTTTAAAGGCCTCTACCTTTCCATTTGATCCTCTTTTCCTTTTATAGATCCATTTACACCCTATGGCGTTTATACCTGGTGGTAGATCTACAAGGATCCAGACTTCATTAGTGTACATGGAATCTATTTTTTACTCCATCATAAATAGCTTGAGTATACGTAATGGGATCCGTTTCTTCTTGGTCTGAGATGGCATTTAAGCCTTCTCCTAGACCTAGATACCTATCTGGCTGTCTCACAACCCTCTAACTACGTCTAGGCACTACTTGATGTTCAGGTTGCACTTCAGATTTAATTCTTGAATCCATTTCGACATCTTGTTCTGTTATATCCATATCAACTCTTGAATTGGATGAAATAGCTAACTCCTTTAGTACTACTTCACTTCTTCCTTTGTGATTTCTCACAAATTCTTCCTTTAAAAAGGTTGCATTTGTTGACATGAATACCTTCCTATCTTAAGGAATGTAAAGATAGTAACCTCAAGTACTAGTAGGATACCCTACAAACAAACATACTTCTGACCTTGGCTCCATCTTCGTGGATTCAAGCCTTAGAACATAGGTTAGGCAGCCCTAAGTCCTCAAGTGTCGTAATAAAGGCACTTGACTAATCCACAACTCCCTAAGTGTTTTAGGCACCGATTTGGATGGAGCAAAGTTGAGAAGATATGTTGCCATTTGTATGGCATATCCCCAGAACGATTCTAGAACGCTAGCATAGGACATATCTTACCATTTCCAATATAGTCATATTCCTCCTCTCAGTTACTCCATTCTATTGAGGTGTTTGAGGAGCTGACAAGTTATAAATAATTTTATTATCAATTTAGTATTGCTGGAACTCTCCAAATATGTTGGACCCCGAATTTTTCTTTATTATTTCAGTAAGCATGCATTGAATGAATTTTATGATCTTATTGGATATTTTTATTTATTTATTTATTATTATTGGAGTTTACTTCTTATGTCAAGTTTAGGAGGATTTATTTCATAGATTGATGGGAATTTTGGAGTATTAAATGGAAGAATTAAGATTAAGTTAGAGTATAGCAGGGTGTAGGTGACATTGAAGAATTAAGAATGTATAAGGGTATTTTGGGTGGATCACTTAAGGTTAGGAGTTCTAAGGCATTAAAGGAAGGGTAAGGTGGACTTTCCTCACCCATTGAGGGTAAAATGGGAAGAGAAAAAGGTTGTCTTGTAGATAAAAGGGCCAAACACGTGGATGAAGGAAAGAAGGAGAGAAAATCGAACAAGGAAGAGAGAGAAAGAATAAGAGATTTCAGTGACGTTAGCTTTGAACTAGGTCACAATTTTTCCTCGTCTTAAAGAGAGAGTTTGAGGTCACTCAAGAAGGGGAAAAGAAAGAGGAAAGGAAGAGCTCTCTTTAGAACCAAAAATTTCATTATTTGGTGAAGATTCAAGGTAAGATAGTTTTTTTAACCCTTTGAAATTTTGAAGGGGTTTTAGTTCAAAGAGCCTAAGAAATGTATGGGTTTAAGGGTTCTAGGATCTATATTAGTGCATATGCCTTATGGGTTACAAATCTGAAATTTCACTGAATGGGGATTGTTCTCATTATTAAAGGAAATCGAGAGGGGCAAGAAGAGCAAGAGGGGAGAAATCTTTAAATCCAATACCAAAATAAGCAAGGATTTCAAGGTGGGTACGGTTTTATAATAGAGTAAATGAGCCACTCATTGTTTTCTTTAAAATCAACAAAGCTGAATGTTTTTAATTGCATTATGAATGCTGCATTTATTTGCTACATGAATTATGTGCATGATTTATGAAAATGTTTCTTTTTGAAAAGATGCAAGATTTCAAAATCAGATTTTCAAGAATGTTTCTCTAAAACATCTCATGTGCATGAAAAACAAGTTCTCAATCAGAGGCCATTTAAGGCAATCTGTTTTAAATTCATGAATGACATGTTATGTGGGTTTGTGGTAGTCCCTCAAGAACCATCACGTGCACGTTGACCCAAGAAATAGGCTTCTCCCGCCTACTCGCTATTGGCATGGAGCTCTTCCAAGGACTCCCTCAAGTTTACAACTACACAGGACCATTATATGGAATGTGTAGTGCGTCAAGAATTTGGACTTACCCAAACCATTTCTGTTGTGGTTATGTGTTTATGATTGTGACAAATTTGATGCATGCATGATTTATAAGTGCTCATGAATTGTTTAATTAAGTGGTTGTGCTTCTATGAGAAAGCATTACAGTTTTCAAGTAAAAAATGACAAAGAGTTTTTGAAATTGGTTTTGCTTATTTCTCACTTATAAAATTGTCACCCACGAGCTTTAAGCTCACCCCCTCCAAATTATGTTCCATTTAGGTGATGAGAAAGGAAGTGAGTAAGCTAGAAGTCAAGGCCTCACTAACATATGCTAAATTATATTGTATTTTTAAGTTAGATTTTTTGTGGATTCAAGGCTTTTGCCACATTTCAAGTGTATTTGGTATATTAGTTCTTAAACTCAATGGACGTATTGTACCTTGAAATGTTCAGTAAAGTTTTGTAATGACTTCTGCTTATTGACATGAATGAAATGTCTTTTGGGTTTGATGATAACCACTGTTAAGATTTCGTGTTACATGTGTTGAACAAATGAATTGATGCGTTGGGAGGAAATGGATTCTTATGTTATGGTGTATTATGTTTTTGGAATCAAAAGAATGGTGGTTGACAAGATTTAAGTCTGCATTAAGTAATGTAGATGGCAAGAAGGAAACATGGCCTTAAGGAAAAAAACACAGACGAAAGGAATCTTCTGTGATGACGTCAATGTATAGATTCAAAGGAGAGCACAGACGAAGTTTATCGTCTGTGATGACGTCACCCACAGATGCAAGGGAAAAATATAAAGGAAGAGTATCGTCTGTGATGACGTCATACATAGACACAAATGAAAGACAGATGCAAGAAACCCAGACGTAAGGAATCGTCTACGAGGACATATCACAACATAGATGCAAATGAAAGACAGACGATAGAACACAGACTATAATCAAACACAGACGATGGGCCAACCATAGATGATACAAAGAAGAAGTTAAGCCAGTATGTTCGAACAATCACTTAGTTGGAATTAAGCGCATAATTCACTAACCAAGGATCAAGAACTGATTATCAAGGATCAAGAAGCAGTCAAGGGATAAAATGTTTGATGAGGTCAAGATGAAATTTCAAGTTTAAGGATTTGTCCTAGTGAGGGCACTCCACCCTTATAGGATGTGAGTCCAGATGTCACTTAGGACGTCAGACACATGTCTCTTAGGGGCGAGGGTCCAACAAGATAAGTACTCACCACCTCGATCTAATCGAAGTTGTTTTAATGACTTGCCAAGTTGCATCTCAGCTTCAGCTTTGAATTCTTTAAACTTTTCAAAAGATTCACTGTTTTTATGCTTCAAATATAAATAACCATGTCTTATGTAATCATCTGCAAAGGTTATGAAGTATTCATAACCTCCTCTAGCTTATACGTTCATGGGCCCACACACATTTGTATGTACTAGGTCAAACGTAGATTCAGATCTATTTCCTTTAAAAGGAAATGAGGCCTTAGTCATTTTTCCTTCAATACAAGATTCATAGGTGGGTAATGGATCATTATCTAAGCCCATAAAGATCCCATCCTTCACTAACCTGTCAAGTCTTTTCTGATTGATATGACACATTCTTAAGTGCCATAGATATTTTGAATTAATGCTAGAGTCATTGGATTGTCTTAGTTTTATCAATTCTCTGGTGTTTAGTGAGCCAATCATAGGTTCTATAAAGAGCAATCCCTGTTTAATTGTTGCCTTACAAATAAAATCCTTATTCTCATATATTTAAACAACATTTTCAAAATATAAGGAATAACCAGACTTTATCAAACAAAAAATAGAAATCATGTTCCTTACAATCATTGGCATGTAATAAACATCCTCCAAATATAACCTATGACCACTAGGAAAGTCCAAAATAACTACTCCCACTGCTTCTGCTGAAACATAGGATCCGTCTGCTATCTTGACTTGAAACTGACCTTTAGGTAGTCTTTTCCTTTGTTAAAACCCCTGCAAAGAATTGCAAACATGATTAGTGACTTCTGAATCTAATATTCAAGAATCAAATAAATCTACCACATTTCTAGTTCCTAACAAACTTAGGAAACCTATACCTTGTTTGCTTTTGAGGGACTCAAGGTAGACTGGGCAGTTTCTTTTCTAGTGGCCTATCTCATCACAGTGGAAACATTTTCCCTTGATGTTCTCTTTTGCCTTCTTTTTTATGGGTTAAGCCTTGACTCCTGTTTGGGCCTTCTTTTTCATGGGTTAAGCCTTGACCCCTGTTTAGGCCTTCTTTTTCATTGGACCTTTCTTCTTTGGCTTACCCTTATCCTTGGGCTTAGAAGAAGATGCTACATTAGCTTCTGGCCCATAAGCCTTGATATTCAATATCTCCTCTGTGCTCTAGAGGGTATTCATCGACTCACTCAAGGTGTAATCCTTGCTATTGAGCTCATAGTCCAACTTAAACTGCTCAAAAGAAGAGTTTAAGCTATTAATTATCATAATCTTCCGCGTGTCCTAATCCATATCCACCCAAGCATCTCAGCCTCAGTGACCATAGAGATTACCTTAAGCACATAATCCTGCACCATTCACCAAGTTTTATCTGAGGTTGTGAAAGGTTTGGATAGCTTTCACTCTTACAGACCTGGTCCTCACACTAAACATCTCATGTAGGTGATGAACCATTGCACTAGCAATTTTCATACAAGCAATTTGCTTTTGTGACATGCCACTAATAGAGGCTAGAATATAACACTTAGTAATCTTATCAACATTCTGCCATCGTTCATGTTGTTGGACTTGCTCAGGAGTTGAATTTTCACCTGAAGGTGCAGGCTCATTTTCAATTAATACCCATGAAAGTCGTTCATATTGATGAACAATGTCTAGGTTACGTCTCCATTCATTAAAATTCTCTCTGTTTTCCAATTTGTTATTTATCAAGAGCAAAGTAAGTGGATTCATTTTGCGGTGATTATTTCTGAAATATAAATAATTAAAACATGAGCATACTTGTCAATAATATTGTAACTTTTTATAAAATCATGATGCATATATGCATGATGATAGATTTAACAAAACTTAAAAAACAATTAAATCTTTATACGACGGTTATTTTTCTTATCTATAATAGACTAAGTGACAGTAGGCCATCTTATCTATTAAAAGAAAAACTAGGACCTTGTCCCTAAAAAAAAACTACCAAGCATCTTCATGCTTAACTTTTAAAGAAGCGTCATAATTTGGTCCATACTTTTACCAACAGAGCTACGGTGGGTAGGTTATTGATAAAATATGTTGAGTGTGTAACCATTTGATTCATCCACTAAAGGTACTTGCAAACCATGCCTCAGTGGGAGTTCACATTTGCTACCAGTAAATGGACTTATCCTTAAGGAGATCCAAACCATGTAAGATCTAGGATTCATACCCTCCAGTGGGGAGTAATACTTCACCACATGCAAATAGGCCATCATATAGAAACCGTGGACTCTCATATGAGCATCCTTTCCCACTCAATCTTTTTGGGCTTTAAGTTTTAATAAATATCATCTTGTCTAGATGCAATTTATTATCCACCCTATATTGTTTCATTATATATCTCATACATAATGAATGTATGGCAAGGCCTAGGGTTGGTAATTTTCTAAATGACATGCAATCACATAATATTTGCATTCATTTATCCATTCATCACATGAACTTATAAGCCACTTTTGACTGTCCATCCTAGAAACATAACTAAAATTACAAGGATTTTAAGCCCAACAATTTCTTCTTGGACTTGGATCTTTCGCTTTGAACTCTTCGCTCACATGACCCACCCCTCTATGTAAAAAGTGTGTAATGGCTTTTCTTTTACAACAAACTTTTGACTTTCATAAAAAACAACTTTTTCACTTTGAAATCAAAATTCCAGCACTAGTTTTTCATGAGAACCAACATTTGTCCATATGAAACAAGAAAAAATAGCACTTGTTTTTAATCAAAACCGAAACTTTTTGTGACATAAAACTGAAAATTTGTAAACACAAAAATCCAGAAATTTGCTAACAATCGAAACTTTGCCAATACATTTTTAGCAAAACCGAAACCTTATCTCTTCATTTCTTCATCCATGGCTTCTTCATCTTCATCATTACATGATTTTGTACATTACATAATCAGAGAAAACATAAAGATAAAACCAAGGAACAAAAACGGCGACGATAGGCCACCCTCCTTGTTACAACCAAATGAACAAAACTTACATGGTAACTTTAGAATCTATGGACAATCAAAAGAGCAAAACATACACCATATATTATTCTATCACATAAAAATTTGCAGCATACAAAAATGATTGCCAACCCGTGCATCATATATAGGAACCAAATTCATGCATAATAAAAATGGCTCTGATACCAATTGTTGGATCAGAAAAATAAAGCATGCACGATTTGGATAAAATTTTAGATTTCGAAACCTTTTAGAAATCAAAATTGTAGCAGAAGCAACATAACCAAACCAACATGCATAGCCATACATCATATGATATAAGTATAATAAACATAAGAACAAGGTGGTAGAAATTATATTACCGACTCCTTCGTCACAGTTTTAACTCCTCACTAGACTATCCTATCCTCGGCAATGTATCCTCTCCTAGGAGATATATCCTCTTCTCATTATTATATCCTCTTCTCGATATTGCATCCTCGACCAATTCGATATACCACTTGTTCTTCCTGGACAACTTGGTTAACAAGATCCTTTAGTGGGAAAGGAGAAGAAAACTTGAAGAGATTTTTTTTTCTTAGAAGAAAGAAGTCAATTTTTGAAACACTTCTCATGCAATTTTTGTCTATACCATGCAAGATAGGAGAGAGAGAGTCAAAAATGCAAGAACACCTTCTTACACCTTCTCAAATTCAATTTTCATCAAAAGAAAGAAGAGGTTTGCATCAAAATGCATCACTTAATTCTTTAATCATTCATAAAGAAGCCAATAAATGAGACTCTTCTCATTTGTCTTTAAGATGGCTATATAAAAAGACAATTAACTTAAATGAGACATATCAATTTCGGTTTTGTGATGAAAAAAGGAAGTTGGTCCATCATAATGCACCTCTTTGTTATTTAATCCAATAAATGCTAATCGGTTACATGCTATCATTAAAAGACCACCATTAAACCATTTAATGATAAGGTCATTACTCTATTTAACGATAATAAAACATGTTAAAACCATCTTTAATATAGCAAATCAATACTAAATGTGCAGCTGCACATTTAGTCCATTAAAAAATGAAATTCTACCTCCATTGATCTTAAATAACTTTGTTTTAATTTAATTAATCTACTTAATCAAATTAAACCAAAGCCTAGCCCATTTCTAAATGTTCAGTTGGGCTTCTAATTAACAATTAATTAGCATAAGCCCAACATTCAATCATAGGCATTAAAATCTCTATTTGTATTTCTTATTTTACTTGATAACACTCCTAGAAGCCAAGTGGGGAATCTTATTGGACTTAGATAATTCAAGCTCCAAGAAGCCCAGAATTAATTTAATCTCACTAAAATTAATTCTAGCCTATTAACTAAATGTCATTCAACTAAAGACAATTAGTTGAACTCTTAAATTATTAAATATTATGTGAACACATATTTCAAATAAGATGTCCAATTGCAAACCCTATTATGAACCTTATTATAGCCATTCGCACAATAAAGAGTAAAATTACTGTTTTGCCTTTATATTGATTTTTTCCTTCGAGATATCCCGTTTTACTCTATATGGTGATTAACACACAAGATCTCATCTTGGTGTTAACACTTGATGGGTAACTAGTCCATCAAACTACTGGCGCCAGTTTAATCATCAATTTCCATAAACCATCTAGAAGTGATGATATCACTATAAACTCTTTATTTGAGTGAATGTTTCCTGGTATATGTTTCAATTAATAATTCTAATATGTAGGCATTGGATTAATACTCTGTAAAAATCCATTCCGATCATATCAAGACTTATAATGAAACACATATGAGTTCACCACTTATCAAGATTGTGGTCCATAATAAAAGAATGCTCAAGTTGTATGTTTTAAGATTAAAGTAACGACCCACTTTATTCTTAAAACATACTTGATTCCAAATTCATTTAATAGTGCCATTATCAATAGTCAACTACTATCATGATATGAAACTCATCATTCCCTCAAAGTAAACTCATTTACTTACATGGAGATAAATCGTCACACTACAGCATAAACCATAATCAAGCGACCAACTTGATTATTCAACTGTTAATCCATTATTTTAGATTCTTATAATATGCATGTTTCCCATAAATCTCTATGTATATGTATATTACTTACAAAAGAATCTCGATACCTTATAACTAGATATATAATGCTCATAAAAACCAAACTCTTTTATTTTTATTAATAATAAATATTTTCAATACAAAACTATAACTGGAAGAAAATTAAGTTATAAGTAAATACACTTACTTTTTAGGGCACTATATTTACATAACTCCAACAAGATACACTTTTCCCTCTTCCAATTCTACCCTTAATGAGTGCTAAAAGTCATCTTTACCTTCCTTTAAGGCTTTATGGCTTTTAATCTTAAGTGATCTTCCAAAAATACCCTTCGACATTCTTACTACTTTGACATTCTTACTACTTTAATACAACTAAACTATATAGTAAAATTCTACTAACATTAACATAATAATTAAAGTCCAAAATCTTAATTTATCAAAACCTCATACTTCATTTAAATCATGCTTAAATAAATAACATAAAGAAAAATTTGGGGCCAACAATATGCACATATAAGTGAAAACTTAATTATGCAAAGCATAAAGTGCACTAAAATTCTTCAATATTCTAACCCCTAACACGGGGTGTTACAACACCCCTTTGTGATTCAAACTAATCATCAAAGCCTTAAGGAATTGCTATCTCAAACAATCCAGAATTTGACCCAAGAAAAATGGTTGAGTAAGTTGCTTGATTATAATTTTACTATTACTTATAAACCTGACTCTCTAAATGACCCTACAGATGCATTATCCAATATTTCTAAGAGCTCTTTTCATACTCTTTCTAATTTTACTTAGCTTATTATGGCTCTACTAGATTCTTTGCATTTGTTTCTGCAACAACCAGATCCTGCTAACCAACTGTATACTGATATTGTGAATACAGCTATGGCTCCTCATCATTTTTCTGTTGTAGATGGTCTCATTTATTTTAAGAGTCGCATATATAATCCAGATTCTTTTACTTATCAACCTCTACTTGATAAATATCCTTCTTCACCACTTAGAGGTCATACTAGTGCACAAAGAACATTACCATGCCTCTTTGGTAGTTTTTATTGGCCTAACAGGAAAGTTGCTATCAAAAAGCATATGTGACAATGTTCTCTTTGTCCAGAAACAAAACCATTCAATAAAGATCCTCAAGATCTTCTTTAACCATTGACAGTATCAGAAAAAAAATATCGGAATCAATATCCTTAGACTTTATAACTCACTTACCACTAAGTCATGGCAAAACTACTATTCTTGTTGTTGTTGTTGTTTTCTTATCTAAGCAAGCTCATTTTTCTACCTTAGGTTCTAAATTTTCTACTTCACAAGTGTCTGAAAATTTTATTAGAGATGTAGTCAAACTTCATTGAGTTCTTATCATTACTGTTTTTTATCATGACCCAGTTTTTATGAGTTCCTTCTGGAAAGCATTGTTCAAGATGTATGGAACCACTTTGGCAAAAAATGTTTCTTACCATCCATAATTTGATGGTTAAATCGAGGCAGACCTCAATCACTATTTAGAAGACTACTTATGTTCTACTATTGAAATTCCAAAAACTTGGTTACAATACCTTCCTTAACATAAATGGCATTACAACACATCATGGCACTCCTCTATTCAAATGACCCCTTGTAAGGCTACATATGGTAGACCACCCCTTTCACTAAAGGATTATATTTCTGATAACTCATTCTTTGCCTCTATTGACACTTTGTTATCTGCTGGTACTACTTTGATCGATTAGTTAAAATATAATTTGCACAGTACACAATTATGAATAAAATCCTAGGCTGATTCCCACCGCACTGATCCTTAGTTTGTTGTTAATGACTGTGTTTTCCTAAAATTCCATCCTTACTGTCAATCTTCAATGGCATATAAAATGTCTATAAACTAGCTCGTTGATTTTATGGCCCATTTCAAGTTGCTACCTGTATCAGGAATGTTGCCTATAGACTTCATCTACCTCCTGATGCCAAGATTCAAAATGTATTTTATGTGTCCCTTTTGAAATGCTACTATGGCAATCCTAATAGTCAACAGTACCCTTTACCTACTGAATTTGTTAGTTCCCAACCGCTTCTAGTTTCTAAGGAGGTCCTGGACACCCATATTATCAGGTAAAATAGCAAACTTATTCAACAAATTTTAATCCATTAGTAAAATCAATTAGCAAAAGATGCTATCTGAGAACCTGTACATGAGCTTATTCAAGATTATCCTACTTTGAACATTAAAGGCAAGGTTGGTCTTAAAAGGGAGGGTACTGATGGAAGCATAGCCCAAGAACCAAAAACTTGTAGGACTTTTAGAATCCTTAAAAAACCTTTAGGCTTAAGGATTATATTTTAGAATAATTTGTATGACAAATTATGTTATTTGCTAAATATTTTGTTATGATGGTGTATGTGGTTGTTATGCCACCTCATCTAAGTTTGTTAGAATCTTTGTTATTTAAGTGATTGTTATCAGTAAATGAAGGACAAGAAAAACCAATATTTTCGCTTTCTATAATTCTTCCTTTCTGCTCTCTTTCTCTTTATTCTGCTTCTTCTGTCATATTCTTTCTGGCCCCTCTATCCCTCATATTCTGTGTTTTGAGTAATACCAAAGGCCCCCATCTTTTTTCACTAAACAACGACCAATCAATTGGCTGTAGGGCATAAACCAAGGTTATGTTTGGTTGGACGTAAGGTTTTTAATAAAGTAGAATGTAAATGGATGTAATATTAGAAAATTGTTGTTTAGGAGGGACGAAAGGGTTCATAATGTAAATAGTGAAATGTTCTTTGGAAGAAGGGTTTATAATGTAATATAGTAAAAAGTTGTTTATGTCCATCCTAAACCTCCTAAATTGGAGGTTTCTCATTTTTACTGTTTAGGATGGAATGAGATGCAATATAACTTCCATCTCATTCCATTCTATTCTATTATAAACCCTCCTTTCAAATGATGGAATAATATTATATTTAATTCCATTCTATTAATAAACTCCCAGCCAAACATAGCCTAACAAACCTTAAAATATATTTAAAATAAGTAAAATAAGGAACATTGACATGAAAATCAAGCAAAATACTAATCAAATATATTCATATTTCATGTACATTAGATTTCCTATCAAAGGAACAACCCACCAAATCAACAAGAGTTGATCCTTTGTGCCATTTATCGTATTCCAACTTTGCGTCATTTAATGTCATCCATAAATTTCACTGGAAAATCATAAATGACACAGAGAATCTCACACCCCAAATCAACATATGTGTTGACCAAACATCTTAATAACCCTTGTTGATAAAGTATTGCCCCTTTATTATTGTATTCTTGAGGTATTTAAAAACTCAAAGGCCAAAATAGCAAAATAACCCTTATTGTTTACACTAATGTCTGAATTGAACCATAACGTTTCAGGGTGTTCAAAATGAACCTTAACGTTTACAAAATGTTCAAAATTAACCCTAATTTTTGGAAATGGCTCAAAATGAACCCTAATTGGATGAAACCACTAATGAACTTCCATCAGTTAACTATTGACTTGACATTTTTCTTTGCTAACATGGATTCTTTTAAAAAAAGTGGGACCTACCCAGTATCGATATGGAATTTTTAAAAATAAAAGAGGTTCCCACTATAATTTAAACTCTGCATTTCAGTTATGGTGATGTAAGAAGGATGCAAATTTAAACCCAACATTTAAAAGAGACAAAAATTTTGTCTACCCATCTTTCCATTTTCTCAAACTAGATTTGTCAAACCAGAATTGTGACAGACCACCTCATTCGTATATATTCATCAAGCACCATGCCAAGTCCCATATGTATTCGATTTACGAAGATAAGACACAAACATTATAACTACATTTTACTCCTTCTAAAATAACTATCAAATAAACATACTGGTATATATACATGTGTGTAAGCATCACAGGGATGAAAAATTGTATGCAAAAACAGTCACAAACCATATATATAAAGCGCCACTACATGTATAAAGCAAAAAAGATATACTGTCAACTGAAGATTCAAGATATTGACGTGTAGTTCCAAGTCCAATTAATGAATAATAGCCAAAAATTTTAACAAAGTGTTCAACAATGTTTATACTAATGATATGGGTTCCAACTGTACTGTTTCAGAATGTTATCTATAAGGTTAGACTTAAAAAAAAGATCACAGTTATGTATAAAGGGAAATATGAGCAATGAAAAAGAGATCTTTAAGGGAGTGACAGGCATTGTTTCACTAGGGAAACGCTCACTATGCTACGAGCTTCGGCCAATGGCAAAGCAACTCTATTAACTACATTAGGAGGAAAACTCAATGGTCAACTCGGTGGAAACATAACCTACAACTGGAAATCATTTTTAAAACAACAAAGTGAAACACAGGCTTTGTAACTCTGGACGATGTTCTCTATCCACATTTAATAGTGAAGGAAACATTTTTTTTCATAGTCCTTCTGAGGCTACCCAATACTTTGAGTACACAAGAGAACATACAAAAAAGACCTATTACAGCTCTAGCGGCCATGATTCCTCCATGCCACCACTTTAGTTTATTTCTTCCTTTTTGTTTGAGAAAGTACTTTGAGAATAAATGTCACCTTACAGTTACTAACAGAAGCTTAGGCAATTTATAATAAAGAAAAAACATAATGAACAAAAAGCTCGTACCTTATGATTGACTCACCCATAAAAGCTCTATGATCGTAAAAGAAAGAGTGTTCTTAGCTTTAAAGTGTTCCCTGTAAAGCTTCCTATATGAATCAATCTCAAAGACGTTTAATGTTAGAAATGTTTAACACATAGTGGGACCCACTTTTATCAAGTGGGTCCTACATTAGCACAGAAACCTAACATTGTTAGTGGTTCCATACAGTTAAGGTCCATTTTGAATGTTTTTTAAACATTAAAGTTTATTTTAAACATTTTATAAACTTTAAGGTTCATTTTAAATACTCTAAAACATCAGGGTTCAATTTAAACATTAGTGTCAATGTTATGAATTGTTTTGCTCTTTTATCCAAAACTCAAACTACAACCAGCTAACAGGTGTTGCATGGAAAATTCAAAAACTAAGTATAAGACTCTTATAAATTAGGAAATCAATGCATGTTTCATTTTAAGATAGTTAAGTTTTCCAATCTACATCTTGTAGCCAAATAGTTAAGTTTTCAAATCTACATCTTGTAGCCACTAGAGTATGATAATGGGCCCCTACCTCCTTGTAGGCCATTAGGGTCCATTGGAGTCTCCATAGGTTGACATCCTAACATTAATGTTTTCTTCAAAATATCAAACACATACTTCCACGAGGAAATAAAGATGTCATCTTTAGATTAAGCTACTTGAATGCCTAAGAAATATTGAAACTTTCTCATATCCTTTGTCTAAAAGTATCAAATAAGTGTTTCTTAAATTATGTATTATTGACATCATCACTCCCCCATGATAATAATATCATCCATTACACAACTGGATAGATGCTCAGTAACGTAGACAAATTTTGATAAAAATATTTAGTTATCTTCCTCATAATGTGCCAAGCTAAATGCTTGGGCCATAAAAATTAACTAAAACTATGTAAGAGGTGATTGCTTCAAGTAATACAGAAGAGTGGACACACTAATTGAGATTCACCCTGAGTAAAAATGTCAAGTATTTTCTTTATATAAATAGTCTCCATCTTACAATTTTCATGAAGAAAAGCATTCTTAATGTCCAATTGGTGAAGTGGTCATTGGCAGATCATAACCGTTACAAGGTAGAGGTAAACATAAGCAATCTTGGCTATAAGAGAGAAGTAATCTCCATTATCAAGGTTATAGATCTACAATTGTCTTTTCGCAGCTAATCAAGTTTTAAGGTGTTTAGCCTGACCATCAAGCCTAACTGTCCTTGTATAGATTCATCTACAACCAACTATGGTTTAATTGCAAAAGGAGCCAGATCCCTTATCTAGTTAAAATGTAGAGCCTTCATGGTATCAACCATGGTTTGTTGCCACTCCAGATGGTTTAAAGCCTCCCGTGCAGTCTTAGGGATAGAAAAAGATGACAAATTTGAAAAAATATCATAAGAGGTGGGAGACAAATAGTGATAGTTTAAAAAGAAAATTGTATTTACGATTTACGAGTAGATTGAATACCTTTTTGAAAGGCAATAGAAGGCTTATCTTGTAAAACCTTCATAGAGGGGACAATCAATAAGGAGTATGAATTATCATGAATGGGATCTATGGCCATGCTACCATTAGTGGCCAAGTAGTGGTCGGGATGAAGATGATGATAGACAAGAGGAAAAGGACGTGAAGGTAAAGATAGCTTAATAGATATATCATAGGAATGATGAGGAATAGGCAAGATTGAAGTAGGATTAGATGCTATCTAAGTTAGACCTCAAAGGACCAAAGAAAGTTGGTGCTCAAAGTAGGTGACATCAGCAAATATTTAGTAGAATTCCATAAGATGTTCTTTCTACAAACAAATGCATGGGACTAAGTTGTATTAGTTCATCATTAAAATTTCCTATTTTTATTTTCGTTAATAATTATTCTAATTTTACTTAGTTATTTTTAATTAATTTTTTATGACTATTCTTGCTTCACTAAACTATTTTTAATAAAAAAATTATTTTGAGCTATTTTTTATGCATCAAAGTTCGTATACTAAGCCCACGTTTGGTTGATGGCTGAAAAGCCATATATTAGCATTTTGAGGGTATTTAGTTGTTTGACATGATGCACTTTGTTTGGTTAATGGTTAATGGGTTGGCTTATTCAACCTAACCAACTTAAAAACAAAAAGCTCTAAAAAGGATTGTTTTATCCAATCAGCTAACAAAAATTGTTAGCCTAACAATTGTGCCCTCGCTAGAATTGAATAGATCACCAAAAGCTTGAAAACCCACCTCAAAGATTACATTTTGTGAAGTGAGTCTCTATCACACAGGGTAAAGAATCTCTAAAAATACAAAGAGGTATGGGTCTCAAAACAAAAACTTTGAATATTTTGTACCATAAGTAAAAAACAACAAAAGAACATCTGGTATCTAGTTTTTTAATTCTATTTTATTCCACTCCTTCAGGTATAAAGGAAGGTATTAGTTCTTGTACTCTTGGACTTTTTCATTTTCTAGTAGTTTACTAACAAATATCAGAGCATTAAATATTCGTTATTTCTAAAATATTGGCATATCTTATTTTATATTTTTTAGATGTACACAATAATTAGAAATTATATAACTTAAATAAATTACTTAACAAACAAGAAATTTGTGTGATTAATAAATTCACTTTTTTTACTTAATTGCATCATTAACTATCAAGATTAAAAATCTAAATTCTTACAAGAATATTCAATAAAATACTAAGATATAATATTCATGTTCTGATAAATTTTTTTAAGTCATGCTCTCATAAGTCATTTTACACATAAAAAGATAATACTAAACAGTTAATTTTACCAAACATTCCTAATAAACAGCTGATGTGATTCGTTGCTCAAATTAACTGATATAATCCACTATCAGTTAACTGCTGATAGAATCAGCTAACAACTAATGCAATTCATTGATTGCCAAACAAGGCCTAAGACTCAAAATTCAATTTGGTCCATCTCTACAAATTTTAAGTTATAATGATGCTAGGGAATATTTTTCTAAACAATTTACCACTTGCGTAGCTTCTAAAGGCATTTTTCACTAATCTTCGTTCCCCTTAACTGGGCATCGATCTGTTGACACTTGGAGCTTTCAGTAGTTGGAACGTTATCCAATGGCATAGTGTGATAAGCTTCTTTTCTTTATGCTCTAAACCAGATCATAATAGACACTGCACATGATAAATAATTAGCATACCCACTGAGTTTACTAGATGTGGTTGAGGGATTACCCAATTTGGAAAAGATTAATGTTGTAGTAGATAGAGGAGTAACACAAAGGAGGCACAACTAAGTGACATTGTAACGTCCCGTTCTCATATTAATAGAACCTTAAATTTCTATAAATGGGAAATAGCAATGAAAGATTAAAAAAAATGCATTTCATACTCAAGCATAATGTTAGCATGCACTCACATGAATTAGAATTTTTCACACAGTACAATGATTGTTCATGCACTCATTTGACATTTTTCGGGTATAAATGATTATTTTGTTAAAGTGATTATGATGTGGTTAATAAATAAAATTTCTTGAAAATTGATTTGGAAAGTATAAATAGTGATTTAGAATTTTTGGTGAAAATTTGGAGAATTTCTAATAGTTATGAGTAATTTGGGACTAAGAAAAATGCCAAGTAGATTGATAAATAGTAGTAGAAATAAGGGGTGAGTGACAAAAGAAATAATTGATATAATATATTGTGATTTAATGACACATGTCATGAAAAATTGGGAGACAATTGGAGTAGAAATGGAATTAAATGGACTAGTTATTAGAAATGGTACTAAGTAAAGCCATAGGAATAAGACATATGGCAAGAGAAGTGACAAGTGTCATACCACTTGCCATATATTCATTTCCACTAAAACATCTAAGTGAAAGATGGTCTTTCACTCATCATTTTTGTTGCTTATGCTTTTTCTTCATTTTCTTCATTCTTCTTCTCCATCTATGATACTCACTCTCACCTTCATCACATTGAGTTTTGCTCAACTCCTTTCCTTTGTTTATTCAAGCTTCTTGTTGTCTTATTCCTCTTTGTTACCAAAAACCTAGCTCATTCCTCCCTACCATGGTGATGACCGTGTGGTTCAGGGAAATCTAGAGTTGAGTGTAGGTTGAAGATCTTGAAGCTTAATCAAGTAAGTAGTCCTCTATTCTTTATGGGTTATTGTAAAAGATATAAATGTCTCGTTTTTGTGTATATTGTGAGAAATATTTCATAAGTTTTTGTAGGGATGAGATTGGAATTGGAAGAACATTAAAATGGTGCAATAAATGTGTAGAAAAAATTTGACTAATAAATGAATGATTCATGCTCTGTTTTAAATTTATATAACGTGTATCTATTTGGTGGTTTTAGAAATGAAAAAAAAAATGAGTTTTGAGCTAAAGAAAGGGGAGCAATGTGATATCTTGAAATGAAAGGAATTAAAAGGACAAATTAGAAGAGTAGTGAAGGTGATAATGAAGTTGAGCATTTGCAGGAAGTGGTGATGAATGTGTATATGCATGTGTTCTGTTTTGAGTGTTTATGATCACTCATCGATTTTGATTTGTTTGTGAATGATATTGAGTTGAATTGGAAGCAGAATGAATAGGAAATAATGAGGACATGAGCTAAAAATGATAGATTAAGCAAAAGAGGTGAACTAGGATGAAAATGATGATGAAGTGTGCTAAAGTAAGTTATATGTAGTATTTTACTAAACATGCATCTGTATCTTGGCCATAACTTGATCTGTGAATACTAAAATTTGATGGATTTTAATTTAAAGTAAACTAGAAATATGTGGCTACAATTTTCATGAAGAAATCGAATTTGAATTATGTCCTTAAGGGTCTTGAAATTTAGCTTGAAGTTGAGAATTATGTATTATCGAGGTATGAAATCAATCTATAGTATTTTGGTTATAACTTGCATAATACAGAACCAAAATGCACGAATTTGAGGTCATCAGAAACTTAAGATATAGAGGAACATTTTATTAGAAGAATATGTTTCTTAAATACCTAATTTATTAGGTTACAATGGTCATACAAAACTGACCTAAAAATATGTCCTGTGAAAAACTAGAAAAATTGCAGGATAAATTGCTTGATAGTATGTTTATGTGATTATTATCAACAATCTTGCATGATGTGTTTGGTGGATGTTTTGAATTAGAATAGAGGTGAGAATGAAGAGAAATTAAAGTATGAATGATAAGATATGTATACATGTGTTAGATATAATTTGTGGGAGTGGGAAATCTGGAAATTGACCCGTAAATGTCTGTTGGGTGGATTTCATGTCCGCTGGGCAGACATTCTCTCAAATTACAGTGTTCTAGCTCTGTTCATGTTCGTTTAGAGGGACATATATGTCCGCTAGGCAGACATTCTCGGAACAGTTACATAAATGTGCAACTTTGACCCTTTAGATGGTAAAATCTCTCTTCATGGTCTTCATAGAAGCTGTAGAATTCGAAGTCCTCTTTGAAACCATACTTAAATGACCTTAATCCAACATCCAAAATGAAAGCTATGCTTACTGTCCCAAATCATATACATTTATAAATTATTGACTTATCCATACTTTCCTATGATGTAATTAGGCTTGAATGGGATCTTGAATGAGCCTAGTGGATGATGAATTAAGTGATTAAAGTAAGGAAAGTGTATTAGGCATTAAAAAATGATTGAAAGATAATGTTAATTGATTATGAGACACATATTCAGGAAATGTACCTAAGATTGTCATTGAGCATACATTGTACATAATCTATATATACATATGTGCATAAATGAGTACTTATATAATTGTGCAAAATTGTAATGTGTGTAAATATGCGTGTTGCATGATATAAAGGAGTAATTAGAGCGACCTCATCCAGATGTTTCCAGAATCTCGAGGCAATAAGCTATCTGGAGAAAACTATGAGTAACCTAAGATGGTCTCACTATGATTGTTTGATTTCTAAATTATGCATTGAATTGTTATGTGATGCCTATGTACTGAATTTTGGACATTGAATGTTCGAGGTGTTCGATGCATGAATATTGGAAGTGCTCCTTGAATGTGAATTGGGCTGAATAAATGTTTCTCATTGTGTATGTTGAATGTCGGACCAAGTTCAATGACTAATGTGAATGAGAAAGTAAATGCGAACGCAATGGACTAAATATGATGATTGAAAATGTAAAATGCATTTACCCCAAGAATGTATGAAAAATAAAGGCAGTTGTGACCAGAGTAGCTACCAAAAAAGAGCTTAAAGCTTAGACATCTGTGGTAAGAGCCTATGGCTCGATTTGTATGATAGAGTCCGGTATTCACAATAGATAAGAGACAGAATTATAGAACACGGTATCCACAATAGATACGGGATAGTGATAAGGGAACTTGGTCGCAAGAATGTATGAAGTGAATTTAAGTCTTATAAATATTGCATATACATATGAATTACATGAGTTGAATGATTGAAGTTGAAATGTGGAATCAAATTGATTACAAAATACGAAAGTTTATGATCAAAGTATGTTGTAATGCTACTTATTGATAAATGTGAATTATACGAATGTATGAATTGTTGTCATATGTGTGATATGAGTGAACCATCGAGGATGATTACTCAACTGAGTTTACAAAATTCACTCAAAATTTGCAACATATTTTCCAAACTCAGAGGAGATACCCAGTTAAACCAACTGGAGTCGAACCACTACGTTTGAGTAAGAGTTAGAGGTCGGGATCAATTATACGTGCATATGTCTACAGTATTTCTTTTGTATTTTCAAAAAATTTGTTTTCTGCAAATATTGTACATCATTTATGCGAATTGAAAATTGTAATGATTGTCTGACTAGAAATGTTTTGTATTGGGCCCAAATGATTACAGGAATATATGATGATGTGTTAATTGTTTGTAACACTTGCGACTAAATTTGTTTTTGAAAAAATGGGCCAGAAAAGTTTATTAATTTTCTAACTATGCGTGTGATGCATGACAAATTTGTAATAAGTTTGATTCTTTGACTATTCTAGCATGTCACCCTTGTACAATATGTTCTCGAATATCGTTGGTGTATTCAGGAATATGTCATGTGAGAGTGGGGTGCTACAGACATAGCAAATTTTAGCTAAAGAAATTAGCAGGCTATTCTTAATGTTTTATAGGCCTAGAACAAACTAAAAAAGAGCTATGTTTTATCCTTTTTTTCTTATAAGAATTAAAAGTGAAATTTTATTTTTAAAATGAGATAAAATAAGAGTAAATTGTGGACAAATGTTCTTTATGCCCTTGCTCATGTCCTATCTAAAAATTAGAGCAAAAGGAAAGTTACCCTACTGATGGAGTAACTTGAGGTTGGGTTTACAAAAACTAACCTCAAGAATAGAATGGAGATTCTCTGGAGAAGAACATTAGAGAATTAGATAGCTGGTGACTGAGTCACGCACTGCCACGTGCCAAAGCGTAAAAACTAAGTAGATAGGTTATGGTGGAGGGTTAAGGTTCATACAGCGACAGATGGTAGTGTTAGAGAATATATAAAACCAATTAAGTTGGCCTTACATAACAGCTTAAGCTATTGTGATGAAATGGTCTCTTAATATGGTATCGAAGCCTCTGTGACCAAATGGTCGTGAGTTCAAATCCTACTAACCACTTATAAAATTAAGCACAAGGTAAAGTAGGCCTGTGCAAGTTTCAAGCTCAGAAGGCTTTCACTTGAGGGGGTGTATTAGAGAATATATAAAACCAATTAAGTTGGCCTTACACAACAGCTTAAGCTATTGTGATGAAATGTTCTCTTAACAGGTGGTAAATTGTCGCTAGCTAATCAATCAAACATCCAAAATTGATTTTTATTGGTGTTATTGAGAAGTCAAAGGTTGAAGCGGCTGGAGTGATACAAAACAATTTCGAAGGGAAAAATCCAATGCCAAAGAGAAGTATGACATGATATGTGTTGCTAATAAGAAGCACAATAAGAGGAGAGAACATCAAGGATTAGATTAGGACCGAAATCACTCTAGTACCATATAAAATTGTAGGGTTCAAAATTTATGGAATATGTGAACACTTGCCTCTCACTTTTCTTATTTATATTAGACTGAACTCGCTCTAATACCATATAAAATTGTAGAGTTTAGAATTTATAGAATATGCGAACAGTTGCCTCTCAATTTTTCTATTTATATTAGACCGAACTCACTCTAGTACCATATAAAATTGTAGGGTTTAGAATTTATGGAATATGTGAACACTTGCTCTCAATTTTCCTATTTATATTAGGTAAAATATAACTACACGATTAAAAAGGCTAAACTATAAGTTTGACTCTAGCCATAACTATAATCTTAACATATATTTACAATATGCCAAATAACAAGTAATTTTGATTAGATTTGAACTTTAAAAGTTATGATTCACTCCCTTATAGCTATCCTTTTAAGACTAGCAATGATACCTAGAACATCCAATTAGAGAAGATCTTTAATTAGCGATTTTTTCATCATTACCTTTAATTTTTAAATAATTCATATTCCCGAAACAAGTATGGCATACCTTAAATGAACTATCTCATCTAGTATGAGTTATATACAAATACTTAAATAAGTTAATAAAAAATTCGTCGCTCTAAAATAATTAAGTATAATGTTTGACTATTATTTATTAGTGGTGATTTGGGGAATTATCTAACTAGAGTAAATTGAGGTCTAAAAAGTTATTTTTAAATATCAACTATAAATTAATTACTATCTAGTAAGAATAAGCATTACTGGATTTAAATAGAATATACATTAATTCCATAGTATATGTTGAATTGGAACATCAAATGAAGAAAATATTAAATTATATATATAACTATGTATAGATAGGTTAAATCAAGCCACTTTGACATTTTTAATATTTCGGTAGGTTTGATATATTGGTAGATATCAATTTTAATTTATGATTATAAATTATTTAATTAAATAAGTTAAAATAATTTATCTAACTCAATTTATGAATTAAAATTATAATCATCACTAACATATTAATAACCTAATATGTCACACATAAGGAGCATTTTAAAAGAAAAATTAAATTAAATTAATTTTTACTTAATTATGAAGTTTAAGAAACTTTAAGAGTCAATTATAATATGTTTTATTTTATTAAAATTAATTTGTAATTATAGTTAGCAATATAGCTAGTCTTTAATTATAACTAGAAGTTTAGTTTTAATTGGAAAGAAACCATAGTCTTTTCCTATTAATTGGAAAATCAAAGTAGGAAGCTAGCACTTTTATCTTTTTCTCTAAAATTTGTTTTTGTTCTTTTTATCTACTTTGTGGATATTGTTAAAGGTTGAACAAGTCAACAATACGTGGTTAACAGTTCGAGAAGAAAAGTTTTATAGGATTTCGAATCAGGAATGTTTTACCCCTTTATTTTTTATTTTTTAATCTATTCAATCAAAGAGATTTGGTCAAAAAATTGTAAAAAATTATTTGTTTTCGTTGGACCATGATTCAATCATATTTGATTTCCTAAAAATCAGTTATGATATAGTTAGTAAATTTTTCTATCTTATAAACATGATATACATTATGTAATTGCTAATGATAAGGAATATAAAGAGACATAATAATTATTTAGTAAATATATGTAGGAAGTTTGAAATTATTAATCATTACCATAATTCATTTTCTTTATATTCGAAGATGTTGGCCAGCCAATTTATTCTTAATTCTATTCATATGATTGGAACAAGTTAAATAAAAACCTAATAACTACTCTTGGAATTTGAATAATTAATTTATTTTTTAAATGTAGAAACTTCCGTCTCACAAGAGTTGAAGGCCTGATGACCACAATAAGACCTAAAACGTAAGCAACATCCAAATGGATTTTCTAGAACCTGAAAAGCTCAAGCATTAGTAACCAACTAAAAACCAAAAGCTTAAAGAGGGGTTCAAGGACTATGTAAGGTGAATAATAATGCAATCAAATGATTCAAATAGCTTTAAATATTCCATCCATTACTAATTCTAAAGGACATGCTAAGTCCTTTGCCTCTGATCAATATCAGTTCCCTTATCTATACAGTGTTTCTCTAAATTGCTACATATGCTCTTTAACATTTATTCATGAATTCTTGATGATTTCTTTCCCACAAAACTGAGCAAATGATACAAACACACTACATCTCAAAAAAGGTATGATCATTTACATGGTTAAAAATTTTATTATATTAAATTTTATTTTTGTTAGTAATTATATTAAAAAGATAAATAGTTTTTATCTATTTAATAATTAAATTAGATTGTGCAAAACTAAAATAGAAAACAAATATTATTTCATATGCTATAAAAGTAAATTAAACCTACACAACTATGTTAGAAAAGAATCACCAAAAATAATATTTAAAATGAAATTAAAAATATAAAAGGCAATTTTGAACAATAAAAGTAACCAAGAAACATAAAAAACTACTTTTAATTATATAAAATTTAGTCTCATATTATAATTTAAATGGAAAAAAATACAATTTAGTCTCATTTTCTATCTCCTTTTCTCTTCATCTTGAGCACGGAATTACTCAGAAACTCGATCTTAGTAAGATCAGTAGCACTTCAGCCTAACTTCCAAGTACCATTGGAAATATTAAAGTAACAAGCTAATGCATTTGCCCCATTGACCCTCTACTTTTCTGTCATGCTGACCCAATGTACTTGCAAATTTTATCGAAGCTTAATGTATGCTCGAAAATTTATCCGGTCTCCAAGTGAACTGCAACAAGTCTTCCCTTTATGCTTGTACCAATTTCAGCAATCTAGGCTACACTCCAGTCGCTCCCCAATAGGTATCCTGGAGAGCTAATCATCTCCTCGTAAGCTTTCCTTTACAGATTGACAGCTCTAACCCAAAATAAAGACAAGAATTATGACAAGGGCTAATCATACCCGCACTTTTGCTTGCCAATCAAGGTGAGAAAGTTTCTTTATTTTAGGAAACTCCCTTAATCATAGTAGAAATAAAGTAAATTGGCAAGATGTTTGCAAACCCTAAGATGAACGGTCTTGGAATCAAACCTCTCAAAACCAAAAAGTGAAATCGTTAGTCCACAGGATAAGGATAGTCTTCAATGACTTACATGCAATGTGGGTCAAATGAAACATATACATCTTAATGGGTGGAGCTTGTATCAAGTTCGTGCTTAGACATGCAATTCCTAAAGATGAAAAGAGTTCATGAACCTCAGACCTCATTAAAGGGGCACATCATACACAAGAAATCAAATGGTGTGTCACAGCTTTGGTTTGACCATTAACGCCCCCTTAGTTCTTTTGTCGATCTTATTCCAACAACTACTATCCATTTTATCCCCTAAGCTCTCATCCCTAAAATCTCTGCCATTCTGCACAACACCACATGAACAGAAGAGTGCTTCGATCTTCAAACAGAAAAGCCCCTGACTTAGCTCAGTCAATGGTCCAACATATAAAAGTAGTTATTAATATTTAAGACATTTCCTCTCCAAAAATCACTGTCAGTTGTAGATGGAAGTTGTGATTCTTTAATAGTTTAGCATAGTCGAAGCTGTTAATCTAACATTCCATGCATGAAGCTCCCAAATTTGTCTAATTGATTACTCATATTTTCTGTCCTAAGCTCACTTGTGGCCTCCTCGAGGAGCTTCTTTCTCGTTTAGTAAATCCTCTGGCTAGACCTTTAATTTTCATCGCATCTCTTATTTACCAAAAATATAAATAACATGTTTTGAGCATATTCTGTATCCACAATCAGTTGATTATTATCTAGGCATAAAAGAAAGTTTTAAGTTATATTTGCTCTTAAGTTCAACAGAAATAAAAGCAAAAAATACTCCCCTCTCTCTAAAAAGCACCACTTATTTTCCAGGCTGAACCGTCTCTTTCCCAATTCAGTTACTTCTTTTGTAACCTGCCCATAACACTCTTTTCCAGCCTGCGACTTCACCCAGGCAGTTTACAGTTAATGGCACACTGCTACCAATCTACAAGCTCACCCTGTCATAGAGTCCAACCTTCCTTTGTAACAAATCAGACAAACCGTACGAGCTCATCCTTCCATGTAACTCCGAACACTGAAACAACCGCCCATCACACAGAGGAAGACTTTCGTCCACTACCTAGAGCTCAATCCAGGCAAACTCCATATCAAACACAAAAATTCTAATGAAGTAAGGCTGTAGCAGAACCTGATGTATTTGGAAGGCTTCACTACATCACGCCTTTTACTAGCCAAGATGTAATTGCATCACCAGACAAGTTCTTAACCAAGGAGCCAAAAAATGGAATGCCTCTCTAGTTGGAGGATTTATGGACAAGAGACTGTCTTTCCCAGTTGTTAATCACTGGGCTAACACAAATTGGAGGAAACTAGGGTTGAAAAATTACCATACCACTAAAGATGAGCTCTTCATTTTTAGATTTGTCAATGAGGATATGGCAAGAAGGATACCAAAGATGGGACTATGGCACATCCAAGGAAGGCTGATGATACTTCGAAAATGAGAACAAGGTTTCCATCTTGACAGGAATGAGCTACAGGCACTATCAATTTGGGTTGATTTCCACATAATTCCCCTCGAATAATGGTCCTTAGAAGGTCTTAAATACCTTGCCAGCACATTGGGAAGACTTGTATCACTGGATGACAATACCACCAACTTGAAGACTTGAAGAGGATAGGATTCGCTTGCATAAGCATTGAAGTTAAGCTGGATAAGGAGCTCCCTGAAGTTGAACATCAAGAAGCTAGTTCTAGGAGACACTTTGGTTAAGGACCGTGTAAAGATTACATACCCTTGGAGACCACTAAGGAAAGGGTTGATCAAGGTATGGAGAACCAAAAACAATATTGGTACTGACAAAAAAGGTGGAGAGGTGATAGCAACTACTCATGGAACAAATGTTGAACAGGATATTCAGGAGGATCAGGTGGAAGTAGTAGTTACAACTACTATGAATATAACCCTGAGAGTGTTGTAGAAGAAGAGCTCAACAACATTGAGACACCTCAAAAGCCAAAGGAAAAAGGCAAGAAGATTTTGCAACAAGCTTCTGGAGCTCACTAGGTAAGTCCCACTTCCAATGCTATGACCTTTGAAGAACCTAGTTTGGCAGATGAAGTTCTGGATCCTACTAAAAGCTATTGCAAGTCAAGGAGAAAGAAAGCTAAATCCAAGCTAAATTCAGGAAGGGATAATGGACTTGCTAGTATGGAATTAAGAGGGCTTAATTTCCGCAATAACAAAGGACTTTGAAGGATATTTTTATTTCTAAAATGCCTCACTTTGTTGATCTTGTAGAGACTAAAATAAAAGCAGACACAAGGGGCAAAGGTCTTGAGTTTTTTGCACAGGGATTGGATTAAGCTTAACAATATTGGTTCAAATCCACATTGTAGGATAACAGTAGCATTTGATCCTAACTATTTTGCATTTATCTAATTGTGATCAGTCAAAACACACCTTCATTGTGAGAAGACTATAAGACATTCCAATTGCAAAGTAGCTATCATAGTCATTTATGCAGGGAATTGGGAGTTTTAAAGGACAAATTTACGGAAGGAGTTGTTTAATCTGGCACCTAAAATTGACTCAACTTGTGTTAGCCATGAAGGCCTAGATCCAATGGTTGCACTGAAACCCTTACTGGTTTATCGTAGGAGGAAGAAACAGAACGCTGAGTTGGAGAGAGAATGAATGATGAGCTGGAGAGTGAGACATGCATGCGTAACCGTTAGGAGAAGTAAGGGAATGATTGTGTAGGGCTATACAAGGCATTCTACGAGGGGAATATAAGTTAGTTAGGAATGATGTAGAGGGGATCTGGTTATTGGCATTAGTAAATTGAACGACCTTTGGCTGGAGAGCTATTGCTCTACGTTTTTCTATCAATATAGATGACTATTTTTTTGGGTTCCCTATCCTTACTCTATCAAATTGGTGCGGTGAGCGTGGAACCTCATGACCAACAACAGAATGGAGAATAGGATGGAAGTGGTAGAGAGGAGTTTGGGATCGATGGAGCAAAGATTGACTGGGCTTGATGGTGAAATAAGTGAGATCAAATCGATGTGGCTGCGTTGAAAGGCAAGGCAACAGAAGAAGCATTAGGAGGACAATCGTCGACGACAGAGGGACGTTCTGCGTATACCCTTGTACTTGGAAGGACAACTACGCATGTAGTGACACTTGATGTGCAGATAGCAGCCAAATGCATAGAGTTGCCGAACTTCACTGGTGTAGATCCCATGAGCTGGGTCAGACGTGCTGCGCAACATTTTTAGGTGCAAGAGACTCCAGAAGAGAAGAAGGTCACTCTGGCCTTGGTGTGCATGGATGGTCACGCTCTCCACTAGATGAGCTGGCTATAGGATCGGAAGCCTCTAATGGCATGGGAAGATGTAAAGAAGAAGGTGCTCATTAGGTTCGGTGGTGCATTGGTAACCAACCCTTTTGAAGCTTTATCAACTATTCGTCAAAATGGAGTAGTGGATGATTTCATCCAGGACTTCGTTGCCAAGGCGGTGCAAGTTCGGGGGTGTTTGGAGGAGTTTTTTATCAGCCAATTTTTGAATGGGCTGAAAGAGGAGATTCGAGCAAGGATTTGTTCTCACGAGGTGGTGGATTTCTATAAAACAATGAACTTAACCTAAGAAATCGAGCATGAGCAAGAACAAGATAGCGCAGACGGATTCTCACAGGGAGGGATTTGGTCTAGGTGCTAAGGCTGGGTCAGTAATTGGGGTCAAAGGGCCTAATACCACCTATCAGGTTGCTGAAGGAAGGAAGAATAGTTTTGGAGCTGTGGTTACTCAGTCAAGTGCTAGACTAGCCCATTCTTGGAGTAACTTGAAGAGCACGATGGACCTGCTCACTTTGGAGGGAGCAGTATCGAGTCAAGCTCTCATGTAGATTCAGCCTTGTCGAGAAAAGTTCGAAAATATACCCAGAAGGAATTTCAATATGTCTACAACCCTATCATCCTCTTCAACAATGTCAAGGAACATCGCTGCAGACTATTATCTTGACAGATGGAGAAATGTCGGAAGGCAGAGTAGAGGGGTTGTCTTCGGAAATGGCGTCGCAAGAAGTGCCAGAGAAGAAACTTCTAAGAGACCAGCAGTGTACAAAGTTGGAACTTCCTTATTTCGCTCTTGGTGGCTTCGGAGGCAGCCAAACTATGAAGCTACGACGAGTAGTCTGTGGGGTACAAGTTATTATCATGGTGAACAATGGGGCAAGCCACTGTTTTGTTACCAAGGTGGCAGCGGAGAAGATGCAACTCAGTGTCGAGTCGACAATTCAAACAAGGGTGTGATTAGGAGATGGGCGACGAGAAGAGATTCAAGGTGTTTTTCGAAATGTTCCAGTGGAGAATGGGGGTGCTAAGTTTAAGGTTGACTGTTTTGTTTTTCCCTTAGGTGGAGTCGACCTCATTTTAGGAATTTCACTGCTACAACTGTTGGGATACGTTAAGGCAAATTGGAGACGAATGTCTATAGAGTTTCAATACAGTGGGAGGACAATTAAAGTTGATGGAGATCCTTCCCTTGTCAATACACCCGCATCAACTCGGTTCTCACAAAAATCGAGTCAGACCAACTGTGGCATGGTTCTTGGCAGGTTTCGTTGATAGAGTTGAATTCGGCTGAGGGAGAACGCTCGAAGCAACAAGAGAAAGACCTTCAGCAGTTGCTGCGGAGATTTGAGAATCTATTCAGGAAGCCTTCAGGGCTACCTCCAAGTCGTGCCATTGATCATAGTATAACTCTGCAGTAGGAGGTTACTGCAGTGAGTGTTAAGCCATATCGTTATGGCCATACACAAAAGGATGAAACGGAACGACAAGTGTCGGATATGCTAGCGATTGGGATAATTCAACCAAGTTTTCGGCCATTGTCCAATCCCGTCCTCTTAGTAAGGAAGAAAGACAGAGGCTGGAGGTTCTATGTTGATTATAGGGAGCTGAACAAAGTGACTATAGAGGATAAGTATCCGATTCCGGTGATACAGGAGCTATTAGGCAAATTACAAGGCGCTAGGTTCTATTCCAAGGTCAATTTATGATTTGCTTACCACCAGGTCAGAGTGAGGGCTAAAGATATTCCGAAAACGGCCTTCAAGACACACTCAGGTCATTACGAATTTTAAGTTATGCCATTTGTGTTAAAGAATGCCCCAGTCACATTTCAAACAATGATGAATGAGCTTTTCCGACCATATTTGAGGCAACATGCACTAGTGTTCTTTGACGACATCCACAATAAGGATTGGAACAAGCATATGAGTTGCTTGTTGATTGTTTTAGGGATATTGGAGGAGCAACAGTTTGCTGTGGATGAAAAGAAAAGTCAATTTGGGCAAACCAAGATTGAGTAATTGGGGCACATCATCTCATTTGGTGGTGTATCTATGGATCCGGCTAAGGTGGTAAGTGTATTGCAGTGGCCGCAACCCAAATCGATTAAAGGGGTGAGAGCTTTCCTTGGCTTAACAGGATATTACAGAAGGTTTATATACAATTATGGGTATATAGCACGTCCACTAACTGAGTTATTGAAGAAGGGGTCTTCGTAGAAGTTTCTGTGGACATCAGGTCCGCAAGAAACCTTTAATGCACTTCAACAGACTTCGACTACTGCACCAACGCTAGCTATGCCAGATTTTCACCAACCTTTTGTTGTAGAGTGTGACACATCCGGGGGAGGACACATCCGGGGGAGGACGCATCCAGGGGAGGAGTAGGAGTGGTTTTGATCCAAGGGGGACAGCCAATTGCTTTTTACAGGAAGAGTTTGGAGCCACAAAATTTAGCAAAACCGGCTTATGAGGACTTGTGATGGCCATCCGTCACTGGAGACCATATTCAGTAGGGGGCAAATTTATAGTGCGCACTGACCATTGCAATTTGAGGCATTTACTTCAGCAACAAATTACTACTCCAACCCAACAAAATTGGGTGGCAAAACTTCTTAGCTATGAGTTCAACATAGAGTACAAGCCCGGAATATTGAGCAAGGTTGCGGACTCGTTGTCAAGACAACAGGAAGACACAGAGCTGTCCGCAATTTCTTTGCCAAGTTGGACTCAATGGGCGGAATTAGATAAAGAGATGGTGGCAGATGGTACTTATAAAAAACTGAAAATGCGAATTATTGACTACCCTATCAAATTCAGGGAATACAAGATTGTGAATGGGAGAATATTTTTTAATAGGAAGCTGTTTTTACCAGCAAATTCTTCGTGGATTCCCAAGCTGATCCGAGAGTTTCACTGTACCCCTCAAGGGGGACATTCAGGAGCTTACAAAACTTACAAGAGGATGGCAGCAAATGTTCATTGGGTTGGAATGATGAAACAGATTCAAAAGTTTGTGGCTGATTGTTCAACATGCCAATGCAATAAGTATGAAACTCAAGTTCCAGCTAGGTTACTACAACCGCTACCCATACTGAATCAAGTATGGGAGGACTTGTCTATGGACTTCATCAATGGTATGCCACGTTCTCATGGTATTGATTGTGTTTTGCTAGTTGTAGACCGTTTAAGCAAGCATGATCATTTAATTGGCCTTCAACATCCGTTTACTGCCCAATCAGTGACTAAAGTTTTTTCTAAGCAGATTGTGAGGCTTCATTGAGTGTCGCACTCTATTGTTAGTGACAGAGACCCTTTATGTATGAACATCAGGACCGAAATGAGATAGTACGGCAGCTACACTACAATCTGCTCAAAGCACAACAAAGGATGACAAAGCAGGCCAATAAACACCGTAGACATGTTGAATTCAATGTGGGAGATTAGGTCTACTTGAAGATTCAGCATCATACAGAAAACTTACTCTCACAGCGAATGTATCACAAATTAAATCCTCGTTATTATGGCCCATTTCAGGTCCTATAGAAGATAAGTCCTATGTTGTACAAATTGGCTTTAGTTCAAAGGTTCATCCAACCTTCCATATTTGTCAACAAAAGAAAGCTGCAGGAAACCATCAGGTTTCGGGTGAGCTTCCTCCTAATTTGGTTGCTAAACAGCCAAGTTTCATTCCGGAGCAGATTATTCAAACCAGGACCTTGGATCCTAAAGCCATTCCTTGTCACCAGTTGTTCACTAAATGGGTTGCCAAAGGACCTGACCAAGCTACTTGGATAAGTTGTTCTGATTTTCGGGGCCAATTTCCTGAATCAGACCCAGACCTTTCAGAGACAGAGTAATGTTAGCCATGAAGGCCTAGGTCCAATGGTTGCACCGAAACCCTTACTGGTTTATCATAGGAGGAAGAAACATAACACTGAGTTGGAGAGAAAATGAATGATGAGCTGGAGAGTAAGACATGCATGCGTAACCATTAGGAGAAATAAGGGAATGATTGTGTAGGGCTATATGGTATACGGGGCATTCTAGGAGGGGAATATAAGTTAGTTAGGAATGATGTAGAGGGGATCTGGTTATTGGCATTAGTAAATTGTACGGCCTTTGGCTGGGGAGCTATTGCTATATGTTTTTCTATCAATATAGTCGACTATTTCTTTGGGTTCCCTATCCTTACTCTTTCAACTTGGATACTTATGGGGGACTATAACTGCACAATGCCACTCAATGAATCCGATGGGATTCCAACTCACTCCAATAAGAAGTTTCATGAATTGATTGAACTAACATCTAGGATTAGCTTGGTGGATCTGAAATTCATAGGACCCTTATACACATGGAGCAATAAGCAACATGATAGAAGGTTCATGTAGAGAAAACTTGACAAATGCCTAGTTAATGTTGAATTTCTCAACAAATTCCAACAAAATCATGCATAATTTGGGCCAAGCTTTTTATCTGATCATTCTTTGATTAAGTTCACACTTGAAAATCACAAAGATACTTGGACAGCCCCCTTTAAATTCTCTACTCCAACACCCTGATATGAAGAATGCAATTACCAACAGTCTCAAAGGACTCAAAGAGGCACCTAGGCATTTAAAATTTATTAGCTTCCTCAAACAACTCTGATCCTCTTCAACTTTGTAAAAAGAAAGCAATAGAACATAGTAGAGACACTACCAACACAAGCTTGAAGGAGAAGGAAAAGATGGAGTTATTCAATTACTATACCAAGCTGAAAGAACATAACTCACAGCTTAGAAAAAAATCAAGAATACAATGGCTTAAACAATGAGACAGGAACTCCAAATTCTTTCGCAATATAATTAGGGCCAAAAGAAACAAGACAAATATAGTATACCTGAAGGGTCCAGATGGCTTAATTAGTAAATGACCAAGTGAACAGGAAATCATTCGCTCAAAGCTACCATACAAATCTGGTTGGAGGAAGTTGCAGGGTTAATTCAATTCCATAAGAAATCCGAGGTATCTTAAGGGGCACAATCTCAATTCCACAAACTGTAGAACTAACAAGGAGAGTAACCCCAAAAGAGATCAGATCCACTTTTTTTTCCCCTCTTAACCCTGACAAAGCCCCAGGTCCATATGGGTTTAATGTAAAATTCTTTCAGTCCTTTTGGAGCCCTACTTGTTCTTTATCCATCAAACACTCCAGGAATTCTTTGACACCAATTATATGTCTCCTGAGTTGAACAAAACATACATCAACCTGATTCTTAAAGTTTCTAATCCAGAAAAAAAAATTGAGACCAATTGAGTGTTGAAATGTCAGATAATTGCCAAGGTATTAGCTAAAGGCTCAAGGAAACTGTCCAAAGTTTCATCAATCCCGATCAGGTAGCATATGTCAAAGGAAAAAACATTGGTGATAACATCTGCATAGCTCAAGAAGTCTTCAGCAGATATTCCAGCAATAAATATATCAATAGTGTAATGAAAATCTATTTCACCAGGGCATTTGATACAGTAAGTTGGAAATTGATATTGGATGCTCTTTAAACTCTCAAATAGCTTCAAAGGTTTGTAAACTGGATCACTGAATGCCTAACATCCTATGCAGTGATAATTAATGCTGAACCGTCCAATCTCTTTAAAGCAGGAAGGGTAGGAAGGGGATTAAGGCAAGGGGACCCCTTATCCCCATTCCTTTTCACTATCGCAATGGAGGTACTGAATAGAATTGCCAACCTTAACATCAACATGAATCCAAGTTTTAAGTTCCATTATAGATGTAAGGAACTCAAGATTTCACACTTGGTTTTGCTGATGATTTGCTAATGTTGTGTAGAGTGGATAAGAAGTTAGTTGATATAATGAAAAACTCCTTAAAATTCTTCAAAAAGATCTTAGGACTGGAGTACAACCCCGAAAAAAGTTCAATTTATTTTTCATTCAATGTAGGATTTCATATTCTTAACACTGAAACCCTAAGGCTAGAATCACTTCCTTTCAAGAATCTAAAAGTTCCCATCTCTTCAATGAAAATTTCTTGTAAGGATTGCAGGCCTCCTATCAATTCTATAGAAAGAAGAATCAATTCATGGAGTAACAATGGCTTTTCTATGAAGGAAGAATTCAGTTATCAATCAGTGTGCTTCATAGCTTAAGTACATACTAGTCTCCGTAGAGGTGTGCTAAAAAGTATAGACAAGATGATAAGAGAACTCATATGGAAGGGCTCAACAAATTCCTCTAAAGTTCCTAATGTAAAGTGGAGTATGTTGTGTCTTCCCAAGAATGAAGGGGGTTTAGGTTTAACCTCAAACAGAACAAAATCCAAAACATTACTGGCTAAGAGGCTTTGGCTCATCTGTACAGCTAAAGGCAACCTGTGGGTCATGTGGATCAATGAATTTTACACAAAGAATGAAAGCATATGGTCCCTCAAAGTTTAAACCGATATGTCTCACACAATGTAAGGAATCCTCACAACTATAAGTTTTATGCAGGATCATGTTAAACACAACATCGGAGATGGTTTGAGAACAAGTTTTAGGTATGATAATTGGCTCTCAATTGGCCCATTATACAAATTGCACGACCTTAGTACACTACAATCCACGATTCCCCCCTCAACTAAAGTAGCTCGCACAATCTCTAATGGTAAGGGGCACTGGCCATTTCATAATTCTCCAGGCCCATCTAGAGTTATACAACTGTTGGTTGTGTGCTCCCAGCAAACAAACAGGAATGTTTATATCATATGGACAAAAGACTCCACCAAGTTATTTACCACCTCTTCATGTAGAAGACTTATACAGGATTCTGGTTGGAGAACTAATTGGATAAATTTAGTCAGGGATACAACTACTCCACCATCAATATCCTTCCTCTTATGGCTTGCAGTGCTCTAGAAACTTAACACCAAAGGCAAGACAAAGTTTGAAATAGAAACTGGAATGTGTGTGTTGTGCAGACTATCTCAGGAAAATCATAACCACTTGTTTTTTGAATGCTCTTACCCAAAAAGGTTATGGCTCACCCACTTAGACATGTTCAGCATTTCTCCACCATCTGTAGACTAGCCATAGATCGTCAATTGGACCACTGCACTCAAACTAAACTCCAAATGGGATAAGAAGGTGTTCATTCTCGGGTTAGGAACAATCATACAACTAATATGGAGGACCAAGAACAACTTGATATTTAATTTAATAGAAGAAGCAAAAGACAAATTTCTCCATGAGATCAGACAATCGGTTATAGCAAATGACTTAAGGGATAGAATTTCATTAACTGTACAACTAAAGCTCTTCTAGATGATTTAGTCACTAGCATTTTGATATTGGCTATCTAGGTTCCTTTCCATTGTTATGCTTGTACATTTGCATTACTTAGTTCAAATTAAATGAATCAATTACCATTCAAAAAAAAAAAGTTCAAAAGAAATAATCTATAAGATGGAACTCCATGAATATGCCTTATAAAACGTATGATATAATAAAACTTGCAAGAACGTGTGCAGGATATGACCACTAATTGTCCAGAAACCAACCTCTAACATCAATATCTAATAGATCAGCTTCTAAATCAACTTGAAACAAAAAAATTTCAACAAACTAGTTCGATTTACTTGGTTAATATTTATATACTGTCTTGTAAGTATGCTGCAGTAAACACAGCCAATGCACAGACAGATAGAAGTAGTAAAGGACCTGCAGGTAGAAACTTTTTTGCCGCTGCCAGTCGTATACCTGCAATAGTATCATATCAAACAATAAAGGCAAAGGAATCAAGATACAAAACCCTAGTGTATAACAGCAGAAACATCAGATAAGCTAAGCACACCGTAAAACCATAGACTACACCGATCCTTAACCGTAAAACCATAGACTACACCAATCCTTATTGACATGGCAATACTCATAACAGTTAATTTGTGTATTGTGTATAATATACCCATTTGCTTGATATACTGCATGCACATAGATTTAGTTCAGAAAATAATTTTCTACTACATACAACGAAATCTAAAAGATGCCCACACTTTCGAATGAAGATGGAAAACACATACCAAATACAGCAGAGAATAGGAAGGCGGATCCAAATCCAAGTGAATCACCAATAGCTTTTGTCTCCTGTGATTGCATTAGAAAGTAGGCCTACGAAGAAATCTAAACCATGTTATTGAGCAGACAGAAATTCTAGGAGGAAAGAGACCAAAATTTGTTAAATCACTGAGATTAGTTAACCACTGTTGTTCACAGTTCACATGATCAACATGATGTGATCAACTGATCATCAATATGTAATATGTTCACAAGCTGAAAATACAATTCCCAAATTTGTTCTTCATCATGATAGTAATTTGTCATGATCATAAGTTCAACTGGATCATGATTTTCCCAGTAATTATCCTTGACTGAGGAAATGCTAGAAAAAAAATTTTCTTTTTACTATAGATGGAATGTATTGATTCCAATATCTACTGAATTAAAAGTGGATTATGTTTAAAAAGTTGCAACCTAGGCTATTCTACCATCTTTCCACGCTCAAAATCTTGGGGCATCTACATTTATTTTTCCATTTTTTTCTTACCAACTGTTTAGATCAACCACATATAGAGACCAAAATACAAAGGCAACAAAGAAAATAAACCTTTTTCTAGATATTTGTTCATCATTAATGAACTAAGCCACTGCACACGTGGTTATGTTAGGTCCCTTAGAACAATCTTCCCAGGAAAAAAAAAATCATTTCTAAGGCATAGAACAATCTTTGCACATGGTGAAACGGGAAGAGCGTTCAACGTCTTCCACTTGGGCATCATAAAATTTCACAAGTTGAGAATACAATTTCCAATTTTATTCTACATCATGAAACAAAATTTTCATTATCAAATATGCCACCTTATAAAGAGAAGACAAAGTGAAGTTTTAGAATATAAAGAATTGTTACTCAAAGTTTAAGAAACAAAACTCTAATCCGTTGGTTTTTTTACTTCTTTACTTCTTGGCTGCATTAACTTCATTTTAAAAATTAGATAAACTAGGAGTACTCTAAGGTATAAAGGAATGAGCTGCAGATATTAGATACTCTAAAAAACGAGTTCTAAAACCGTGAAACCATATGCCATTATACATTTCTCTTAGGGAAATTTGATTAGTTAATCTCAGTTTCATTTAAGTCTTCATTTTTGAGTAGCTTCTGCTTTATAAAAAGAAATTACTGTTATCTTCTAATTTCTCCCCAAAAAAAAACACTGTTTTACTCTTCATTTCCTTGAAAAACTACGTAGCAAAATAGAAATTTGTGAAGTTATGTTAATCTCTGCGCGTCTCAGACTGGTTGATTGTATTATCACGTTCCAACCAGTCATAGATTCCGAATAAAAGTTCAGTGAAAGATTTCCCTGTATCTTCCTCAATTTGTGAGCTAGGAGACAAATTTCTGTAGAAACTGCAAGTTTCGACAAGTGCAATACAAGTCTAGTGCCTAAGGAATGAAAGATGTGCCCGAGATAACGTGAGGATAGAATCAGTAAGAAAAACAAAAAGATGAATCATATAACGTGAACTAAAGAACTAATGACTGCCAAGTTACCGTTGCTAAAACAGCAGCTCCTGTCAATCCACCTCCAAGCGACCCTTTGCTCCCCGATCTATTGACTGCAAAAGAGAAAAACCAGAAAGTACAATTAACTCAAGAAGCTAGTCCTTGACCGCTTCGAACGTAGATTTAAAGAGAAGAAGAAGGGGTAAAGGGCAAGAGTAAGGAGGTGGTACAGGCAAAAAGGCCGCCGCTGAGGAGTATAACTCCATAGGCAGCGGACGTTGCTGTAGCGAGATCAGCCAACTTGGATTTACAGGAATGGCTACGCCTCGATCGTACATCGAATTTGAAATTGGACACTTTAACAATCCTAAATGCACTTGTAGTAGAGACGTTGTTAAACGAATGTTGGCTTTGGTCTTGACGGTTTAATGCCGAACATCTCGGCGGTGGCCTTGGCGAAATTAATGTCAAGGAACACAACATCCTCACACTAAAGTCTCCATCCACGTTAGCGTCTGTTAGATAAATTGATATACTAAGGAACAGACAAGAAGAGGGCTTGTGGGCTATCTGTGAATCACTGCCTTGGACCGAGTAAAAGAAGAGGAGTGGCTTCCTGTACCTGATGTTCTTAACCCTCAGTTTGGTTGTTGTCCTTATGGGTGGGGATGGATGACAGGGACAGAAAAATTCTGTCTCCGACTTGTTTGCTTGCTGCCTCCACCAATTTTTATCTTGACTTCAGATGACAGAGACATAAGATTTTTGTTCTTTCCAAAACTGGAGGACAAGAATGCAGAGACGGAGACAAAACCAAAAGA
>JAOSBN010000177.1:14600936-14619135 GCA_027563595.1 Erythroxylum suave
GAAGTAAATGTAAGTGAAATTTATGATTTAATATTAATATTATGCTTCATAATTATCACTTACTAATATATAAACATAGATTTCTGAAAGGACCAAATACAGCAAACTATTGAGCGGCGGTCTCAGCGATCCAAAAATATTGATGAGACTGACACTTACTTTGAAGCAGTTGGTGGTAGGGATCGTCGTGGGAGGATCTTCAGATTAAGGTCATTTGCGAATACTTGTTATTTGCAATCCTCCACGTCAAGTACAGCAACATCTGCTAGGCGGTCTAACAACTCTCAAATGGAGGTGCTTCAGAGCACAGTGCAGACATTATTGGAACAGATGCAGCAGATGCAATAGAGGATAGCTGCACAACAACAGTCGTTGGACCAGATGGCTCAGCTTCGTTGAGAGATGGATGAGTTGAAGGCCAGGAGTAGGTCACCAGACCAAACAGAAGATCCACTAGCTCCTGATCAATAGTGTTATAGGTCATTTACTTTGTACTACATATATTATTTTTTACAATGTAACGTTTTTATTACAAATTAAGATATTTTTATTTTTAATTATTATTCAAAATTTCAATTTAACCAAATTAAATATATATTATAAATTAATTTCTATTATAAATATAATTTATATATTTAATCATTAACAAATTAAATGTAATGTTTCATCATCAAATATAATGAAAATATAAATGTAAAAAAATTTAATAAAAAACGTTTTCGACGGACATAACGAATTCTGTTGGTAACTTGTTTTCGTATATACCCACGGACAAAACAGCACGTCGGTAACATTTAAGCCCATTTACCGACAGTAAATGCATTACCGTTGGTCAATTTGCAAACGGAAAGAAAATTTCCGATGCTAATTTAGGGACGGAAAAAAATGTGACAGTTAGTAAACTTTCGTTATATTTTCCAACGGTCGCTGGCTTTTTGACGCTAAAGTTAGCAGTGGAAATTTAATTTCCATCGGTAAAGTTAGCTACGGCCGAATCAACGACGTTTTCCCCCTGTCAGTATATTCCATCGGTAATCTTACATACCGACGGAATATTTGGTTATTTCGTCGGTATTTTTTGTCGCTAAACTACTATTTTCTTGTAGTGATTGAAGTTAGACACCATTTTATAAGAAACTATGTATAGAGAGGGATCATCAATTAACAATTTGTTAAGATGGATCAACAATGGGCAGATATCTTCACCAAACCTTTAAGTGAAGACAAATTAAAGTAAATAAGACAAAATCTGAATATGGTGATGTTAAATGACCATTCGTCTAAAACTCCATGATCCAAATGATTCATCCTGAAGAATATGGAAAGTTTCAAGTTTTTAGATAGAAACAGTAACTTTTCAAGAGTTCATATAAAAAGCAATATTTGTACCTCTTCACACTCTCGAATTTTTCGTGAAAAACAAACTTCGAAACTGACTTCTTCAAAGTGCTCTGAACAAAGACGATCCAACACTCTGCTCTAAGTATCAAACTCTTCTCTTAATATTTTCTATTTACTAACCTCGCTTCTTAAAGCAAAATACATTTCTCTCTTTAGTGTTTATTTTTTACAGATTAGAAAATGCCGAAATCTCTTGTCTATGGAAGACTCGTCGATTTCACTTCCTTGAAGAATGCTCAAATAAATATCGAACCTAAGATTGAAGTAGTTGGATAGAAGAACTTCTTCAACATCCGAGAGACGGTGTATCTAAATGAAATATATGAGTTTTGGAAGAATGCGAAGGTGGATGGCAACATGTTGGTATTGAGGGTAGATAAGTTGTCGGTAATAATCACACAAGATTCCATTGTGGAGGCTATTGAGTGTCCAAATGAAGGAGTAGAATTGTTCAACAATATAGATTCGATCGCTCAAAGTCATATAAATGAAGCCAATATCCATCGAAAACTATATGGATTCAGTAATCCTGGAGTCAAGAAGTCTTCAACCCTCATTCTGAAGGCTAGGGTTCTTCACTCACTTCTTCTCCATTGTATCCTACCAAAAGCAGGATCAATGGACGTGTTGATAATGAATGATGAACATTGTTTGTTTCATATACTCACTCACTAACCTATTAATCTTCCGTTTTTTATTCTGAAGTACATGATAAAGGCTAGGGAGAACTATAACTTGAAGAGTGGTTCTTTACCTTATGGTATACTATTAAAAAGATTTTTCAAAGCATCTGGAATCCTACTTGATAGAGGAGACAAAGTAAAATTAGATGTTTAGAGCGTTATCAATGCCTATAATATTCACAAAACGGGGATCAAGACTGAAGCCGAAATAGATGAAGATTTCACACCAAAAGAACAGTCTAAGGGGGAGCTTTCAGTAAGACGAAGTAGGAAAAGAATTGTTCCGTTTGAAAAGCAAGTAAAACCTCGATCGTCCGAAAGAATATCAGCAAGATAGAGGTTGAAAAATCGTCTGATAAGCCGATACAAGCCAAGACGATTCCAGAGAAGAAGGAAAGCAAGGTTCAACAACCAACTCACCAAGTGTCTTCAATGAGGAAAGCTGAGACGCTCCGACCACAAAGACATAGATTGTTGAAAAGAAGATGAAGACATTGTCTGAACAATAGCTAGTAACTTACAACACTCTTCAACTGATAAAGAAAGAATATTTGAAGATGAATGTTATAGAAGAATCAACATATGATCTTAACAAAGGTTCAATTATCATCATAGAACCTTTTAAATAGAAAGTTAAGGTTCAAGTTGAACCTGTAACAGTAAATGATCACACGATACATCTTCTAAGTCCTGAAGAACGAAGACTATATAGTATTCTGCGGGACAAAAAGATAGAACCATATCCATCGAAGATTATGAAAAATCCTTATACAATCTATCGAGTGACAAGCAGAATGATAATCAAGATTGTACCAGATGTACACCTAGAAGTCCAACAATGGTAGTTAGCAAAGAAAAAGGGAGAAGAAGTTTTCTGAAAAATGAAAAGTTGATCTCACAAAAGAAGAAATTCAAGCGGCAGTAAAGCACATGGATGATGTATGTCACGCAGCTCAACCTGTAAGTGCTTATGTATCACATCATATATCAAGGGAATCAGGAAGTAATTTTGGAGCATCTACTACAGACGAAAACTTCAAGGTAGTTGGCACAATATCAGAGGGAAGGTATGCAAGTATCACAATTGAAGGTATCATTTTTAACTTAGAAACCTTTGTGCATTTGCTCATTCATTTCAAACCATTAGGTTTGATTCCTTTAGTTAAAACTATTTTACACCTTCTAGGGCAACCGATTTACAAATTACCCAGACCTGATGATCTTGATATTCCTGATGAAAAACAACCTTTCAAAATACCCTCTATTAAAATTATAGAATTCGACGATTCACTTAGAAAACCATCCGTCTTTGATCATATTCATCCACCTAGTGAAATGCTACAAGATGCCACTATTAATTTGGAGCTCTTGAAGAATTTCATTAAATGGAATGAAGCTAGTCACAAGCAAACGGAAGTTCGGGAAGCCTTAGCTAAAAACATTGAAGAAATTAATACTCAGGTTGATGAACAAGGTGATGCAGTGAGTGATCTCCATAAGGAAGCAACACTTCTACGTGTTTCTATAGAAGAAGACCTCAAGAAGATCCGCACTGATCTTGAACAAATGTTTTCTGAAATTTTGAAGAGTCTAAAATAAACTATCTTTTTGATTAATAACAAATAGAGGGAGAACAACAGAAAGGAAAATTAGAAAACTTCTGGATAATGTTGTATTCACATGAATATTATTTTTATCTTCTAATATTATGATTATTTGTTATCATCAAAAAGGGGGGATTTTGATTGTTGGCCCCTGTTTTTAGAGCCTAACATCGAACTTAGGATCGTGAAGCTTGAGCTTGGGGGAAGGCTAAGAATTTGGAAAATTGGAAGAAAAATCTTGCGAAAGCAAAACCGGGCTTCATCGCGGCGAACAAGTGTAAGTAAGCAATTCAATGCGACGAACATACGTGAGTAAACTTCACTGACCCTTTAGGTGAATTACGCCGCGACGATAAGTATAACTTCACCGCGGCAAAGTCGGCATTAGAAAAGCAGAATTTCCTTCCGGTGAATTACGCCGCGATAAAAAGCCCTGTGGCAAAATTCATGATCCAAATTACTTATTTTACAAAAATGGAAACTTAAAATCCTTCAATCACATTCATCAATTTAACCCAAAAACAAAATGGATAAGAACCTAACTACAAACAATTTCTCAAAATCTCAATCTCATTTCCATAATCAAATACTTTGCGAAAACATAAAAAATCATAGACAAAACCAAACATGTATTTCATTAATATCAAAAGTAAGAGTTCTACATTGCTTTAGTGGGCATTTCGAGCCCCCTTACATCAAAATCCAAAATACAAAGTTTAAAAAAACTATATTCGCTCAAAATGCAACTAAGGCATTGTTTTACGTAATCTAACTTCAAAAACAAAACATGCAAACTGGAGTGATGCCTTGACTCTTGACTCGATCACTTGATATCTTGTTCATCACCTGAAGATGGGATGAAATTGGGAGGGGTGAGCTTAAAGCTCGTGGGTAACAATTTTATAACCATTAATAAGCAAAACCATTGAAATAATTTACATTTAATCATAAGCACATATTTCTCAGTTCTCAAATCATCAAACATTTTATAAGCAATTCAAATAATGCATTCAATAAACTTGTCAACCCATAAGCACATCAAAATGATTTGGGTGGATCCAAAATATAGCGTATTACACATTTCCCATAAGGGTTTTGTATAGCCGTGAACAAAACATACTATCACAATTCCACTTAATAGTCTTGCGTAGCCGTGAACTTATAAGAGTCCATGAAGGAGCTTCATGCCACTAGCAGACAGGCGGGAGAAGCCTTTTGTCAAAATGCACTTAACTTAACTTAGGGGACCACCACAAACCCACATAATCATGCATTTCACAACTTGTAAACATATGGCCTCGACGACATTTTTTCGAAACTTGATTTCATAACCATAATATCATTTCAAAAATCAATATCCTTTCAAAATCATTTTCTTCATTCATTTTATAAGCCAATAACACAAATCATATACAAACATGGGGAACATTATCAAAGCATTCGAGAAGCCTTAACGGCACATTTATAACACAATTGAAAACATTTTAAACTTTCTTGGTTTGGAAGAAAACATTAGGGGCTTATTACTTAATTACAAAAGTGAAACCCACCTTGAAATCCTTGCTTATAAGAGTGGCTTAAGGATGTCCTTCCTCATGCTCCTCTTGCCTCTCTTGATCACCTTCTTGATTTCGTTTAGCAATAACAAAATCCCAATTTCAATAGGAATTCCAATTTCAGAACCCTAAGAAAATACATTTGATAACTCTTTCTTCTAGAAAATATTTCCCATTATCTTAAGTTTCTAATGACACCAAAATCATTCAATTTGGTTTAGTACTCTAAAAGTTATTTCCCAAAAATCTTCAGACTATTCTTATACTAAAACAACATTCTAAGTTCAACTTTCATCCAAATATTGAAATCCTTACATACCGAATTAGAACTCCATTTCATAATATAAGTTGTAGTCCTATGTCTCTAGTTTACACCAGATAAAAAATCAGCTCATTTAGATAAATACACAAAAAGGTATGCCTAAAATATTAAAACATGTTTTGTGCTGAAAAAATGAGTTCACCGCAGGCGAAATTGTCTAGAAACCAACTTCGAGAACATTTTTGTGATGTCGCGATGAAACCTAGAAGTTCGCCACGGTGAAATTATCTAGAAATCCATTCTAAGAATGAGTTTTAGGACATTTTTCATCTTTTTACTTCCCACCTTTCACATATAACCCATATTAACACTAACCCATCTTTTCTACTTCATTTCCAACCTCTTCCACCAATATCATTCACAACAATTAAAAATCTACTTTTGATCATTAACTAAACACAAACATTCACATAAACCATTCATCGACAACTTTCTACACATATTCACTTTATTTTCACTTCTAACCGTCACTAAATATGCTTCATCTAACAATCAAGAAAGGTCAATCCTCATACTTACTTGATTAGCCTCAAAGTCTTCAAAATTTTCAAGAATCTCCAACCCTAGCTTGTTCTTCTTATTTTCTCCACTTCTCTCTTTCTCTCTTCTTTCACTCACATACAAGACTACAATTAATTCTTCCCCTTTTATACTCTTAATGATTGCACAATGTATTTTGCCTCTCCTTTAATGCTTTAAGGTTTTAAACTTAAGTGATCTTCCTAAAATATCCCTTATACAAACTTACCACCTTAAACTTTAATTTCCTTAACCTATATCATATTATCTTACTCACATTAACATGCTAATTAACTCTAAGATAAAATAATCTAGCAAGCCCCCAAAATTTATTCAAATCATGCTTAATAAAATAAATAAATCAATTCAATGCCCAATATTTCTCCCCCTCTTAAAAGAATTTCATCCTCGAAATTATTACCTGAGTCACAAAAGAGGTATGGATACTTCTCCTTTATGGCCTCCAGTGGCTCCCACGTGGCCTCTTCTATTGAATGGTTTCTCCACAGGGCTTTTACTAGTTGAATTGTCTTGTTTCGGAGAACCTTTTCCTTAGTGTCTAAAATCTCCACTAGAATCTCCTCATAACTCAGATCATCTTTCAATTAAACCTCAGTGGTCTGAATGATGTGGGTGGGATTCGATCTATACCTCCTCAACATGGAAACATGAAAAACGTCATGTATGTATGACAATTCCTGTAGTAATGCCAACTTGTAGGCTAGTGTTCCAATCTTCTCAAGAATTTCATAAAGACCCACATACCTCAGGCTCAATTTTCCCCTCTTGCAAATCTCAGTACTCTTTTCCAAGGAGATGTCTTAAGGAAAACTTTCTCACTAACTTCATACTCCATCTGCTTTCAGTGTGCATCAGCATAGCTCTTCATTCTATCTTGAGCTGTTTTAAGTCATTTCTTAACTAAGTTGACCTTGTTAACTGTCATCTGAATCAATTCTGGTCCTATTAGTTTCCTCTCTCTTTATTCATCCCAACATATCAGAGTTCTACACCTTCTTCCATATAGTGCCTCATACAGAGCCATCTGAATGCTCAAATGGTACGAATTATTATAAGCAAATTTGACCAATGGCAAATGCTAGTCCCAAGCCCCTTTAAAATCTATCACACATGCCTTGAGCATTCCCTCTAGGGTCCGAATGGTCCTCTCAGACTAACCATCTGTCTGAGGGTGAAAGCAGTGCTAAAATTCAAATTAGTTCTCAAAGTCTCTTCTAAACTTCCCCAAGATCTCGAAGTAAACTAAGGATCTCTATCAGAAACTACAGAATCTGGAATCCTATGCAGTCTCACTATCTCATCAATATACTTCTTTGCTAGAACATGTAGGGAATCAACCAGTTTAATTGTCAGAAAATGGGTTAACTTCATCAGATGATCAACAATAACCCTTATGGAATCATGCTTCCTACTGGTCTTGGGCAAACCCATCAGAAAGTCCATAGTCACCCTTTTCCACTTCTATTTAGGAATGGACAATGGCCTTAACTTTCCTAAAGGTGCTTGGTGTTCAGTCTTGACTTGCTGACATACTAGACACTTACTTATATATTCTACTACATCTCTCTTCATGTCTTTCCACCAGTAATGTTCTTTCAGATCTCTGTACATCCTGGTGCTACCTGGGTGCATAGCATAAGGCGCATTGTGTGCCTTTTCCAGTATCTCATCCTTCACCTCCTTGACATCCGGGATACAAAGACTATTTCCAACTGTCATAAGTCTATCATCCCTCACTACCATTTCAAACTTTTTTCCATTCTGAATTTCTTCTCAGAGCTTGCTTAATTCTTCATCCTATGCTTGTAACTCCCTAACCTTCTCCCTGAGTATTGGTCTCACTCTGAAAATAGCAACAATACACTCAGGTTCCTCCTGTTCCAAACTTATTCTAAGCTTAGCCATCTCTTCCAATAAAAGTAGATAAACTATCTGAACATGGGCTGTTGATGATTTCCTACTTAAGGCATCAGCCATTGCATTTTTCCTTCCTAGATGATACTCAATCAACAAATCATAATCCTCAATTAGCTCTAACCATCTTCTCTGTCTCAAATTTAGTTCTTTCTGACTCAACAGATAGTTGAGACTTTTGTGATTTGTAAAAATCTTCTTATGAACTCCATACAGATAATGTCTCCAAACCTTCAAGGAAAAAATCACTACTGCCAATTCCAAATCAAGGGTTGGATAATTCAACTCATATGGCTTCAGTTGCCATGAAGCATAAGCTATCACCCTGTCTCCCTGCATCAACACGCAACCTAAACCCTTTCTCGAAGCATCACTGTATACTGTATAACCCTCATCTCCAGTAGGCAAAATTAAAACTAGAGCACTTGTTAATCTGAGCTTAAGCTCCTCAAAGCTTTTCTGACATTTCTCACTCTAGATAAATTTATAATTCTTCCTCAAAAACTTGGTCATCGGTGCAACAATCATAGAAAATCTTTGAACAAATCTCCTATAATATCCTGCCAGACCCAGAAAGCTTCTCACTTCTGTCATTATCTTTGGTGCATGCCAATTCACCACTACTTCAACCTTCCTCGGATCAACACGTACCCTATCTTTAGAAATCACATGTCCAAGGAATATCATCTTATGAAGCCAAAATTCACACTTGCTGAACTTAGCATAAAGCTCCTTCTCTCTTAGCGTTTGTAATACTATTATGAGATGTTCCTCATATTCCTCTTCACTCTTGGAATAATCCAGACTGTCATCGATAAACACTATGACAAACTAATCCAAATACTCCCTAAAGACCCTATTCATGAGATCCATAAAAGCAGTTGGAGCATTAGTTAATTCAAAAGGCATGACTAAAAACTCTTAATGTCCATACCATGTCTTGAAGGCAGTCTTGTTTACATCAAACTCCCTGATTCTGAGCTGATGATAACCTAACTTGAGATCGATCTTTGAAAATACCTTTGCTCCCTGTAGTTGGTCAAACAAATCGTCTATTCGGGGCAGAGGGTACTTGTTTTTAATGGTCACTTTGTTGAGTATATGGTAATCAATACACATACACCATGTTCCATTCTTCTTTTTAACAAACAAAACTAGCAATCCCCAAGTTGAAGAACTCGGTCTTATATACCCCTTTTCTAACAGTTCCTCCAACTGTTCTTTAAACTCTTTCAATTTAGCTGGAGCCATTCTATAAGGTGGTATGGAAATAGGGACGGTTCTAGGAATTAAGTTGATAGCAAACTCGATTTCCCTTCATTGGTGGCAAACCAGGTAAGTCCTCAGGGAACACATCAGGAAATTCCCTTACAACTGGAAATTCCTCTGACCTCCCTTCATTCACATCAACATCCACAACATGTGCCAAAAAGGCTTCACACCCTTTTCTCATCATCCTGTCAGCTAACAGAGCTGAAACAATTATTGGTGATGGTGCTCCCTTATCTCCTTTTAAAATCACCCTCTCTCGATTTCCCAGATTAAATTCCACCTCCTTAAGGCCACCATCTAACTTCACCTTATACTTCTCCATAACATCCATTCTAAGTATAACATCTAAGCCTTTTAGGTCTAGAGGTAGTGAGTCCACTATCAGTCTAGTACCATCAATGAAGAGTTCACAACCCTTATACACTTGATTGATTATCACATTCCTCCCTAGAGGTGTACTAACAAGCAAAGAACTATTCAAAGGCACTGAATTCACAGCATGCAACATCATACTTACAGAAACAAATGAATGCGTGGAGCCAGAATCAATTAAAACATATACTTCAGAATTAAGTTACTGAGCTATACCCGTGACAACTTCAGGTACGGCTGTAGCTTCCTCCCTTGTCATGGAAAACACCCTTTCTTGTGCCTGACTCTTTGGCCTTCCTGGAGGAATAGCCTTCCTTGCAGCTCCAAAACTGCCACCTTAGTGACTGGTCTGGTTCCCACTGTTTCATCTCTCCTTGAGGCTTGTAACCGCGACCCCTCATTCTCTGTTACTTGGGGATAGCCCCTGATCATGTGTCCCTTCTCTCCACATCAAAAGCATGCCCCCAATAAGTTGAAGCACTCTCTCCTATGCAGCTTCCCACAATGCTCACATTCTCACTCTGTTTGTGGGAGCTCTTCACACCTCTCAAGTATTGGAGCACTCACTCCCTTTCTAGAAAATTTCTCTCAATTCTTCCTCCTCCTGCCCACTTCATTCCTTATATTTTCCAGTATCTCATCCTGGAGTGCAGCATCTACCAACTACTGGTAGTCATAGAAATTATGGATCAAGACTTTCTCCTTGATCCCCAAATGGAGACCTCCCTCAAACTTGCGGCACTTGTCTTCCTCGTTAGCCACAATGTTTGCTGCATATCTAAAAAGCTGTGTGAACTTTAGCTCATACTCACTCACACTCATGTCCTTCTATATGAGATTGAGAAATTCCTCCGCCTTCTCTCGAATATAGATCCTTGAGAAGTAGTTCCACCTGAAAGCTTCCAAAAATTCCCTCCATGTTAGTACTAGTGGTATGTCTTGACTGTGGAGCACTGACTCCCACCAATGGAGCGCATACCCCTATAGCAAGCTGAATGCATAATCTAACTTCTCTTCATCAGAGCACTTCATCTAAAGCAGTACTCTCTCGGTCCTCTTCAGCTATGCTTCTGCCTCTTTTGGATTTGTAGTACCATAAAATTCTATAGCTCCATACTTGCGAAGCTTGTCATACTATCCACTCCTATCTACTAGAGCTTGCATCAGAACTTGTGACCCTTGGCCCATGGCATATGAGAAAGCCTGAGCAAAAGCTTGAAAGAAACGAGAATCCATGGGGTTTTATCGAGGCATAGGAGGAGGCAGTGGAGGCACCTCATACTGTATACTAGGTGCCTCAGAATCTGGAGCAGAATGTGTCCCTGCATCTTCTGGGACATAGGATTCATCGGTGCTCCCTTGGTGAGAGCTAGATTGAGTCAAAGCTCCTTGAGTTTTTTTTCGATGCGACATTATCACTCCTTGAATATAAAACCATCGAAAACCTTTAGTTCATGCAAAACAATTTCAAAGTATGTAAAACAATTCAAATCGTATAAAATAATTTCAAATCATGTAAAACAATTTCAAATCATGTGAAACAATTCAAAACAATGCAAGCTATTCATTTAAAATGATGCATGTTCATTTTATGTCCTAAACTACCATTTTCATACCTAGGATACTCCTAAACCTAGTCGCAAACCTGGACCTAAACCTAGTTGCAAACTTGTACCTAAACCTAGTTGCTCTGATACCAGAACATGTTGGACCCTATTTTTGGAGCCCAACATCGAACTTGGGATCGTGAAGCTTGAGCATGGAGGAAGGCTAAAAATTAGGAAAATTGGAAGAAAAATCTTGCAAAAGCAAAGGCGGGTTTCACCACGGCGAACTTGTGTGAGTAAGCAGTTCGTCGCATTGAACATACGCGAGTAATCCTCACTGACCTTTCGGGTGAATTATGCCGCGACGACAAGTATATCTTTGCGTGGCGAAATCGTCACGAAAAAAACAGAATTTCCTTTAGGTGAACAAGAGTTCGTCGTGGCGAAAACTGTTGTGGCAGAACCCATGACCCAAACTACTTATTTAAAAAAATGTAAACTTAAAATCCTTCAATCACATTCATCAATTCAACCCAAAAACAAAATGGATAAGAACCTAACCACAAACAATTTCTCAAAATCTTAATCTCATTTCCATAATAAAATACTTTGCAAAAACATGAAAAATCATAGACAAAAACAAACATGTATTTCATTAATATCAAAAGTAAGAGTTCTACAACGCTTTAGTGGGCATTTCAAGCCCCCTTACATCAAAATCCAAAATATAAAGTTTACAAAAACTAGAATCGCTCAAAATGCAACTAAGGCATTGTTTTACATAATCTAACTTCAAAAACAAAACATGCAAACTGGAGTGATGCCTTGACTCTTGACTCGATCACTTGATATCTTGTTCATCGCCTGAAGATGGGACAGAATTGGGAGGGGTGAGCTTAAAGCTCGTGGGTAACAATTTTATAACTAGTAACAAGCAAAACCATTGAAATAATTTATATTTAATTATAAGCACATATTTCTCAGTTCTCAAATCATCAAATACTTTATAAGCAATTCAAATCATGGATTCAATAAACTTGTTAACACATAAGCATATCAAAATGGTTTGGGTGGATCCAAAACAGAGCGTACTACACATTTCCCATAAGGGTCTTGTGTAGCCGTGAATAGAACGTACTATCGCAATTCCACTTAATGATCTTGTGTAGCCGTAAACTTATGGGAGTCCATGAAGGAGCTTCACGCCACTAGGGTACAGACGGGAGAAGCCTTTTGTCAAAGTTCACTTGACTTAACTTAGGGGACCACCACAACCCACATAGTCATGCATTTCACAACTTGCAAACATATGGCGTCAACGGCATTTTTCTGAAACTTGATTTCATAACCATAATATCGTTTCAAAAATCAATATCCTTTCAAAATCATTTTCATCATTCATTTTATAAACCAATATCACAAATCATATACAAAGATGTGGCACATTATCAAAACATTCGAGAAGCCTTAACGACAGATTTATAACACAATTGAAAAGATTTTAAACTTTCTTGGTTTGGAATAAAACATTAGGAGCTTATTACTTAATTATAAAAGTGAAACCCACTTTGAAATCCTTGCTTATAAGAGTGGCCTAAGGACGTCCTTCCTCTTGCTCCTTTTGCCTCTCTTGATCACCTTCTTGATTTCCTTTAACAATAACAAAATCCCAATTGCAATAGGAATTCCAATTTGAGAACCGTAAGAAAATACATTTGATAACTCTTTCTTCTATAAAATATTTCCCATTGTCTTAAGTTTCTAATGACACCAAAATCATTCAATTTGGTTTAGTACTTTAAAAGTTATTCCCCAAAAATCTTCAGGCTGTTCTTATACTGAAACAACATTCTATGTTCAAATTCTATCCAAATATTGAAATCCTTAGAGTCCAAATTAGAAATCTATTTCACCAAATGAGTCGTAGCTCTATGTCTCTAGTTTACACCAAATCAAAAATTAGCTCATTTAGATAACTACACAAAAAATTATTCCTAAAATACCAAAGCATGTTCTGTGCTGGAAAAATGAGTTTGCCGCGACAAAATTGTCTAGAAACCAACTTCGAGAACATGTTTTGTGATGCTGCAGCGAAACCCAAAAGTTTGCCGCAGCGAAATTATCCAGAAACCCTTTCTGAGAACGTGTTTTGGGACATTTTTCATCTTCTTACTTCCTACCTTTTACATATAACCCATCTTAACAGTAACCCATCTTTTCTACTTCATTTGCAGCCTCATTCCAACCCAATATCATTCACAACAATTAAAAATCTACTTTTGATCATTAACCAAACACAAACATTCACATAACCCATTCATCAACAACTTCCTAGACATATTCACTTTATTTTCACTTCTAACCGTCACTAAATATGCTTCATCTAACAATCAAGAAGGGTCAATGCTCATACTTACTTGATTAGCTTCAAAGTCTTCAAATTCTTCAAAAATCTCCAACCCTAGCTTGTTCTTCTTATTTTCTCCACTTCTCTCTTTCTCTCTTCTTTCACTCACATACAAGACTACAATTAATTCTTCCCCTTTTATACTCTTAATGATTGCACAATGTCTATTTTGCCCCTCCTTTAATGTTTTAAGATTTTTAAGCTTAAGTGATCTTCCCAAAATACCCCTTATACAAACTTACCACCTTAAACTTTAATTTCCTTAACCTATGTCATATTATCTTACTCACATTAACATGCTAATTAACTCCAAGATAAAATATTCTAGCAAGAACCCAAAATTTATTCAAATCATGTTTAATAAAATAAATAAAACATTCAGGGCCCAACATTGATGAAAGTCAAATAATAATAATAATAGAAGTGTATGAACTGTTTCGATGAATTTGTTCAGTGTACAGATAAATTTAAGTGACACAAATCATCAAATCAAGACGATACTTAAGTAAAAAATGAATAAGACAAAGCATCTAAGAAGGATCAGACGAAGTGGTCAAGTCTAAGACACTAGAAGAAGCATACGAATCTAAGCAAGACGATGTAATTGAAGAATGTACTAGAACGTCAGTTAGTTAGAGTTGGTTACATGACTCAACTAATAACAGACTTTATAAGACTCTACAAGCAGATTTCTTAAAAAAGACCATTGGAGATTTAGGGTATAAATAGTAGTTATGATCGTAAACTTTTTTTTAAAAAAAGGGAAGAATTCTGAATGTACAAAAAATACTAAGAGAAATTATGTGCTCAAGTGCTTATGCTGTGAAAAATATTATGAGAGAAAAGAAAGAAAGAAAGAAAGAGAGCAAATACATCTGTAACATGAAGCTCAAACAATATCTTTTGGAGTGAAAGAAAGGCTAGAGCCTAAAGAGGCTAAGGAAGTGGATAAAGAATACTTTGTGAAAGAGACCTGAAGAGGCTCAACAAGTGTAGAAATAATAATTGTAATGTTGAAGGATATAGTGAAATCTTAGACGAACTCTGAAAACTGGATGTAGCCTAAAGTTAAGGGTGAACCAGTATAAATCGCAGTGTCATACTCTCTAACTCTAACCTTTTTAATTTTCTTGTTGTTAGAAGAATAGCTACTAATTTTCACTATTGCATTACTCATCAAATTAAGTGCATTGTTTAATCTTGTAATCATCTGAATTTGTCAAGAAAATTAAGAAGATTTTAAAAATTCATATCTTAGATGATTTAACACAATTCAACCCCCTTCTGATGTATTTTGCATATTATACGTGATTTCTATATTAACAAGTGATTTACTTCATCTTTATGTTTGCTCCACGCACATTTGTACGTTTTGATGTATTGTGACAATATGATGGTTCATTAATATAGATGATCATAGTTTATCCTCAGTAATACATGTTATGATACATTGTCATAATACGTACAGAAGTCTTAAGATTAGTGTTAATCTTAAGCATTTTAAAGGTCATTGGGCATTTATAAACATTGACCCTGATCCTTATAGTTTCACATGACATAAGGGGATATAAGTTTTAATCCCATAAAGGTTCTCTAATGCAATTTAGCATTCAATAAGAGAATATAAAGGTTTACTCTAATGTTGTTTAGCATTTTGTAAGAGGAAACAAGTTTTCTCTAATGTTGTTTAGCATTTAGTGAGAGAAAATAGAATTTCTCTAGTGCAATTTAGCAATGTAGTTTAGCATAAAGTTGGAGAAATCGAGACCTATAAATGAAGATGATACGTATTAGATCATAAAGGTATCATCATAGTTTGCCACACTCTATTTTCTCATTCATGTTAGTGAGGTATTAGGTGTACGTGATTGTATTGGATTTGTGTTACACATAACACATGCATCTGATACTTTTCGGTATCGAAAGACTTGCAGGATAGAATATTGGCATTTCATTATCTTTGAATTAAATGTTTTGTTTTTTAAAAACTTAGTCGACGAATACAGTAGCATGACTTAAATGATTTTTTAAACTATTTTAAACTTAAATAAAACTCCAACTAATCATTGTCTAAGGGAGAGAATGTTAGACGTTTTTGGCCCTAAGGGCAATTTTTCATTTTTTCATAAAGTTTGACAGTTATTAATTGTAATTTTGGCTTTTAAATAAGTTATCGGTTAAGTTACGTAATTTGATCCAGACAAAGATAATAAAGTGGCCCAATAAATGATCTAAATCAATGGGTCAAAGTTTGGGTAAAAAATGGATCTCTTTTAGTGTGGACATGTTCCATATCGGCCTTGTGACGGAGAAGCCCGAAATGGAAGCTATATATATATAGGTTAAGGTCTCATGCAGTTGCTCATATCAATCGTAAGAAAAAGAAATCTCTAACCCGTTAAGAGAGTTTACTTATTGAGAAAATTGTAGAAAGATCTAAACCTTGTGTCGATAAAACATTTTACGTAAAGGTCTCGGGAGATTAAAGATCATTTGGAGCTCAGAATCGGCATTGGAAAAAGAGATGAAAGTGAAATCAAGTATTTCGCATTCTTTCGTTTTTAACCTTTTCATATATGATTCTGAGTACGTAATAAGATCTATACTACATATTACAAAAAGATATCAACTTAAAAGAATTTTTTGTTGAATAAAAAACAGATTTAGAAAAATATCTTAAATATCGTTACATAGTTTATTAGAAAGAAAAGAATCTATTAACCAAATATTTATTTTTTCTTGATATAAGAAATTAGAGAAACACCTAAACTTTGAGACAACATAAGTAGGAGTTCCAACATATTATATAACTAAATCTTTAAAGTAAAGATTTAATAAGAGAAGAACTTAAAATTAAGCACATTATTAATTGGTAATTAAAGGATTGACTAAATTTTGATCTTTTTTTTATGGGATAACCAATCCTAAAATATCAAACCTTTTAATATTTTTTTAAAATTCAATGTCCAAACTTTTAAATTGTTTAGTTGAATAACCAATCTTTTACAACTCTAATAGTTAAATTCAAAATATTAGTTTCTTCAATAATTTGTTGATTTAGCTAACATAATCTTTTTTGTTCATGATATGTAGCTATCCACCTAGAAAATTTTACTCCAGTCTAACTATGACTATTATTTTTTTAGATGTATATCTAAGTGTCATGAACTACAAACATTTCATTAGTCAAATTTATAAATTACTAAGATTTAAAGTTTTGAACCAAACTATTAAGATTTTAAAAAGTTGATCACTTAATTGAAAATTTTAAAAGCTTGAACACTGAATTAGAAAAGTCTCAAAAGATTAGGCACTTTAGGAATAATTATTCCTTTTTTCCCCTAAAGAGTTTTTCAAAAATATCGATCCATCTTTTTGGTTATATTTCTAATTCACTTTTGTGAATATTCATTGTTGACGTCGAAGGGAAAAAGATTTTAACATATGGATTTATGATTTTTGTTTTCTTTCCCATATGAAGAATAAAAAACGGGTTCTATCATACATATGCGGGGCGGAGCTAGAAAATTTTATCATTAGAGACAAATTATTAATTATTTATTTTTAAAATAAAATAAAATGATTACTATATAATATATTAATTGTCTTTCATTCCATGACATAACTTATATCCATGCACTTCATATTTGCTACTGCTGCTGCTGCTACTACTACTAATACTAATACTAATACTAATAATAATAATAATAATAAAGTCCATTTTAGTCCTTAAAAGTTTCATCAAAATTTACAATTGAATCCAACATTTTTTTAGTATTTAAATAAAGTCAGGTACATTATGAAAATGATCCTATTAGACTTTTAAATAAATAAAATTCTTAATTCTAATGTTTATGCAACACATTTTTGAAATGATGGCTAATTTATTGCTAGTTTGGTAGTTAATTAAGTTTTTAGCCCAAAACTTTTTGATCGGTCTTTATAAAAAATCACAGAGATTCATGTTAACTATATTTTGATTAGATATGGTGAAAATTATTTATTATATTTAGTGAAAATTAAAAGATTTTGTAAAGATTTTAATTTTGAAATATAGCAATTCAAAATTTAAATAACAATTTATTCATAAAAATCTTAATTTTATAGTAATTATTTATCAGATTAACAATTATACTTTAAATTATGATTAATATTTAATTATATTAACTCCTTAATATTTGCATTAGTGAGTTAGATTAGTAATAATACTATTGTTAATATTTTATTTTAGTTAGAGAGTAATTAATTTTAAAATATTAAGTTGCAAACACATAGTCAGTTGACCTATGTATATATTCTTAAGAGCCCATATGTTATATCTTCTTTCAATGGACTTCCGATCTTTTTTTTTTTTGAATACAAAGGAAATAAAACTCAAAAAACAAAAGCTAAATTTCAGTTGCGAGATAAGCCCCGGCGAGACGAAAGTTGGTTTCGATCGGCCTCTAAAGACTGAATCAACTCGACAGGTGGTTCCGAAAGGAAATGCAGGCCTGGTAAAACTTTCCGTGCGGTGATGGCGAGGCGATCGGCGCTCTGATTCCCTTCCCGATAGATGTGCTGCATCTGGATGTCCCAGTC
>JAOSBN010000177.1:14619235-14637800 GCA_027563595.1 Erythroxylum suave
TAAAGTTTCAAATGACATAAGGGGATATAAGTTTTGATCCCATAAAGGTTTCCTCCATTAAAAGAGGAGACGAGTTTTCTCTAATGCTGTTTAGCATTCGGCGAGAGAGAACTGGATTTCTCTATTGCAGTTTAGCATAAAGTTAGAGAAATTGAGACCTATAGACGAAGATGATACATAACGGATTATAAAAAGGTATCATCATTGTCTACCACACTCCATTTTCCCATTCGTGTTAGTGAGGTATTAGGTATTTGTGATTATATTGGACCTGTGTTACATATGACACATGTGTCTGATATCTTCCGGTATCGAAAGCCTTACGGGACCGAATGTAGGACTTCCATTACCTTGGATCAAATGATTTTTAAAAATTTTGGTACCAATACAGCAGCGTGACTTAACCAGGTTTTTCAAATTGTTTTTTTAAAGGGCCAAACTTAAACTCAATTAATACCTGTCCAAGGGGGAGATTGTTAGACAATTTTGCTAAGGGCAATTTTGTCATTATCTCATTTATGGACAGTTATTAATTTTGATTTTGTTTTTAAATAAATTACCGGTTAAGGAACGCAATTTGATCCAATTAAAGGTAATAAAGTAGCCCAATAAATTATCAGGATTAATGGGTCGAAGTCCGGATGAAAAATGGGTCCCTTTCAGTGTGGACCTGGACCATATCGGCCTTGTGATGGGGAAGCCCGATATGGAAGTTCATATATGTATATAGTCTCCTGTGGTTACATTTGTAATTCACGAGCATATTGAGAGCTCCGACCCATTCAGAGCGCCCGTGTTTATTGAAAACTACAGAAAGACCTAGAGTTCAAGGCGGTGAACAACTCTTGCAAAGGAACCAGGAGCTGAAGAGCACATACAGAGGAGAAAAATCCATTCAAAGAAAGATGAAACCCAAATCAGCTATTTTCAATTTTCTCAATTTCTGATCCATTCATAGATGACCCTGGGTGCGTAGTGAAACTTGCTCTACGCGTTACAATCTATGCAGCGAGTAAGCTTTCCAGGTTAACTCTTTCCAGCACCTTCTTGCTCCAGATGGCAAATGCAAGTAAACATATTCCGGATGCTCTCTCAAGTTTGCAATGGAGTATAAATTTCGTCTCCTTTGTTTCCACCGGAGGGAGGACATGGATCACTTGTATTCCAACTGTAAATTCAGTAGGAGATTATGGTGTCTAATCTAGTCTACCTTTAGGATGGGAGAATATTCTAGCTTGGAAAATTGCATAAGAGATAATTACCCTCTATTCAAATGCGCATTGGCATCTATGGTGCATGACATCGGTGTGAAAGAAACTCTCTAGAGCCTTTGACATTATGTCTACTAAAGCGGAGGAATTCACAAGGAGGATATTATTGAAGATTAAACTCACTGCAATTGCCAGAGGATTGTCCTCTAGTCTGTCGTCCTACGTCAGAAGAGCATGATATTTATAATACTAAAGTTAAGGTGTCACTTGCTACAATTGTAATGTGCTTACGGTTGAAATTCCCGCACTGTGTTTTCAGGAATTTGTAACTCTTCCTTACTTGTGTAGCTTCTAAGTTAGGACACATTTTGTATTTTGGTCCTTATTCATTAATTCAGTTACTTTTTAAAAAATTACATTGCAATGCATATAAAACAATATATTAATATCTATATAAAAAATAATGATTGAAACGCATTTATAATTATTAATTAGAAAGCATCCCGCGATATTATTCAGCACTTGTTATAATTTGTCATCTGATTCATTACACATATTCCATTTACTTTTCTGTTTGAGAAGCAAAATATGTAGATAACATGAGGAAGGATGGGGATACTCATACAACATAAGTGCGATAACGACGACTTCTTACATTCCGAACACCAGATGTCACGGATATTAAGAAAACTACTTCGCTAACCTTATTTATCTGTTGGACCTCAAGACTTTTTTCATTTATCTCAGCTCAGACTTGGTCTCTAAATCTTCATCCACCACAGACACCAAGTAAATGTTATCTGAATTCCTCACCGAGCAATTGGCACGAATTTCACCTTGCGTCCCCGTCAATACACTCAGCTGCCCCATTTTGGTCATGGCAACCACAAACTTCTCAAAGAACAATGATTCATTGACAGCAAAGTTGGTGACGATGTCCTTGGTCCTAGCATCCATATATAAGTCTTGGTCTGAGACGAATAGCCCCTGGCGGTTCATAAGATTAACATAGTACTTGTTGTCAAAGATGTCTGGTGTCCGAATATCCAACACAGTAGTGTTGGTGGAATTGGTAGTGGGGCATATTGTCTTGAGGCTGTCGGCCAAGGTTTGGTCCAAGGTAGGATCTTGTGTTGGGTAAAGTCTGTCAGTGAAGGAAGGGCAGTGGCTTATGCCGATTGTGTGGCCACCGGAGAGGGCTACAACATCCGTGGCATCCAAATTCTTTTGGGCCAGAGAATTGAGGAGGAACGTTGTATTGGATGAGGGTGGTGGCAGGTTGGCCAAAGTTGCATTTTGAGTAGCAAAATTCAGACCATCTCTTCTTCCCAGAGGTACGCCATATTCAGGACCACCCGACTGAAATAAATTTTACAAAAACCAAATTTGTTAGACTTAACTACCAATGCAATACCATGTTTTACTAGATTCTATTGCATCTATAATTTGTAGATTTCACATACATCAGAAATTTGCACCCCTGAACTAAAAAGCTGTCCACATTTGTCACTCTACACATTTAACGTAACAATAGTGCTGTGTTTTGGTTAATCTAGTGTATTCAAATAATCTATTTCAGAGCAACGAATCTTAGAAAAAATTCCTTGCTCATTACGTCACCTTTATTGATTTAGTCGTATCAAGAAAGATAATGAAGGTATCCGCGTCATCCTAATCCTATCCAACGTCCGCGAAACTTACTTGCTAACTACACTTACATGGAAGTCAAGACTCCACCATCCGCGAAACTTACTAACTACACTGGTGCGGGTAGTTTATATGGAAGTCAAGACTCCACCGAATTTATACATTTTCGGAATTCAAATAATGAAATTAAAATTTTAATTATTGATAAATGTAAAGTGATTAATTTTGCTATTGAATAAATACATGGAGCTTTAAAACCAAATTGAAACCACAAGTGATGTTAGTGTTATTAACATTAAAAAACAAACAGAACTAACATGTTATATAGATAATGAAAAAATCAACCCATCAATTGTAAATGAATTAATAGACGCCCAATATCAGGTTTTAGCCTTTCGGTGGTCCAGAAAGTTGTAATCTAGATAAGTCAATACCATTGTCGTGTAAACAATGAAGGGGTAGGAAACAATTTACCAAGTAAACTGAATCACGAGCAGCGATGGCAACAATGTCTGAGCAAGAGACGACACGACCACACTCGTTGTGAACAAGTTCGCGAAGGTCATTCACGATCTCAAATGCCCTCTTCCTCAAGCTCAAGTTGGGAGGAGCTTGCTGCTCACTAGGCCCACTTGCTGATCCATCGAGCAGTACCGAAGCATCACATCCCTAACAAGTTGAAAGTTCTTGCATAAATGTGTAGTTGTTCGTCTTTATGCATTGAAAAACGGAAAACAAAACAACACGTTTCATATGTATAATAAGAGCTGATTAGAATCATGATTTCGCAAATGAAAAAGATACTTAAAACTAAGATTATACTTTATAGAATTAAAAACATCAACAGCAAAAGAGCCCATACTATTTTTTTTTAACACAAATTAAATAAAGATGGAGATGAACTTACAACCAGATAGAGATTTGCTAACTATATTTTCGTTTTTGTTTTTAAACAACAAGAAACTCTTTAAGTAATTATGCACGGAACAAACATAAACTTAAAGAGGTATCAGAGTCTTAGATGGGTGTTTTTGATATATACCTGAACAAAGCAATCATGGAAGTGAAGACGAAGCAAGCCAGCAGCCTGGTCAATGTCCCTCTTGAAGACCTTTTTGAGATGCTTTCTGATGATGGATTCAATTTTAGGACATGTGGACTGGTAGAACTTCCGAGACAGGCCCTTTGACAGTGGAGCAGAGGCATGTGCCTCCAAAACACAAAACAAGGGAGAGATCAAAAGAGCTTGAACCAGAAGCAGGGAGGTGAAAGACTTGACTCTAGCCATGACTGTTAGTTGTGTCCGAAAGATAAACGAAGCTGCTGATTTTATAGCCTAATAAAGTCTTCTTCTATGGCCTTTAGGTTGAATAGTCAAAGCTCCGTACCCCATTGGGGGCAAAAGGCTAAAACAAGATTGTCCTCGGTTTAGACTTTTCACAGAAAAAGTCTTAGTTGGTGATCATTTCTTCTTTAGCTAAAAAGAAAATGAAGGCCTATCATCAGTTAGTCACATTCCTGAGCGACCTATTTGTGTGCAATATTTTTATGCAACTTCTAATGGTCAACTCTTTTTCCATTGAAAACAATTGAGGAAACAAGAATTCATTGCTTATGGGTTTCGATTTTCTTTTTGAATTACAAGCGCAAATTGCGTCTGTGATTAAAATATAATGTTTCAGACCTGCATCTAATATAAGTAGTTAACATCAAGACTATTAAGATTTAAGTTCGGCAAAGTAAGGAAAAAGTCCATTAGTTTTCTGTCCTAGAGCAATTCGGCCTTGAAGTAAGAATTCTTGGATGGGGGATTTCTGTTAGTAAATTAATATATATGTTTTTCTGAAGTTAAAAAATTGAATTGACGAGTAAACAGTTGTCTCTTTAGATACGAGCATAGAAACTAATAGCACAATTCTCCTGTCTAGACAAAAAGCAAAGACAAAGAAGATAGCTAACTGAATTTCTTAGCTCATAATACTGCTTTTCTCTGCTTAGTGTTATGGTTGTTCATAATAATGAAAGTTTTTAAGAGCCTTGAATAACCAAATCATGTATTAATCCATCAAGAGCTTACAAATCTGACTTGGAGTATCAATGATGTATGCTCCTTCCTGATTACTTGTGCATCAGAGTTGTCAGCCTTGCTCAAAATCTGGAAATTCTACCAACTTTCCATGAGGTTGTTGAAGGGTATAATTCAAGAAGTTGTACAGAAATAAACCCACACGAGATCCTTTGTTCCAATGTGGGTTCGCACATCAACAACTGCGTATTTTACGTGGTTGACCTTTTTGTAACTTTGATATAAGCAAATTGTATTGCTCATTCGAAAAATTGTAAGAAAACGTGAGTAAGCTTCCTTTGCCTCTTTAGGATTTCTAAAACTAGCAGCAGTTTCAGTAAAACTGATTTATGATGAAATTGATAAGCTAGACATATGGAAGGAGATCACTCTTTTCTTTCCAATTTCCTTCTCAACCTATGATGGAGGGAGCATTATGTCATGGAACGATGTGGTCAATGGATTAATATGTCCTGGACCACTAGAATTTCCTGTCAGCCTTGCCTTGTTATCCACGAAAGAAACATGAAAAAAGTTGAGAGTTTTTCACTCTCCAATTAGATGTTTTGGCTTTTCCCCGATACCCAAGACATTTCTAATATTTTATAGGCTCTATGCAAAATTAAAAAAAAAGGCTCAATAAATTGGTAATATGTAAATATATAAAATTTTAAAAATATATTTTTATTATTAAATTTTAATACCTATATATAAATGACTCAATCTATAAGTCTACTCAATAAAATATTAAATAATTATAACATCAATTAATAATATCTTGAAAATGTTAATAATAATAAAATCACTAAAACTAGTAACAGTAACAATAAAATAACAATAACAGCAATTGAACAGTATTATTAGACTATAAAATACTAAGAGAATTACACTAACAAATATGTAGATGATCATGATTTATGAAAAACAATTTCTTTGTATATTTTTAGAAGCAAAATCATTAAAAACAATAAAAAAATTCTCCTAGCATTTCTACTTTTTTTTTCTTTTTCACTTCGAGATAAATACTTTTTAAATAACATATTATAAACCAAAGAGCAAAAGCATTTGTATGAAACTAGAAGAAGTATGTAGGCACAACATAACACTAATAACTAGACAATAAATCACAAAGATATATCAATGATATTATATCTGTGATAGAGAAAAAAACAAACAGCAAAATTTAATATCCTATATTAAAAAGAAAAAAACAAAGAGCAAATTTTAATGATAGAGAAACGTTAATTTCTAAAAGTACAAAAAATCAACATACTTAGGAGAAAATATAATAGATTATATTCTAAGTTTGTCAAGTCAAATATTACTCTATTATGTAAGTTGTGGAAATTATTGAATACTATTTCGTCAAGCAACTAGATAAAGGTCTAAATTATTAAATAAAATATTTTTTGAATTTAATTAACATTAGAGATTTTTTAATAAAAAATTTTCTTTTATGGGAATTGACATAATGGTTAATGTAGTAAACTAACGCTACCAACCTATTTATAAACAACCAACCAAACATATCCAACTATTTACGACATTATTTAATTATCAAATTTTTTATTTTTATTTAATTATCAGGAAATGTTTAATAGAATCGTACGAATTTTTATAATAAAGTTAAACATAGTCTTTGAATTGAGTAACTTAAATTATTTGATTTAGTCATATTATCACTAAACTTATGTGAACCTCTACAAAAATACAAATCCAACAATTATTACATTACTTGTCATAGATTATAATGAAAATTACAATTAACAAAATTAAATTATTTATTAATGTTTAATTATATTTTGTTATAAATAATAAGTATTCTAAAAATCAAATTAAAAAACACAACTAAACGCAATATCATATAATATCAATGTTCTTATTTAAAATGTTAATATAATATCCATGTTAATGAAAAATTAGAAATTAATTATATGTATTCAAATATTTAATAAGCTAAAAATAAATTAAAAAATCATAAACTCTACCTTTAAATTATCACTCTAAACTCATAAAACAAAACCATGAAAAATTTTTCTTTCAATTTTTTAGTTAAAGTATCACAAATTCATATGTTAATGAAAATAAAAAAAATTAGAGTATAAGAAATACACATAAATGCTTCAAAAGTATTTATAAATATAACAAGTATTGAAAGCTGCTATATTATCCTAAATGCTTCAAAGATATTTATTCAAAGGTATTTATAAATATAACAATTTAATGTTAATTGTCAATCTTGGAAACAACTATATTAACTTTCAATCTTGGAAGCAACTATATATAGCAGCTTCCTCTTATTGACAACTATTCAATATGATTTACTACCCTTGAATGAATAAATGCAAATGGACTGAAGGTGGGCCCTCAGACGGTGTCGTGCCTACTCTTGCCCAGGGCTGACACTGCCACCACCACTAGGTGCAACCCACACTATTAGTGACCCACCTTTTAAGAGCATAACTATTTTCTTCAAATCTCGTATGTTTGGTTTCCTCTTCACCTCAGCAACATCATGGATTGAATATACACATGAGATTCCTTCCCATTTTGAAAGGCTTTCAGAGAGGGTTAGTTACCACTTTGTTGCCAGTTGCATAATTCAAGTTGACTGTAATGCTTTAAGACAAAAAAAAGCAATAAATTTTTGATCTTGTTTAGTTTGGTTGTTTGTTATCAAGAGCAGGTCGTGACACCTACTAAAGCTTCTTTCTAATTTCTTTAAAAATTGAAATATTGACCAAAATTATAGTAGTCAAATTGTTTCCACAATGCGTGTGATAAGATGCAAAGACAAACAAGTTCTCAACTTCTAACAATATAAGATCTGATGCCAACCATAGACATTTTGGACAGAACAACATCATTTATTGAGGAATTTCCATTTTGCTAAACAAAATTTTTGTAGTTTTGGTTCAGTCGTATGGAAACATTGGAATGCAACCTACTTCCTTCCTAAATCTAGAACCAAGTCTTCTTCTGATGATGCATGGAGAAACTTGTCCAAGAGGCCAAGCTTCTTTATCTTCTTCTTCTTCGAATCAAATGCCATAATCGAATTAATAATGCTTAGGCCTGTTATTTTATGCCCTTCAACCAGTTGGTTGGTTGCAATTTGATGTATAACATTATTATTTAATTAATAAAAGAGATTCTTTATCTTTATGTGTTAAGTTAATTATATTTGATGCTTTAATACCAATGGTAAAATCTTTGGAATAATTACTATGTAATTGAAATTATGATGAAATCATAATTATGATGTTCAATTTATATTTATATGTTGTTCCTAGTTCTAGTTTAAAATAAATAGCATATATTAAGGAAGGGCAAATTTTAAATAAATTTAAATTGTAATTACTAAAATGCAAATATACTTTCTAAATAAAGTCAATAACAAAATTAAAGTTTGTAGTCTTTATTTTGTTTGTATAGATGTTAACCAAAATAGTCAAAGTCAACATAATTGTAAAAGATAACAGTGACACATATAAATCAAATGCTAATAAAAAAGAGAATGTTTATCAATGTGGAATCACTAAAATGTAACACCAGAAACAAAAGGAGTGACATGAGATGACAAATTGTTGAATTTGATATATTTTTTCAATTTTTCTTTAAAACTCACAAAAACATTAATTGATTTTAGGGGCTACTTGCTTTTGTTTTTTCTTTGTTTTTTTGTTATTGTTTTCATAAAAAAAGAAACAGATGCTTACATTGTGTTTGGTTGAAACTTGTTTCCATTTTTTGTTTTTAAAAATAAGAAAATGGCAACAAGTTTATGAAAACGTAAAATTCACGTTTTCGTATGTTTTTAAAACAAGTTTTCTTATTTAAAAAATAGTATCATATTTGGTTTCTCTGCGTTGACTTTAGCATTTTCTGCGTCTCCTAAATCTTCAGTGTCTTTTGTGCTTTGATTTATCCAAGTATACCCTTTTCTTGTTTGTTTTCATAATTGTTGCTTCAGTTGCTTTCGGGTTTTTGTTGTTACTTGCTTTCAAAGCTTTCTCTGCAACTAGAAATCAATGAAAAACCTACAATCAACAACAAAACTTACCAACTTCACCGCCTTCTCTTCCAATCATCTTCATCTCCTAAAGCCACCATTTAATCAAATCCTTCAAAGAATTTCACAGTTACTGTAGTATGATTGAAATTAAATTGGTAATTCATCAACTTCTTTATTATTGTTGTTTTCTTTCACTTCTTTTATTTATGGTGTGATAGACTTCCATTCTTGTTCATGGGGCTGTTTAAGTGGTGAAGATGTAAAGAAACACCTCCACTCTCCTCATCTTCAGTGCTACAAGCCTCATATCACTTCTTTACAAATTCCTTCCTCTCTTTGTTGTTCGTGGAGTCCAACTCTCAAAAGGCCTCACTTTTGCATTCTCTGTTATCAAACATATTCACTATAACCAAGACTTTATCATTTCTCAGTCCACTTTTCCTCATCATTGGCTCGGTTTTTAATGGTTTGAACCTTGTAAGCTTATGGCTTTCGTTATTGAGTCTCAGTACTAGTTTTGGTAGTGGTGGTCACAGCATTGGTCTGAGGCGTTGACAACAAGACTTCATAACCTGTCTATCAATTGTAACATAACAAAATCTTGATCTTCTTCACTTTTAGTGCTACTCATATTTACAACAATATTTTTAACTCAATGAAGCCTCAGTCTATAGGTAATTAGGTTAAGTAGTGTTAGGAGGCTACAAGATTTCATTATCTTATATTCCATCTTATTGAAGAACTTTCCAATAATAATGAGAATTATGAATTACTTTGCTATATATTCCTTAATTTTCTTTAATGGCTTTTATCCCACCAACTTGACCCAATTCGTCCTCTGTCTTATTATATATGTACAATTTTATATTGATCACTAGAAACTACTCGAAAAAAATCATACTTGATCACGGTGAAAAAATTTCTCATAGATACTCATTTTCAAAATTTATGAAATGAAAACTCCACTGTTAAAATCACTAACTTTTAAGTAGTCCAACTTTACCCATCTATACCTATATAATCTTCAAGTGCAGTTGGTCAACATCATGATCAACTTGATTGTCGATCACTTTGCAACATATAAATACTACAAAGTTAATAATTTGTCTCCTAAACTTGGGGAATATGTTTATGAATGTACTAGAAGTTGCCATAAACCTTAGTCAAACTTGCGAGCTTCCTCTGACAGACTTGCATAATTAAAAAGTGAAAATATTTTCTAATATTTGACCTTAAATGATTAAGGTAGAAAGAATATGAAAATGAAATGTAATATTTAGTGAGATAGAATTAGATGTTTCATATTTTTATAATAAATTTACTTAAGGGCACACATGATGATATTTAAACATAGTGAATACTTATATAAAGAAAGAAAAATTTTATTTAATGATTTCATTCTTGTCATCATCTTGTATAATTATTAAGAGATACTTAGGTAATTACACTCTTGTTAGATCATAAGTCTCAAAGGTTTGATTCATACCTATTATTAGTTCCCCGATCTTCAACTATAGGCCTAGCTTAAGGTTAAAGATGAAAAAAAATGACATTTTAGTGTCTAGGTCTCTAAACTTGGCCATATAATAGATTGTTGTCACATCATGTACATTATTAGGTATTCAAAACTTTTCTTGAATTTGATGAAATGTAATGAATTCAACTATCCATAATAATTTTTGAGCGATGAGCTCTTTGTGGGAAGGTTAGGACTCAAGTGGTTTAGGACAAATATATCTTTTACTACTAAGGTAATTCAGTGGTATGCCCAATTTCCATTAGGATTGTATATTATAGTATTGAACGATTGTATCCATTTGCCTAAAACTTTAGGCCTTCTTTAAACTCTTCAAAAGATCTCAACCATTACTCATGTGTGTACTATGGATTAATTAACGATTAAAGATGAGAAAAACACTATGGGCCCTTTGACTTAGTCCATTGGAGTAATTACCGCATAAATTGGTTCTAAGTTCTAGCAAGTGATTGTAAAATAATATAACTTCACTTGAATTAACATTTTGCAAATTCATAATTTTAGATTACATTCCCATATTCAATTAGTTAGACAAGCGAATTAATGCTTTTATATAACTTACCTAATTAACTCCCCTCATATTTTTTTCTTTTCTTGCAAACACTAGCGAAAATTTTTAAAATACATTAAAAACATTTGTGCTTGCATGAGCATGACATGCATTGTGCATATATTATGACCTTGCTTAAATTTACATCTTTATTTTTATGCTATAGAATCAAATGTTTAAAAGATAGCTCCTATATACCATTAACGAACACTGAACATTGTACATATTTTTATAGAGATTGATTGACTTCCATTTAATTCCTCTTCTATCATTTTCATGCCTTTGTATATAGTTTAACATTTAATATGGATGTCTCATGTGTCATTTTGAACCATGTTTAGCATTTAATACTTTGTAAAAATTTTGTGATTGATGTTAACTATATGTAATTACATTTAGTGATGGAAGGTTTGAACAATATGAGCGATTCTAATAATTGTATGGAAATAAATGAAAAAGATGGGGCATAAAATGACATCATACACATGTATTTAATGTCATTGATGTTAGGGAAATTGAACAGTTACTATCTTTCCTAAATCTGGTTGGAAGAATATTAAAGCAAGTTTTCAAACAAAATTCAATAAGGAGTATGTTGATGTTCAACTAAAGAACAATGACAGATGGATACTTGTGTAAGGCCCTAACATATGCCCTGGAATTATTATAGCATGGCTAGAGTGTATTAAGAAGTAAACATAATGAACTAAGTGCATCTAAATATAGTAAGAGACATTATGGTACTTAATGTAAAAGACTTAGGTAAATGGGTAATTTGTTCATTTTGACATGGACATACATACTTTGGAGTGAAATATGAATAGGAATTTTTGATATGTTTTCTTGGATTTATAATCGTGATGTGAGGGTAATTGATAAAAAAAGTATTTTATAAGCAAATAGCACATTGTTGGTTAAATTGGATGAGTTTTGGCATTGCTCTTACGTGATAAGACTGAAGTTAGTTGATTTGATATATGTATCTATCTGTTTGGATAGTTTCTACTAAACAAACTTTTGTAATTTGGCTATCTCTTTACATGTATACCTTCCAATTGGATAATTTTAGTTGGAGATTAAACTAGAGAAATAGTTCTAAAACTTTGATGAAGTAATCGAAATTTGATTCTGCCTCTAAGAATTTTGAATTCTGATTTGAAGTTGAGTTCTAGTTGCTATCCTTTTTTTTAAACCAGTAATTTTTTAGGTATAACTCCTAATATAATTAACCAAATTGCATAAAATTTATTCCCTTAGAAAATTAAGACATAGGGGAATGAAATTAATTGATAAGATCACAGACCAATGTGAGAATGAAAGGAAGAAGAAGGACCAATATGCAACTTTTCTGAAGTTAACATATGAACCAATTGGATTAAAGCACGTGTAAACAATAAGATTATAGCTTGTATGCGTCCAATAGAATTCTAACATATGGTCTAATGGAATTTTAACACATGTTCTAATAGAATTGTGACACATGGTTTGATAGAATTGTAACACAAGGTCCAATAAGATTGTAACATATGGTCCAATGGGATTAAAACATATGTCTAAGACTAGAAAATTCATAAAAAGGCATATGGAGAGGGGAGATGGACAACAATTTGAGGGCCTAACTTCAGATTTTTCTCCTCTCCATTTCACCTTCATCATCCCATCATTTTTCATGTAAGAAATCAAGTCAATTAGGTGGAAATCAAGGTAAAAGTTAGGGATTTTCTCTTTAGCTTTACCTTTTCCTTATTTAATTATGAAGAAATGAAATTATAAGGTTGGATGTGGGATTGATATGTGTATTTGTGATTTTTCTAGTTGGTGAGTCAAGCAAAGTCAAAGAGGAAGGGAAGGAAAGGCAATAGAAGACCTACCTTGTCAATTTTGAGGTTTGGGATTTCAGTTGGTTAATTTATGTATTTGTGTATATTTTAATGTGTAAAAAGATTCATTTGGATATGGAGTGGCTGCTAGGATGATGCTTTGGTGTTTTTTTAGTGTTATCTTGCATAGAATTGGTTAAATATGACAAGAGAGTATCGTGTAGTGGAATTTTGTCTAAGTTTATTGAACCAGTTGCATTGTTTGAGTCATAACTCAGCCTACAAACCTCCAAATTGGGTGATTTTAGTTTCATATGAATCCTAAGAGATAGAAATAGACATTTATAGAAGAGACTCTAACTTAATTCTTGCTTTATAATATCGGAAATTGAGATAGAAAATTGTGACCTGATGTTGCCCCCATTTTGAGGTAGCTTGTTATATTTAGTCTATATCTCATAATTGGGAAGTCCAAATGGTCTGATTGTTATTTTTATGGAAAATAGAGACATAGCGTAACAAATGTCTAGAAGGACTCAAAGCCTAATTCGAACATTTTCTATATGCATATTAAGGAACAAGTGGAGTCTGTCACGTGATTTGCCTCTGGATTGATTGGTTCCTTATTTTTTTAGACCAACGTGGGCTTAGCCCAATTTTGAGTTTGTTATTGTTTCCAATTTTTACCGAATCTTATTTGAACCTTTTTGAATGTGTATAAAACTTTTCAAACACCTGGAAATAAATGAAACAGGACTTACCATATGTGAATTGTGTGATTGAATATTGAAATTTAAGATTGAACATAATGCATTCTAAAGAAAACTTACATGTACATAAATGGTTCGTATGCATATTAATCACTCATATGTGTATAGTATGATTATAAAAGTGTGATTTTGACACCTTTCTAATAGTGATAAGTTATGACTTGCATGTATGAACATAGATACAGATTTTATGACTTGAAATGTATAATATAACTTGTCAATATATGAATTGTGAAATTGGAAAATGGTTAAAGAAAATGTTACAGTGCCTACTCTATTTTCTTGGTGGTAGATAAATGGGCTTGCCTATAGGGATACAGTGCAGCTGCTAAACTTTGACACCAATGGTGTCTTCATTTGAGACTATAATGTCTCCACAGTTTGATGCCTTCGAGTATCCACGGTTTGATAGTTTCAGGTGTTCACAGTTTGACATCTTCAAATATCCACAATACCTGTTATCCACACCTATAGAAAATGTGTAGGCCTAATATAGAAAGTAAAGTAAAGAGATATAAATAAGAAATATAGTATGACAATATAAATAATCAATATTGATGAGCATTTTTATTTGTATTGATAATTTGTATCATTAAGTGTTGAATATCAATGTTTGACTTTTGAAGGTGAATTTATAGTATGTGAACAACACATTGAAGCATGTTTGCATTATTTATTTGATTAAGGATGCCATCACTATTTATATTTGTTGCGATGTTCATGATAACTGTTGTGAGTGGTCATCCAAACTAAGCATTTCCCCATTAAACTTTCAAGCTTCGCACGATTGTTAATTCGTGTAGGTCCAAGTCATAGGAGTGAGGTACATGGAACATTTATAGGGACCAAGGGCAATAGATAGGAGAAAAAATACTTTTGGAATGTGATTTAAGCTAATGATTATTGTATATATAATGAAGAAAGGAAATTATATGTTTTCTTTTGGATTGCTATGCAAATGTAAAGATGTATTACTACTGTTAAATGATATTGTTAAGCATTGGGACGTTTTGTAATGTGTATATGTACAACATTGAATATAATTGTATGCCATGAATGTATGTACAAGAATTTTGGGTGCCATGGGTGTGGATAGTTGTAGGTTTCGTAAAGGGGATGTTTCAACTTAACTGTATTTTTACACCCTTATTTGATGTATTTTGCTTGACATTTTATACTTTTGTTGTATATTTGGTACTTAATGTGCTCCAAGTATGTTTACATGTGATAATTGTCTTTATGGACTTAAACGAGAGGAATTTAGACGAAAACACGGCGTAAACGAAGAATCAACAAATATGAAGGATGTACGATTGTGCATATTAATCGTGTACTTTCTCGTGGTCGTGTACTTTTGTGATACCCAGTGAATTCCAATTATGCATAGTCTTATGCACAGCCATGCATCTCCCAAAATACAAGATTATACCTCTACGTCACAAGAATACTTGATAGAAGATAATCACGGAGATTTAGAATTATGAACTCGTTGTTTTCTGTTTATTTTTAATTCAGTGTTTGTTTGATTTCATGTTCGATTATGTGTAACTAAACATCCAATTAGTGTTTAGGTTAGATGAACTATATTTCGATACCTTCGTGTTCAATTATGTGTAACGAAATATCCAGTTAGTGTTTAGGTTAGATGAACTATATTTCGATACCTTAACATGTGTTGAATTTTCTATTAATGCAAATGATTGATTGATTTGTTGTAATCTAATTACTTGTTTTATTTATGTTGTAGTGCTCTCAAATATTAGACCATAATCTAATTTCATATGTGGAGATTGAAAAATCCTAGGTTTAAATAGATACATGGTAATTGGAAAGAGTTGATTGCAACCTTAGAGATAGGATGACATAAATCTTCTATATTAGGGTCAAACCTAATAGACGGATTCATAAAACAGTGGCATAATCTTATAAGATTTGACCTGAGTAATTTGGTTAGAAACCTTAGGATTAATTGTTAGTAGACTCAAGGTTAACTACTAGCATACCATATGAGTCTCCATGGTCTAATAAATCATCAAAACAATTGCATGAATAAAGGTCAATTTGTTAAGGGTTCAGGGGATTTGAAACCTAGATACTAGTTACTCGATATCAATAATTTTCTAGTGCTTCCTCAATTATCTGTTCAATTTTTTACTTATTTTCTTTTATTTTAGTTTTAGTATTTTAATTAAAAAATATAAATCCTTAGGCTAGATAATGAGGGACAAGAAATTACTAATATTCATCTTCTTCATGAAATCAACTCGTGCTTGCCTGTACTAGCTACAACTACGTCGTGCATTTGAGGTCATTAAAATATTGACTAACTAGCAGTTATTAAAATATTGACTAATAAAATAGGTCAATCAATTAAGTTCAATGGATTAAGGGTTAGATTGAAGAATTTCAAAGACTTACTCAAAGAAACAAGAATCGGTTACAACTACTTTGCTGGTAAAGTTAATGCTACAAATGATTACTGGGAAAATCTATTTAAGGTAAAATATATCTTTGTTTTATTAATATATCATATTATATAATATTTGTTCTCATGTTTCTTTTTCATCGTTATAGGTGCATAAAATAACTCACAGATTCAAGAAAAAAAGTAAGTAGTTTTCGAACTTATGTCATATTTTTGGAGATACTACTACAATTGGTTTGCATGCACATCCACCAATTAATCTGCATCAGCGGATCATAGAAATGATATCAATGAAGATTGTTCATATAATAAAAAAGGAGATCAAATTATAAATTCTCCATCTAAGAGAAAGAAATATCCTAAGAATAAAAAGGCAAAAAAGACACATTCTAACATTGTAGAAGAGATTTTGGTTATAATTGGTGAACAATCAAAAAGGAAGAATGATTTATTTCAGAAAAAACTGAGTGAAACATCATGCACTATAGAGAATAAATCTCAAGAATCTAATATAATAATGGAATGTCTAAATTCCTTAGTTGAATCGAGTGTTGACAATGTGCAATATGGAAACATTGTGAAGTCTTTACATGGTTCTCTTTATAGGGATATTTTTATGAAGATGGCAGATGTAAGGAAGCTGGATTAGATTATATCACATTAGTTATATTTTCATGTTATTGCAAATCAAATTCTTATTAATTTGATACTTTTATATTAAGCATTATTTCATAGTTTGAACATTTTAGGTTTGTGTTTTGTATGAATGTTTGACTTAATGTTAAGTTTATATTTTGTATGAATATTTTGTCTATATTTGATTAATGTTAATGTTGACATTGTAGATACATGAATTCCTTAGAATTCGAATAAGATTCTGATGATGAACTGAAAAAGGTAATCACTATTTTTCTAGCTAGGGAAGAGAACAAATATTTTCATTTACAAAAGCAACCATATAAAACTTCTGCTCTATCAGGTCATGATTGGATATTAAAACTTTTGAATATGAATCCTTCAAGGATTTATATAGGAGCAATAGATGGTACACATAATGATGCACATGTTCCGAGCAATGAACAAATACAATACAGTGGTAAAAGAATTAATACAACCTAAAATATTATATGTTGTTGTTCATGTGAGATGTTTTTTACATGTGTAATGGCTGGATAGGAAGGTACTACAAATGACTCTTGAATTCCTTTATATACAATGACAAATCTAGTGAAGCCTCTCTAAGGTATTATATTATTTTAAATAAACATAGTAATTTTGATTTATTTTTAATATCTTTTTGTTAATATTAAGTTCTTTATAAGTTAAGTAAGTTCTATTTGTTTGATTCAAGTTACACCAATATGCTTGGATTTCTTTCACCATACCAAGGTGAGAGATATCATTTACGAGGTTATAGAGTAAAAGGAAGGCTTTAAGGCCGACAGGAATGATTTAACTATAGGCATTCTTCATTAAGAAATAGTATTAAATGATATTTTGACGTTCTAAAAATAAGATTCCTTATACTTAAAAATATGTCAAGTTATGATATGAAGAAACAAAAATATATTGTTATTGTTTGTTGTGTTATACATAATTATATTAGGATGTATAGACAAAATGATGAATTATTTGACATTTTTGCTAAAAAAGAAGACCAAATTTGAGAACATGAAAATGAAAATGCAAGTTCTCAAGTGGAATATTATATAACTCTAGCCTAACTTCGAAATATGTCTTAGAAGTGAGATAAAATTGCTAGACAAATGTGGAATGATTATATTAGTTCTAATTAATTTAGGGGGTGTTTGTTTTCTTTTTTCCCCATTTCTTGTTGTGTTTTTATAAAAAATGAAACTTCCTCTGAAAACACATTTGGTTCCTTATTGTTGTATTGTGCTGTTTTCATAAATAAAAAAACCACAACCCAATCATGGAAACAGAAACATTATGTTTCCCTGATACATCACAACAGATTTTCTTATATTCTAAAACAACTTCTCTGTTCCAACTACTATTTTCTGTCTATTGCTCCAGGTCTATGTTTGCTTTTGTTGCTTATTACTGTTTATCTATGTTATTTTGTTCTTATGATTTCTCCAGTTGTGTTTGCTTTCGTATCTGATTGTTTTTATATTTCTGTGATTTCTTATGCTGCGTTACTTATGTTTCGAGAAGGAAACCTGCGTTACCTGTGTTACTAGCGTTTCCTGCGTTTTTGACCTTTAGAAGATGAGAATACAGCATGAAGAAAACCTACGTTACCTACATTTTTTGCTCGTAGCACATATCTTGTTGGACCCCGTTTCCGAAGTCCAACTCTTGATCATTATCGATTCATCTTCTAGCTCTGAGACTATAAATGTTGGATCCCATTTTTAGAACCCAACTCTTAATCGGAATACATATATCATAATACTCTCTAATACATTACTTGCAACAATTTTCCATCACTCACATTTCAATTCCCTTATAACAAGGGATTTTACAAAGCCATAATGACTTTTCAAGTCACAATACAACAT
>JAOSBN010000177.1:14652201-14665883 GCA_027563595.1 Erythroxylum suave
CAGTATCCCAGAAAGCCCACTAACACAAGGGACACAACTTTATGTCATCCTCACATTCTTTATGGGCATATGGTGTGCGACAATGGAACTTTAATGAATGCTGAAATCCGAATGTACAATCTCATTGTCACACACTTGTGCTGAAGACATTCTTTAAATTATCGTGCATTAAAGTATACCAAACTTACCACCTGAGAGTCAATAATCTCAAGTATTTTCTTTATGGGGAGTTCGCAGCACGAAAATTTACTAAATAATGGCTAAAGAATGTCATTGTTCCTTTTCCGATCAACGATTTTGCTATCCCGGACACTGAATATGAGACCTGAGACACGTTACCCCGAAGTGTCTTCCTCATATGATGTCCAAAGCACGAAAATTTACCCGAAATCGGATCCGGAACACCTTAATTCCTTTTCTGGAGTTAAACCCGGAAACGGACCCAAAAATGTCTGGGATCACTTTATTGGAAATTTTCAAAAATTTTTGGTTTTTTTTACTATTACTGTTCACCTGTCTGGCCCACACGTGCAGACGCGCATGAGTCTCGCTGCGGGCGACGCACGCATGCGCCGCACGGCAGGAAGTGATTGGCGCGTGCCCCGCACGCGCCCGCGTCACCGCCTCGCGGGCGCACTGTTCACCTGTCTGGACCGTGCGCCGCATGCGTCCGACATCCTCCGTCACCCCCGCCGCGCGGGGGCAATTTTCGGCGACTCCTGTCGCCCTTTTTCGCTTCGTTTGGCCCGTTTTGATCCCGTTTTCGTGGCGAATCAACTTTAAGCCACTTCTACGAGTTTAATTGGGCCAAAAAACATAAAATTGAGCCAAAACTAGGAAAGAGAGGGAGGAGAGAGAAAACTAAAAAAACTCAACTTTGGCCGATCCAGTCACGTAACTGTTCTGATACCACGTGTAATGCGTAGAGCAGGCTTCACTACGCACCCAAGATCGTCCGTGAATGGATCAAATATGGAGAAAATTAAAATACCTGATTTTGGTTCCCTCAAAACTTTGAACTCCTTTTTGGGCTGCCAAATGCGCCCGAAATCTCCTGGTTCCTTTGTTGGGATTGATCACCGGCTCGAGATCTAGGCCTTTCTGTAGTTTACTTAAAACACGAGCGCTCCTAACGGGTCTGAGCTCTGAATGCTCGTGAATTACTTAAGTTATCACAGGAGACCTATCCTTATATATATAGGCTTCCATATCGGGCTTCCCCATCACAAGGACGATACGGTCCAGGTCCACACTGAAAGGGATCCATTTTCCACCCGGACTTCGACCCATTAACTCAGATCATTTATTGAGTCACCTTATTACGTTTAATTGGATCAAATTTCGTTCCTTAACCGGTAATTTATTTAAAAACAAAATCACAATTAATAACTGTCCATAAACGAGACAAAAGACAAAATTGCCTTTTGGGGAAAAAATGTCTAACAGATTCAAGAGCATATCAAGAAGGAAACAACCTTAGAAAAAAGTTCAAGATCCCATCTAAGACTCAATTAAAAAAAAAGATCCAAGAGCCATGAGAACTCATTCTTTTATCTTTTTTTTTACTATATTGCTTATTGTTATTATTCTTTACTTTTATTAATTAAATTACGTTATAGATTTAAGTGGAATAATTAGAATCTATTTTTTATATTGAATCTTTAACTTAACGCAAGATTTTAATTTTCTTAAGAATTATTCATGCTTGCTTATTGTGTTAAATTAAAGTAGCGAATATAAACGATTCAACATTATATTTCATATACATGATTAGGTCAAAGCATGAATAATGAGAGTTGTAAAAAATCTTAGAGACAAGTTCATATAAATCTTTTAGATTGGGGTCAAGCTCATACGAGAATTCACAAAACGAATTAATGCATTCTCATATGGGATTTTGATTTAAGAGAACTTTTAGTCAAACTACCTAAGGACAGAGGCTGTATATCTTAAGAAAGAATATAGTTGTAACTCTGAAATTCATACCAGTCCAACTAATTAGTGTTAATCATTGAATCAAGATAAATTCAAACATAAGAAAGGTTTTTGGAGGGTTTTTCATCTATATCTTATATATATATTGGTTATTTATTCTTGTACATTGTCTTGATTAGTAATCTCTTATTCGTTATTTTAATTTTGTCGCTTATTTCTTATCAATTTAATCATTTTCTTTATTAGAATAAACAATAAAAAGATGACTAGGAATGATAGTTATAGTCCTTATAGGATTGATAGTTGATACATTAAATGATTAATATATGCTTAATTGATTATTTATTTATTCCCTAATGCTTAGTGATTAAAGTTTATTATGTGTCTAAGATATTTATTTTGGTTCATATTTTGGTTTAGGTATAAGTTGGAACAAAAAAGAACTAAAACAACTAAAACTTTCGCTGTGTATGGTTACTGTGATCTATATACTGAGACGGAATGAAACAAAAATTTGGAGACAGAACAACATAAAAATTGGAGACAATGAGGTGTTTGGTTGTAATGGATAAAACAGATAAAACTGTGTATCTCGAGGATAGAAATGTTTTTGGTTGCAGTTGACAGAAAATAAAAAATAGTGTCTATGACCAAAGTACCCCTGCAGTATAATATGATTGAAAATATGTAATTCATTGATTATTTTAAAATGAATGATTTGTATTAGCATTTTTTTAATTGTATCTATAAATAAGGAATTAAAAAAATGAGGAACCTAAAAATTTAATGAAATGAGCTATTAAATATCAAAAAATTCGTACAAGTTAACAATAAAATAAATTACATAAATATTTTTTATAATTGTATCAATATTTTTAATTGTATTTTTACTTTTTAATTACAATAAAATAAAATGAAGAACCTAAATATTTAATGAAATGAGAAACCTAAAAATTTAATGAAATAAGTTATTGAATAAAAAAAATCCTACAAGTTAGAAATTCTAGAACATAATAATTTAATAAAACTTCTAAGAATTCATGGAATTAATTACATAATAGATTAAAGATAAATTCAAGCCTTATATTTTATTAAAAATGCCTTTTTTTTGCTATTTATACACTTGGGCATGTGTGAAATATTAGTAATAATATGAGGATATTTTTATCCAACAGCCCGCGTGTTTTGTTTTTACGATAGGTACAGGAAAGTTGTGCCACGATTTTGAAAGGAATAAAGACGAAACAAAAATGGGCAATGTTAGCAACCAAACACTGCTAGGCACAAAATTTTTGTGTTTTGTTATCTGTCTCCACCCACGAAGCCATCAACCAAACCTAATGTTTATGTAAACCCAACGTTTATGTAGTTTTGTTGATGTTCGATTTTAATTGCCTTTCTAGATTAAAAGGAGATGAGTTATGGTGAAATTGAGATAAAGAATAGAAGAATTAAATTCATTTTAGCGTCACATGATCGTGTGTAGAAGTACGCACTTGCATATATAACTTACATGGTCAAGTAAGGGATCGTGTAGGTCACTGTAAATGTGTACGATTTTGAAGATGCTATTTTGACCATGTGGAAATGTACACGCTCGTGTCTTTTGCCCATATAACTTATTGGAAATGTATATCTTTGTGACTTTTGGAGAATTAATGTACACGGTTACTTACATGGCCATGTAACTAACCATGTACATTCTAAAAACCTTAATTATAAGGTATAAAAGCCAATTAAGGAGGCTAATAAAGGGGATATATAGGAGGGAAATCATGACGCATCTATTCTTTTCTTTGGATGCGTGCTTTGCAGAGTTGTGAGCTGCTAATTCTCTTCCTTCTAGTTCAAAGGGGATATCAAGGCCTAATAACTTGTTTTTGCATTTATCAATCCTAATAATATTATTCCGACCTCTCTTTTGAAATTGACGGTGTTATTATGTGTATAAGGTTTATGATTTATGTATGAATAGTTTAGATGGGTCCTGGTAGATCATTTATGTATAGATTTACTACCAGAAATTTGATACAATTTGTCCTTATTGTTAATTTGATTGATGCGTGAGAAACTAATAATCGTAGATCATTAGGGATAACATATCATAAGTTTAATAATCCAAGCTTGTGCGATTATTGCTTATATTAACTTGTTTACTTGATTCTTAATGCGGCTATTGTATTAAATCTAGATAGTCTGTTCTAGATTGTCTGATAGTTAGATCTAATTGAAGAGCTTGTTTTAATTAGTTACGATTTGAGAGAAAATTGGCATTAACAAATCTTATTGTTAATCCGTTGTTAATAATTTCAAAGAGAGGGTTGAGAATATTGTTACACTTGATTATGCATATTCATGTGAAGGTTAAGAATGAACCGAAGGTTTAAAGCTATTGATTACTCTTTGCAAATTTGATTAATTTAATTTAATTTATTTTCTGCTGTTTATTTTTGTTCTATGACATAAATTAAATTCGTCTAAAACCCCCAATGTTATTACACTTCTTTAGCTCGACACAAAAATTAGTCACATACTCTTTGTATATATGATCCTTTCTCACCATTGCCATAAGTTCACTTGTGTACAATTAGGTTTTAATTTTTGGTTTGTTCAACATAAATAAATTTTTTTGACGCTATTTGTAAAAAAGTTGGGTTATAATTTTGTCTTGTATATTTGTTTATAATCAGTTTTTATATTTGTTATCAATTTTTATATTTGTTTCTTGATCCTTTTATGTTTGCTAATAATTATGCATGATAATAACTAGGTCTCCTCATTAAGATTCTTCATAATTTGATCTAGAGATTGAAAGAACATTATGTAGATTCAGTAAGGAGAGTAGAACGACTTAAGGAGTAGAGCAAGGAACTAACCAAAAAGTGGTAACTAGTGATTCATAAAAAGCCAACGGCCAATCCTAGAACTTTGAAAGAGTTGGGTGTTTTATTTGAACAAAAAACCTCTATTCATTTCTTTCCCTAACTTTTATAAGCATGTTACTTTTGAACTTAAGTATGGTTTGATTCACCTTTTACCTAACTTTTATGATCTTTTAAGTAAGGATACCCATAAGAATCTTAAAGAGCTTGATGCGGTTTGTCTAACCAGAAAGCCTCTAGGGGTAACAGAAGAACAAATCAAGTTGAGAGCTTTTCCATTTTTACTATAAAATTGGCTTTCCAATTTACGTACAAGGATTGTTAATATGTAGGTTAAATTCTAATGCTATTTTTAGGGAAGTATTTTTTGGCATTACATGACAAGGATAAGAAAGGGAATTAATAAGATAAAAATAACAATATGGAAAGTCCCTTTACGAGTATTAGGAGTGCTTTTAGAAGTTATATGCTAGCCAATCCCATCACAATACCATTAAACAACTCCTTTTTTAGTATTTCCATGAAGGATTATAGACTATAGATAGGAGTTTAGTTGATGTAACAAGTGGTTGAACACTGGGTGAAAAGATTACTTAGGAGGAAAATACTTTGATTAAGCGTGACAATAAATTCCCAATAGTTTATTATTCGTAATGATGTTCACAAAGTAAATAAGTCATCAATTGAACATCATTCGGATGAGATAACATCTTTTGTTGGAAAGATTGTTGTAGGGTAGCCACAGGTGAGAGCTTGTAGGATATGTGCTAATATTAATCATCCGACAGAAGGGTTCTCATCATTGTAAGAATGAAATATGGAACATGTCAATGTTACATAAGGAAAATTTTCTCAATAATACAATCCATATTCTCAGACTTATATCTCATGTTGGAGAGATCACCGAAACCAAAGCTATAGAGGTAATAGGCAGCAGAATTTCTTCCCAAATAGGTTAGCAGCTGCATAGCAATTTCAGTATAAACCACAAGCTTCTTCCTCAAACTTAAGTATGTCATTGGAAGATACATAGGAGACAAGATCTCAAATTCAAGAGACAAGGTCGAGTATTCAAAATCCAGAGAACTAGGTAAGTTATGGTGGTTGTTATCAATTTTTTAAAAGCACAAGGTGGAGGAAACTTACCATATCAACCTGAGATAAATCCAAAGAATGTTAATAAAATGAATTTAAGTAGTGGTAAGAAGCTTAAGGATCTTAAGAGTACAACTCTTATTATTACTAACGAAAAGGAGATTGAGAAGGATATTGATTAAGAAGGAGATGCCTCATGTAGTTTGAAGGTAAATTTTAAACCCCTAAATATGGTTAAGACTAACTCTCCACCTTTTCCTCGCAGGTTAATAAAGTCAAATAAGGAGGGAAAGGATAAGGAAATCTTGGATACATTTTCACATGGTGCAAGTGAATATACCATTGCAAGACGTGATTAAGCAAGTATTAAGATATGCAAAATTTGTTAAAGATTTGTATAACAATAAAAGGAAGTTGAGAGTTAATGAGAAGATTATAATGGGTGAGGATGTTTCTATGGTTTTTCAAGAGAAACTAGCCCCTATATGTAAGGATCCAAGTATGCTCACTAATCCATATAAAATTGGTAATGTTATAATTAAGGGCACCATGTTAGATTTATAAGCCTCAATTAATGTGATGCCCCATTCTATTTTTGGTTCTTTAAATTTTCTTGCATTTCCACAACTTCATACAATATTCTTATCAATGGCGCTCCTACTAAGCAATTCAAAGGGTCAAATGGCATAAGACAAGGAGACCCTCTCTCTCTTTATCTTTTTTTCATTGTTATGGAGGTCTTAAGTAGAATTATTTATTATAGGATATCCAAAAAATCTATGTTTAAGTTTCATTATAAACGTAAGGAATTATCTCTCTCCAATATTTTTTTTGCATATTATTTGCTATTATTTTGTTTTTTTGCATATTATTTGCTATTATTTTGTGGAGCTTATCAAGAATCCATTTCATTATTATATCATCCCTCATGAGCTTCTGTAGGGTTTCAAGTTTAAAAGTCAATCAAAGAAAAAGTAAAATTCTCAGACTTAACCAACACTGAGAGACTTCAGTAGATTTTCAATCTTAACATCTAGGATATGCCTTTCTCTTACTTAAGGGGTACCCATCTTAGCTAAAAAGCCAAAATATCAAGATTGCTTGAAGACTCTAGAGGAATAAAAGAAAATCATCAATGGTTGGCAGAATAAAGCTCTATATCAGGCCAATAGAGTGTAACCTATAATCATTGTGTTAAATAAACTTCATATCCAATGGAGTTCTCATCTTCTACTCCCTGAGAGGATTAATAAGATGATTGAAAAATGTATCCAAAATTTCCTCTAGTCTGGCAAAATTGACAATCCCATAGATTCCAAGGTTAAGCAGGAGTTCTAAGGTCAAGTGAGAGAAACTATGCTGGAAAAAACAGGAGGGGGGACTTAGTCTTAATTTCATTCACACTTATTCACTCTATGTAAGTAGTCAAAAGAACTTAGAGAATTTTCAATGACAAGAAATCTCTCTGGAATAAGTGGATTAATGAGTTCTTATCTCAAGGAAACTAGCTTATGGCAAATAGCTGAGATGAATGAATTCTCCTGGCCTTTTATTCAGATATTGAGAAACAATTCTATTGTCTATCAATTCATCAAAATTAGATAGGGAATGGGGAAGGAACCTAGTTTTAGAATGACAACTGGGCTTCTCTTAGCCCTTTATATCTTAGAGAGGAAATCTTTTCTCTCCAAACTAGAATGCTTTCTTAGACAAGAGTCAGGAAAGTAATTGTGAATAACTCTTGGCATTTTCAAGTCAGGGATGTTGAAACAGTATAGAATTGTTTACCAAGCTATATGCCCAACTCATCTACTCTAGACAAATCTATAGTTACAAAGCCCAAATTGTGACTTTCAAACTCTTCATGTATTGAAGTTCTCAACCCCTCTCATCCTCTTATTCCTTGGTATAATATTTTTTAGAAAGGGTCTTTAAAACTAGAGCTTCTTGAACTACTTAGCTTGCAGCTATGAAAAGATTGAAAACTAAAGACATAATTATGGTATCTAATGACATTATGTGAACTACATTGTAGCGAACTTATAAGCATAGGTCATCTTTACTTCAAGTGTGGTTACTCAACCTCTATATAGGCTACTATCCAGCACACTCATAGTCCTTACTATCATGAATCAGATTAGAGAAAAATACTAGAATGGGTTGATCATAAATTCAATATATGAAAATCCCAAAAACCTAAAGTTCATTACAGATTACGAAACTTTACAAAACTTGTCTGATTACAGAAAGATAAAAAGAAAAAGGGAGCTCTGAACTAAAGAACCAATATTGATGGAAGCCCACTTAGTCTAGGCTCTGTGAAGAAAACCCCAATCCATTACACCAAAAAAGATTTAAACTCCCTACTGTTTTGACTTTTTTTTTTGTATACAAGGGAAAAGGAGAACGAAAAAAACCGAAATAAAATCAGTCAGGCGCTAAGCCCCGACGGTACAAAAAGTTTTTGCGATCTTGTTGCAAAAAGGCCATCGAGTTAGGCGGAGGGTCGGTAAGGACGTGCACTCCTGGCGGTACATGCAGGGCTTCAGCTGCCAGTCGATCCGCAGTGTGATTACCTTCCTGGTACACATGTTGGAAATGCACCTCCCAATCGCGATCCAGCAACGTGCGGATATCCTGTAGTAAGACAAAAGCCTCAGTTAGCATATGTTCGGAGGGGGAAAGAATGTTGATGACCTGGAGCGAGTTGACTTCTAGAATGAGCTTCCGATATACAAGCTCCCAGGCCGTGGTAAGCCCTACCCGGACCCCTTGTAGCTCTGCTTCTAGGGGTGAACAAGCGTCAAACTTGCTAAGAAAGCCCCCACACCTGTTTTGACTTTAGATAAAGAGAAGTGAAAACCCAATTAAGAGCAAAATCAAACTTACCGTTGCCTGTCTATGTCCAATACGTAAATCAACGTTGCGATGCACCTAGAACCTTAGTAGAAGTCAATTGTCACTGAAGAAAGATTGCAATTGCTAATTAAACGTTACCACTTAGTCTAGGCTCTGTGAAGAAAACCCCAATCCATTACACCAAAAAAGATGTAAACTCCCTACTGTTTTGACTTTACATAAAGAGAAGTGAAAACAATTAAGAGCAAAATCAAACTTACCGTTGCCTGTCTATGTCCAATATGTAAATCAACATTGCGATGCACCTAGAACCTTAGTAGAAGTCAATTGTCACTGAAGAAAGATTGCAATTGCTAATTAAACGTTACCGTGTAGAGGGGACGATTGTCTTGAAGCCTATCTTAACGCCCAACCCTAGTCAGGTAAATGAGGAAGACACGTTTGCTAGTGATGCTATTCAGCCCCTTTAACTAAAACATTGCCATTTTTTTTTCACTCCCTTGGAACGTTGTCATTCCTTGCTTTCTTTGGGTAGTTGTTGTTTCTTGTATGTTTAATGTTGTCGTGCTTCTTTTGGTTCTTATTTAATGCAGGAGATAATTTCTCTCCAAATACTTTGTTATGCCACTTTATTATTATCAATCAATCAACTTTTTAATTATTTTTAAAAATAAATGGACAATTTAGAGTTATTTATATATATTACAGTATTTTGTTGAGTATTTTAGAGCAATTGTATCTGATAATTTAACTTTACTAAATAACAATTGATAGGTATTTTAATTATTAATTAGTAAATAGAGAAATTTTATATGTTAAATATATATTAGTAAGTAACTATATATATAAATATGTAACATTAGTAAATATCTTTTAGTAAATAGATGACTGGAACTATAGTAACAATTTTAGATGTTGCATATATGAGATCTTATTACAACCTTTTTAAAATTGTGTTACCTTTTTCGATATGTAACATCAAATTAATATTGTCGTTGTCTTTTAATATTATTAAAGACAATACTTTAAAAATTATTGTCTTATACTTTGCAACACATTTTTAAATTGTTGCAAACATGCCGTTGCCTAAAGCAAAAGCACTTTTGCTGTGGTGACCCTTGTACTCTTTACAAACTTATTTTGATGCCCGTGATTAGGTTTTAATGAATTACTTTCAAATTCTGAATAGAAAAACTTCTGCCTAACTATTTTGGGTTATCTTATTTTTATTAAGGATAATACTTGAGATATTAGACCTTGTGAACCAAATTAAGCTGACTGATATTAAATGTTCTTCTATGTATCAAGATGTACTCAAATAAAACTCTAGTAATTTTATGATATATCATAGCAATAATCTTTCATTAAAATGGGATGAGTGATACTATGAAATGAAAATTTTATAATAAAAGTTGCAGAAATTACATAAACTTTAACATTCATAAAGTTGGTATTTATTACATAATGGTGTATTGTTTAAGACATTGATAATGAGAACGTTCGTGTAAGATCATATTTGGAGCCAAAAGTCATGTCAAACGTTTTTACGAGATTTTCATTGCAAAGGAAGTTTAATTGATGAGTTCAATGAACTCATGTGAATCGAAACATTGGAGTTTGTCCCTTTACCATTCGGAAAACAAGCTGTGCCATGTATGAGGGTGTTCTGGATCAAATGCAACTCTTATGTTCAATTGCAAGTCACAAAGGTTAACTTTTGACCATAGACACTTTGTCAATGCCTTGGCATCGACTCTACTGATAATTTTAACATAACATTGAGATCATAATTACAATAGCTGTTCCTAGTGGATGAGATATTAAACAATTAGATGTCTCCTGAGTTCCTTTATCCTTGGCGACTTTTCTCACTTTGTGAAAGAATAAAAGTTATATACGTCATATGTTAAAAATTTTTACGTATATATTTTCCTACTCACGGTATATATTTTTCGTACGAACAACTATTGAGCTTGCCACTTCCCAGAGAGTTCATTTCAGGTTTATAAGCGCGGTTTTGAGAGGCACCAACTAGGAGATTCCATTGCCACCGTTTGGGCAGGGTTGGGTCGGGGCAGCCCAAAATTAAGGTTGGAGCGGCGAGTGTACCACACAAGTCACCACTACGACGCGTAAAACCCACGTGCCTCTCCTGGAGATCAGCCAGAATTTTCATATTTATGATATTTTAGGTGGCCATTCGGGGGCCGCCCTAGGTACGCTTCCCTTTCTCGAACTTTATCGAACTTCTTTTTTTAGATCAACGCTTCTAGTATTGCCTATATTCTTTTATTCATATCAGTACTGTTTACTATTTCTTGCACTTCTTTAGTGGTTTTATCTAATATACTTAGCTAGGTACTTACCCCAAAGTTGCTGAGGTGTCTCGCTTCTGATAGTGGGAAGTTATCGAGGTGTCTCACGTTCACTATTTCTTTTTATTATTTTCCTATTATTATTACTATTTTTAGGTAGTATTTGCGCTATTGCATCATAGACCAGCATAGTAGTAATGATAACCAGAGATCGTATCTAGTGATTAGGGGCGACGTAGGCGGGGGTGCAAGCTGTAGGTTTATGGGTCGGCACTTGGAATGTGGGGACCTTGACTAAGAAATCGTTCGAACTCGTCGATGTTTTCAGAAAAAGAAGAGTCGATGTCGTCTGCCTTCAAGAAACAAAATATAAAGGGCAGAAGGCAAAGGAAATTAGAGGGTACAAATTGTGGTACTCAGAGATTGATCGTAGGAGAAATGGAGTAGGAATTCTAGTGTCAGAAAAATACAAAGGCGGTGTAGTGGAGGTGAAGAGATTTGGGGATAGACTTATGGCAATTACCTTAGTTGTAGGACTAGAGTCTATGTATATAGTTTGTGGTTATGCACCCCATGTAGGGTTGGGGGATAGTGAGAAAAAGGAATTTTGGGATCAGTCAGACAGTGTTGTAACTACCATTCCTAGAGAGCAAAAAATCTTCATCGGCGAAGATTTCAATGGCCACATCGGTTTAGGGGGATACCACAGGGTACATGGAGGTTTTGGATTTGGCGTAAGGAATTACGGCGGCAGGGAGCTATTAGACTTTGCCTCAGCGCATGACCTAATGGTGGTTAATACTTTCTTTAAGAAGAAAGACGACCACTTAATCACTTTCCAGAGTGGAGGGAGAAATACACAAATTGATTATGTTCTTGTACGTCAAGGGGATAGAAGCACTTGTAGAAACTCCAGGATGCTCCCAACAGAAAAAGTGGCGTCGCAACATCTATTCTTAGTTATAGATGTTGTATGGAAAACTAAGCTTAGAGCACTTATTCGAGCACAGCGGTCAAGGATACTCTGGAAACATCTCAAGGGAGATAAGGCGTTAAACTTTCGAAATATTATTACTCCAGTTTGCGTGGTAGCACGAGTCGGGGAGGTAGACCATTTATGGATGGTCATGTCTACAACTATTCGAGAACAGGAAAAGGAGATGTTAGGAGTTACCTCTGGAAAAAGGAGAATGGATAGGGAATCGTGGTGGTGGAACAGCGAGGTACAGTTAAAGGTTAAGGCAAATCAGGAAAATCTCAAAAGATTCATGGCAACTACTGATGAGCAAGAGAGAGTCCAAAGAAGGGTAGAATACCGACAGGCAAAAATAGAAGCAAAAAAAGCAATCTCAGAAGCAAAAACAAAGGCCTACGAAGCGATGTATCGAAGATTGGATACTAAAGAAGGCGAACAGGGTATCTATAAGCTCGCTAAGGCATGTGCCAGAAAAAGTAAAGATATCGACACAATTAGGCACATAAAAGGAGAAGACGAGTGAATACTTTTGGGAGATAAAGACATTAAAACCAGGTGGGAAGGCAACTTCAACAAACTATTTAACGAGGTGCGACATGATGACACTGGTATAGAGAGTAGAGATGACGAACGGCTCCAGGGAACGCCGTGTGATGATGTTAGAAGAATCTCGGAAGAGGAGGTGACAGAAGCCCTCAGCAAGATGGGAAGAGCGAAAGCAGTAGGCCCTGACCAGATACCTATTGAGGTGTGGAAGTGTCTAGGAGAGGTGGGGGTACAATGGCTTACAACTCTTTTCAACGCTATCCTGCAAACGGGGAGAATGCCGGAGGAGTGGAGAAGTAGCGTAGTAGTCGCGATCTATAAGAACAAGGGAGATGCACAAGAATGTGGAAATCATCGAGGCATCAAACTCCTGAGCCATACTATGAAACTGTGGGAGCGAGTTATTGAATAACGATTGTGCAACATAGTACGAGTGAAAAAGAATCAATTTGGATTCATGCCTGGGAGATCAACTATTGAAGCTATCCAACTATTAAGACGGCTAATGGAGAAATATAAAGAGCATAGGCAGAGCTTACATATGGTCTTTATTGACTTAGAGAAGGCATATGATCGTGTGCCAAGGGAAGTCAATTGGAACTGTTTAGCAACGAAGAACATTCCTAGTACATATGTCAGGACTATTAAGGATATGTACGAGGCCACTAGAACCTGCGTGCGAACGTAAGTGGGAGATACAAAGTATTTTCCGGTGGATATAGGGTTGCATCAAGGTTCAGTTTTAAGCCTGTTTCTTTTTGCGCTAATAATAGATGTCATCATGTAGGACATACAAGATGTGGTGCCGTGGTGTATGCTGTTCGCAGATGACATTGTTTTGGTAGGAGAGTCGAAAGAAGCAGTTAATAGGAAGCTAGAGATGTGGAGACAGACTTTGGAGTTAAACGGGTTGCGGTTAAGTAGATCGAAGACCGAGTACATGGCATGCAATTTTGCACAGAGCCCAGAAGATGACAGACAAGAAGTTCGGATTGGAACTCACGCGATAACCCAAAAGGATAGTTTTAAATATCTAGGCTCTATCATAAGAGAGGATGGAGATGTTGAGAGTGA
>JAOSBN010000177.1:14665983-14678358 GCA_027563595.1 Erythroxylum suave
TTAAAGTTTAATTGAAATTAGTTAATTTCAATTAAATTACTAAAATGTCCAAAGCTTATTATAAATAGGCTTAAGTTCTATGGAGCTAGCACTTCATACTTAACCCTCTCTGTAATAGTTACAGAGTTCTCTCAACTTGTTATGTGGATACGGTTAGAGGCCAGACATTTGTGTGTCTACGGTGGTTAAGACAGATCAGTTTCGGGATAGATTGAGGGATACGGCAAGACAAAGATCAAACTTTAGAATAAGGTATGGATTAAAATTTTGCTTTCTTATGATTTGTGTTAATCATTTTATAGAATTAAATAGATCTTGGTGTTTGGGAAATCAAAAGTCACGAAAAAGTTTTGTGATTATTCCGCTGCGGTCAGAATCGGATCTCGACCCGATTTTCCAACATAAACATGTTCGTGTTTTTTTTCTGAAACAAAAGGGAAGATGTGATTGACTTTTCATAAGATAAAAAATAAGGGTCATGTGCAATGGAGATTTTTAAGAAGAAAATATAGCAGGATGGGGCAGGTGATGATTTTATGCTTTTAGAAACCATGAATAAACATGACATTTCAAACTAAGTTTTCTAGAAAACTAGAGGGGAAGCAAATGAACTGAATCTTTAGGTAACCTAAACAAAGGGGTAGTTTTAATTTTCATAAAATGAAAACAAACCATAATTAATTCATCCTAATTAATATTAGAGAAATACATTAAAACAAGATTCATCTATTATTAAATCAGTAACAATAAAGAAATTTTAATTGAATTATATAATCAATTTCAGCTCTGAAACTATTATTAAAAAATTGAGGTATGATTTGATTACCAAAGCAGCAGAAAAAATATGAATCTTTTTCTACGATTTCCTAAAAGAGAAGATCACTTAAATTATATAAAATAATTAACACACAAATCCTAATAAAGTATAAATTGTGATTTACAACTTATTCTGAAACTTGATTCTTTTATTGTCACTTCTCTTGAACTGTTTTTAAAATCGGCTCATCTCAATCACCTTAGTTGCATAATTGTTTGGTCTCTTACGATATCAATAGAACATGTTGAGAGAACTCTACAACCATTGCAGAGAGGATTAGATAAGAAGAGCTAACTCTATTAGATCTTAAGCCTATTTATAATAGATTTTGAACATTTGGTAATTTATATTTCAATTAAACCTGAATTAAAATTAAATAATTCTAATTAAATATCAACTATATCAAAATAAAATCTAATATCTCATATTGATTCTTATTTATTGAATATCTCATGTTTAACAATAAAATTTTTTAAACTTTACAATTAAGTCTAACTTGATTAAATTACCTTTTCTCTCTTCAACCTATAATTTGTGTGTGACCTATTAAGTTCTCAAATATGTTGGCAATTGATGTACATTATAACCCTAAATCATATTTAGAATTAGATAAATTAAACTTCTTTAATATATCTTTAATTCTCAAATTAATATATCTTATGTCTAGCAATGCATCATAACTAAAATATTCAAGAATATCAAAGTGATTTTGACTAATCTTTTTGAATATGATTTTTTTAGCATAATTCATTTATTTTATCATATGCTAGTTTGATTAGATATAGAGTATAAAAACAACATCTACTTTTTAAAGTCCAATTAGTAATTGATTCAATATATGCTTTTGAAAATTATTTTAAATATATCAATCCCCCTTGTCCAAAGATTTCTTGAATCAACATTAATTGAAAATAATAAAACATTCTCCCTAATCATTTTAAAGTGATGAATAATGTATTGATCATTTAATTGCTTCCATATAATTTATGTTATATTCAATGATTATCGACTGATCTCCTATTAACTAGATTAGGTCATAAGTAGCATTAAAACATAGTCATCCTTATATGAGATAACTTTGGAGATCTTAAGTCAAGAAATTATATTTTTTTATAGCCAGCGACTGGTGGGATTACCCTTTTATTCACAAAAGAAATACATCATCGCAACACTCTAATATAAGGGTACCGCCATTGATCCAAACGTGTTAATGACCGGATGTTACAAGGCTAAGAGGAAAAGCTAAACAAGGTTGAAGAAGTAGTTAAACTAGCTAGTTGGCTAAGGAGTCGACGACAGCGTTTGCCTCAAGATATTGATCTTGAATCCTGGCTTGAGACCTATGCATGAAGGCGTAATGAAGTGTATAAATCTGGTATAAACTCGTCCAATAAATCTGGTATAACCACGACCAGCCCAACTTGGTAATGACAAAGTGCACAAGGAGCATGGAGTCGCTTTCTACAATGATGTCCTTGAGATTATTTTCAATACATAACTGCAATGCCTTGTGTAAAGCCAATATTTCTGCATGAAGTGTTGTTCCATTCGAGAAGAAAAAAGATCCAACAAGAAATACATGGCCAACTAAGTCTCGAATATCAACTCCACCACTAGAGGCACCTGGATTGCCCTAAGAGGATCCGTTAATATTCATTTTGTACTACCCAGTTGGTGGTGGTTTCCAAATAAGAGTCTTAACACAAATTCGTTTATGATGACAATGAATATACCCTAGTCGTGAGACCTCAAGAAATGTTGAAGGATGGAAAGGTAAAGGACGCTTACTTGTGATGGAGCTTAGGAGTTGCACTGCATATTTTGTAACCTTGTGAAAACTCAATTGCTTACCATCATAAATGACCTTGTTTCTTATCTTCCAAATGGGCCAACAGATGGAAATCGGTAGTAAACTGATTAATCGTTTCTAGTCATGATCCCAATCATCATAATCCCAACATTGCCTAAATACATCGAACAATCCCAGCGTGGTGCCTAGCTAAATACGAAATTGGCTAGCAAAAAATTGCTAAACCGAATTTGTGAGGTTGCAATGTAGGAAGCAATGTGGGATAGGATCCTCTGATTGACAAGACACCACATAGCATTTGGAAACAATTTGAAAGCCTAAATGGTGCAAAATTTCAGGGAACACTAAGGATCCGTTGAGTAGTCTCCATAGGAAGAAGGAAACTTTCAACGGAATTTGAGGGCTCCAGATGTTTAAGAAGACTTTAGGTTGGGCTAGTCATTTAGGGTGAAGTTGTTCATAAGCTAAAGATAATTTAAATAGTCCAGAAGGACTAGGCTTCCGAAAAACTCAGTCATCACCAATATCCTCTAGTGTAAACCAGTACTGTTGAAGATATTGCAGCACATTAGGAGAGACAAATTCTAGCAAAAAAGTCGAGTCCCATTGATCACCTATCTATGATTCCCAAATGGTGATCATTCGCAACTCCTCCATGTCTTGCATATTGAACAAGTCAACAAGGGCTCCATTTCCTGACCAATTGTCGAAAAGAAGTGAGCAACCCTCTGTGTGAACTTTAATTTGCGTATATAATCTCATAAAATCGTCAACTGCGGGAAGCCTAGAACAGGAAAAGGATTTTTTCCAACCAACCACATGGACAAGAGAGGCCCATAAACCAATTCAGAGACACTATTTCCACCATATTTTGTAAGAAAAGGATGCTAACACCTCTCCAAGTCGTCGGGGTCCCATTCCATTTTCCACGTAAGGATGTGATAAGCCTTCCCAAGCTCGCAAGATTTTCCTAGGCATGGCACCATCCAAACCTCATAAGAAGCGAGCCATCAGTCGCTCTAGATTTGCTAGAAAAGATTTTGGAGGCTCAAAAGCTGCTAATGTGTAGGTTGAAAGGGCTGCTAGTACATGTTTGATTAACACAATTCGACCTCTCGGCTTAGCAGTTTTCCTTTCTAGCTAACCAACGACCCCATACCTTATCAAGGATATATTGGAAATATATTGCCTTACGTCGCCCTTTGAATAACAATGCGCTTAAATACTTAAGAGGCAAATTGGACTTTACCATTCTGGAGATGCCTTCCAACCAGGGAACCTATTGCAAAGGGCAGGGTTTTGACACAATAATTGTGCTTTTTGATTTGTTCGCAAGCTGACCCGTGGCAAGCATGTACGATTGTAAGAAGGAGAGTACTGAGCGAATAGTGCTATGCAAACCCTGAAAAAAATTACCAAGTCAAGAAATGACTTATACAATCTTTACAATGAGAGTTTTTATAGATATACAAGTAATGTTCCAAATGGGGTTTTTATATGAAGTCAATTCAATGAACTTATTCTCTAACAAGCACACACATATTTGTTTAAGTATCTCTAAATTTTAATCTATGAAATCAACTACTTTTTTCATAAGGAAGAAACAAAATATGTGCAAGTCTTTTTATGCTCTATTAATATCTAGTCTTAATAAAACAACGACTAGGAACAATATAGGTATAATATATAAATATAATATGAATCTTATAATTATGATCTCATAGTAAATTCATTTGTAATGTATATTTATTCCATAGATTTTATCATATACATTTTAATATGTATAAGATAAATAATATCTTCAAATATTTATATTACTAAACTACAATAATTGATTGACTATAGAACATAAACCAACAAATATCTCTTTATGTTCATAATTCCCACAACAAAATCGCAATTTCTTCCAATAAATTGTATAACTAATCAAAGCATAAAGTGAACTTCACTGTTGCATGTTCCATGACTTTTTGACCCTAATGTAGTGGAATCGTCAAAGGTGTTGGAAAATTGGGACGTGATTTGATCCCAATTGCAACAAAATAATTATGAAACTTTTTTATATCTTGATTTTCTAAAAATCATGATTACTTTTAATTCTATAAAATAATTAACAATTAAATCATAATAAAGCATAAATCTTAACTCATACTTTATTACAAAGCTTGATCTTTAAACCGTTTCTGAAACTAACTCATCTCAATCACTATAGATGCACAGTGTCCATCCTTTAACGGTACCTAAAGAATACGTTGAGAGAACTCTGTAACTGTTGTAGAGAGGGTTAGACAACGCATGCTAACTCCATTAGAGTTTAAGTCTATTTATATTAAGTTTTTGACATTTTAATAATTTAACTAAAATTAAATTATAATTCTAATTAAATACCAATTATGTTCAAATAAGATCTAATATCTCTTATTGGTCATTATTTATTAAATATCTATATTTAATCATAAAGTTTCTCAAACTTTACAGTGAAGTTCAACTTGATTAAAATATCTTTGTTGTCTTTAACTTGTTCTTTAAATGTGACCCTTAAGTTTCCAAATATGTTAGCAATAAATACAAATTAGAGCCTTAAATCATATTTAGGATTAGATAAAATAAACTCCTTTAATTTATTTTTAATTCTCTAATTAAGCAATTTATATCTATAGATCAAGATTAGCATTTAATAATACATCATAACTACCTAAATATTTAGGAATGTTAAATTAATTTTGAGTAACCATTCTATGTATGATTTTTTCATATAATTCACTACATTCATCATACAATATTCCAATTAGACATAAAGTATGAAATTAGTGTCTACTCTATTTTGAGTTCAATCATATTAGTTCTCCACAATTAGTTATTGATTCACATAATGACATTTGTAAACTATTTACAAAACATTATTCCACCTTGGCCAAGGATTTTCTAAATCCATACTAATCGAAAACAAGGAAATATTTTTCCTAATTACTTTAGGGTAATAAATCTTTTATTGATCACTCAACTACTTCCATATAGTTAATGTCATATCTAATGACTACCGACTGAACTATCTGTGATTAGAATAAGTTATAAGTGGTATCAAAATATATGAATCCTTATATATGATAAGTTTGGAGGCTTTAAGTCAAAGGATTACTTATACAATTATCACAATAAAAATTTCATAGTTATGCTCTAAATGGCTTTCTCATATGGGGTCAATTCAATGAACTTGTTCTCTAATAGGTACTCACGTTTGTTTAAGTATCTTTATACTTTAGTCTATAAGATCAACTAGTTCATAACGAAAAACAAAAAGTATGTTCGTCTTTTTACGTTCTATTAATATTAAATCTTAATAGAATAATAATTATGAACAATTTAGGGATAATATATAAATTTAATAATTATAATATAAGATAAATAATGCTTTTAAATTATTTTGCCAGTAAACTATAACCAACCGATTGACTGTAGAGCATAAACTAACAAAAGAAAATTAAGAGTTAATCAAAGTCAACTTAAAGTTTTACAAAGAAAAAAGTTTTGGATCAATTTATTCAAATTTTTTTTGGTTCCTGGCCTTGTTTCTTCAATGTCTATTGATAGTTATGGTTTTCAGTCATATTTTCATTAATTAAGCACAGCATTGATAGTTATGGTTTTCTATCATATTCTCATTAATTAAGCACGGCATGCTATGAATCGTAGCTCAAGATACCATATCAGTTGGAATGGCCACCTCACATGATATGCTTCCTCTCTAGCGCCATAACGATGTAAACAAGCACAACACCAAGCACTTTTGACGCGGCTTCCTTAAAATTAATCTACGTGCCTAGCTTATTATGTCGCATTGTTTTGTGGAAACCAATTTCATTTTCTGGTACCAGAATTGTGCTGCTGCAATTTGTACACACGGGAACGATTATTAGTTTTAAAAAATCTTCTATCATATTTCACTTGCAATTGCTAAGTTTGAACACTCTACCAAAGCATTATTCTTACATAATTCTATCAGATTTCATCTGCAATTACTATCATTCTAACGACTCCACAAGCGAATAAAAACGTGGCAGTGACCCATAAGAAAAATTATATAAGACTGATGCTTTGTTATTGATAGAATTTTTAATATAGATAGAGTGTAGAATCTATTAATAAAAATTGAGCTTACGTCGACCATTGCCAAAATAACTAGAATTAGTTATTTAGATAGTTAATCTTTATTACTTATAAATCCTTTAATAATTTCAAGTTTAGTCAATATAAGATATCCTAGCATTTCCCCTTAAGTACAACTAAGACTATACATTCAATTATCACTTGAAATAAATACAACGTAATCGGTAATAATTCGGATCAAACTTATTCTGATACCATATTATAATTTTTAATATAGGTGAAGTGTAGAACCCATTAATAACAATTAGGGTTAGGTCAATCATTGACAAAATGACTGGCACTAGTTATTTGGATAGTTAATTCGTACCATTTCTAAACCTTTAACAATTTCATGTTTAGTTGATATGAGATACTTTAATATTATTCCTCAAGTGCAACTGAAATTAAATATCCAATTGTTACTTGAAATAAATGAAGCAGTAGTCAGATTGGGTCATTGGAATTGAATATCTAAATAGACAACTGAAAAATTAATAATCTGGACCAAACTTACTCTGATACTATATTAACCTTTTTAATATAAGTAGAGTCTATTAATAAGAATTGAATTTGGGTCAACTATTCTAAAAATTACTAGTTCAATAGTAGGTATAGTGTTCAAACACCATTGGGTCAACTATTCTAAAAATTACTAGTTCAATAGTAGGTATACTGTTCAAACACCATCAAAGTCTGACACCTATAATGGAGGTAGAAATATTATGTGCCAAGTTACATCACCCATATTGCTTATATATTTTCTATAATTGGTACAAAAGATCCTACGTAGCACCCGTTTGATGTGTCTATATTTTGTGCAGAGATGAAGTTCTATTTCAACCATGGAGATCAGCAACCGCAACGAGACAAATATCTAACACGTAATTCCGTTATGCTAGACTTCAACTAGCATTGAGGAGCATCCTAAGCACACTCTTCATTTTCGGCCTCGCTTCTGGTGAAAAACAAACACAACTAACAGCGATCTTAAGGATTGCAAGCATCTGGCCTCTGACAGCAAGTGAAGTTGTGTTGACAGTAAGATCAAGGATGCGATCCCACCTATCTTGGCAAACGGAGTTGCTTAAGATCCACTTGGCTAATTCAGTTCCCTCACTAACCGCTGGCTTTCCTGTCAAGAGCTCCAGTAAAATGACGCCAAAACTGTATACGTTCCCAGCCGTGGTTACCCTCATTGTATATGCATACTCTGCCCACAATATAAATATTCTTTCAGTTAATAAAGAACTAGATGTTATCTCTAAAGGAGCTATGGAGCTACCAGTGAAAAACTCGAGAAATTTTAAGTATTTATAGAGAAACCTTTGAAGAGATTTTGTCAACCGCAACCATACAACACCATGGACTTGCATTGTGTGTCAATTACCAAGACAAGATCAAGGAGTTTCTCACCTGGGGGAACATAACCTACGGAGCCAGCAACAGTAGACAAGCTTCCAGTGCTCTTTGAGGGATCAATCAATTTGCAGAGCTCAATGTCTCCAACTAGAGGCTCCTTAAGTGACTTGAGCATAATGCTTTTACTTGAAAGGTCAAGAAGAATAATTGGAGAGGAGGTGCTTCCGTGCAGAAAAGAAAGCCCCCGAGCTATACCAACAGCTATACTGTAACGGCTAGGCCAATCCAAAACATCTCCAGACTTACAGTGAAGAATATCATGAAGTGTTCCCTCCTGAGCATACTCGTAGAAGAGATAAGCACTGTCAACTGTCAGTACATAAGCCAAAGGAATCATAATATTTGAATTGCTCAGCTTCCCTAGAACTTCCAGCTCTCTCTCAAATTTATCATGGCTACCCAGTTGGAATATCTTTTCACTCCAGTTAAGCTTCTTCACAAAGTAACTGGCCCCAGAAGGCATGTTGGATTTGTAATATGTGGAAAACCTATTCCTCAGGAAAATATTTTGTAGATCAGCAACTGCTTCCATGGCTTTTGTGAAGTTAATGTTTGATCTATGAATTCTATTTGGAGTCAACAGATTGCCTTGGATGACCAGTGGTGTCGGAAGATCTTCCCCTGGAATTGACTGCTGATCAACAATCTTGATAAACCGTCGGGAGAGTGTAAACACAAGAATCGCTACTACCCCAACAGTAAGAACACCAGCTACAAATGCAAGGATAACTTCTGAAGCAAGCGATTTACTCTTCTTTCTGGATTCTGATGTAGTCGTTTCTTTGGCGGGTGGACTACGAATAAGACTTGGATTTCCATTTACTACAAGTGAAACATAATTTTTAAAATTTGGAATGACTCCAGAGAGCTGGTTGTTTGACAGTATCAACTGTGTCAGGGAGCCGAGTCGCAAAAGAAAATTGGGAATCTCACCAGAGAATCTGTTGTTTGATAAGTCCAACACTTCTAAATTCTTAAGATTAGAAATAGTGTCAGGAATAGTTCCTTCAAATATGTTGCTACTGAGATTCAAAGCAATTTGCAAATTCTCTGGCATATTTGGAATCACCCCACCAAGTTTATTTTGTCCAAGCTGTAGTTCCAACAAAGAATCCATCTCGTCAATATTGCTTGGGATCAGACCAGTAAGATTATTACCCTGCAAATTCAAACGGGTAAGTCTGCGCAAATTTGAAATTGATGAAGGAATTGAACCGGTAAGTGCATTCCAGCTGACATTCAAGATTGACAACTTCGATAATAGAGCAATTGCTGGAGGGATTTCTCCAACCAGCATATTCACTTGAAGTTTCAGAACTTCAAGATTGCTAAGATTACCCAATGTAACTGGCAAGGGACCTGTAAGTTTATTATTAGCGAGATTCAACAGTGCCAATTTCTGGCAAGAACCCAAGTCAACAGGTACCACTTTACTCAAGCTATTGTTGTCCAGCTCCAAGTAAGTTAAATTCTGAAGTGCCGCAAATGAAGGAATCATGCCATTGAGCTTATTGCTTCCCAACCGCAGCCTAAACAAGCTTGAGCTTACATTTGTGGGTATTGGACCATCCAACAAATTATAAGACAAATCCACAGTGTGCAAATTCGACTGTGATAGAAAATCTGATGGAATATGTCCCCTTAACTTGTTATAACTGAGATCTAAGATTCTAAGAAATGTTGTTATTCCACTGGGAATCGTACCATTAAACTTATTTTGGTTTGCTGCAAACCGAGAGAGGTTTCGGATACTTAAAAAAATTGCAGGAATTTCTCCACTCAAATTATTTTGAGAAAGGATCAAAATCTGCAACTGCCTGAGGCTTCCCATTGCATGAGGGATAGACCCAGATAGGTTATTGGCGCTAAGATCAACCAAAATCAAGTTCTTGTAATTTCCAATTTCAGGAGGAACCGTACCTTGGAAATAATTGAAGGAAAGCTGAAGCTCTTCCAAAACCATAGACTTTCCGAGCTGTACAGGAACAGGTCCAGTGAAGGAATTGCCACTTAGATTCAAGATTTTAAGGGCATTCAACTCAGCTAATTGCGAAAAGATGATACCACTCAGATTATTGAAAGAAAAGTCCAGAGATTCCAATCCATCAAAACCAATAAAAATAGGCAAGGGACCATGAAGCTTATTCTTACTAAAATTAAGCATCTTTAACCCATCAATTCTACCACAACCTTTCATGAACTCATCTGGGATTGTGCTCAACATGTTGTTAGAGAGATCAAGATATTGCAAAGATTCAATCTTGCAAATAGCAGGAAGAAAATCAGAGGAGGAGAGCGCAAACCCAGATAGAGAAAGTCGAATTATGTTTCGGCTGTTGGAGCTGCAATTGACCCCCTTCCACAAACATGGGTTAGGCTCTTTGGTAACATCCCATGGTAAAGTCGTGCTATGGACGATTGAGAACATGGTGCTGTTTTGGCTTGCAGTTAGTTGAGAGAATACCAAAGGAAGCATCAAACCCAAAACAGATATAATTAAAGAGGGCCCATAGACATATCTATTACTCATTGTAGCTGCGGTTGGGAAAACCATAAAATTTCTTAATCCCAGTTTGAGTCTGTGCCTAGATATGGCGAGTTTGGTCTTCTAATACATATACAGTAGCTCTGTCTGTATCAGGTTAAGTTCAGAGCAAGCGAGGGAAAAACTCCGGAGAAGAACAAAAGGGGAGAGTTATCAAGTTTCAATATTTTGAGGTTTGCGGGGACATGAACCGTTATGGAAGTGAATAATAATATCCTGAAAATGAATTGCGTGTTGTTGGGGCGGGGTTGACTGAGAACTTGAGCCTTTTCTTCTTCGCCTGCAAACTGCAAAGACTTGACTGAGTGACATAGACTTTTGGCAGTCACACTTCTAATGTAGTCATTGGCTTAGACTCCAATTTGATATAATAATTTCTTCAGTTCAACATCAAGCATGTCTTTTTGACCGTGGAAACTTATAACCAAATTACACGCCAAAAAGAATACCCATCTTTGGTTAGTTTCCTCGACGTTTCGGTTCTGCCAGTGAAAATGGAGAAGTGGTTCCAATTTCCAAAAGAGTGGTTTTCAGTTCTCTTCATTACGTTGAGCCCGGCCCAGGAGCCTAAGTTTTGGCGTTGTCAGGGGGTCAGGCAGACAAAACCGTTGAACGCTTTTATAGAAAGAAATGACTACTATTCTAAGCATTCCTGTTGCTAGTGAATTAGAGGTTGATTGGGAAATATGGAAGATCAGAAATTACCTTAAAAGTTCATTTTATTTTCGGTGTTTTATCTTTAATTTATCTTTTTTAATTAAAAAGGGTAAGGTAATTTTAATATGGGAAACTATATTTAAAATTTAAAAAATTACTTATTTTTTAATAATAATAAAATTATTAAAAATAGTAATAAAATTATCAAAATTTAATTTATTATAAAACTAGTTTGCTATTAAGCCTATAATTAGTAAAAATGACATGAGAAATAATATTATACGTCAACTTAGAAATTAACAAAAACAATAACCTTAAATTTGTACTTAAAACCAAAATCAACAAATTATCTAACCAGTAATATGCTTAATAATGATGCTCTTATCACATTAAACAAGCTCTAAATTCCCAAACTTGTTAAGTCTAATCCTCACATGACCTATGAAATTCTTTTGTTTAATTCAATAGTCATGTTGACTACCACCTAATTTACATATGCTTGACCAAAAAATGAACCCCAAAACGAAAGATGAGATTTATTCATAAGAAAGAACACAAAACAAACGAAAACAATTTTACTTTAAAATTAGAACTTAACAAGAAAACATAACTCAAGATAGCACCGTTGTGATCAGTGAACAAAAAATTGGTTCAACAAAGAGAATCCATATTAGTAAAAGCAACCCAAGTTCAAAAATAAAAAAGAAAAAGAACCATATACCTTGAGAAAGAAAAAAGGAGATTAATGAATGCAACATCAATATCTAATATGAATCCTACTAATATGCAGGATTTGGAGAGGACTAGTAGTACAGAGCCTTACCCCTAACTAGTAGAGAGGCTGTTTCTTTTTTTTGGAACACAGAGGTGATACTTAAATTAACTCAAATGCCGACAGTAAATTACGCCTTGTTGATCGCGACGGAGAAATTCCGTGAGTAGATCCGGCGGTTCACACACGACGTGCAGGCCCATCCCAAA
>JAOSBN010000177.1:14691482-14712579 GCA_027563595.1 Erythroxylum suave
TCTAGTCTCAATTTTGCAACAAGAGCAGACAAAGCCAACTAAAGAGACTAGAATTAAGAGGAAGTTGGAGTTTGAAAGGAAGAGACCCCAACGCTAACCACCTTCTATACTGGTAGAAGAAAGTAAGAAGTTGAAGACCAGTCAAAAAGAAAGTACTTCAACTGGTGGTGAAAAATCAGTTGAACATAGAGTTGTGTCTCATAGTCCTATTAGAAAAGAGGACTTGAGAATGAAGGTGATAGAAGAAGTGGTACCTGTTAGAAGCAAAAGCTTAATTATAATAAGAGAACCTATGAAAAGGTTAGTCAAGGTACAAGTTGAGCCTATATTGATCAATAATTGGTCTATTTATCTTTTGAATCATGAAGAAAGAAGATTATATGGGATTCTGAGGGATGAAAAGTCAGAACCATATCCTTTGAAGATGACAAAAGATCGATATACCATCTACCCAACCACGACTAGAACATTAATCAAGATTGTACCTGATGTCCATCCTAGAGGTTAAAACATTGTACACAATGTAGAAAAGGGGAAACAGAAGATGTACCATGAAAGAGAAACAGGTGACCTTGCAGAAGAACAAATACAAGAAGCTGTGAGGAACATAGATGAAGCATGCAATGTAGAGCAATCAAGAAGAATCTATGTTTCAAACTATATTTCAAAAGCATCAGGAAGTAATTGTGGACACTTCACCACAAATGCAACTTCTCAGGTAGTTGGAAGAGTGACTAAAGGACAGTACAGAACTATCAAGGTTGAAGGTATTTTTGTCAACTTAGAGACGTTTATGCACCTGATCATGCACCTTAGACCTTTGAGTTCTATATCTTCAATTAAAGATGTCCTTCACCTTCTTGGAAAACCTATTCCAAAACAACCTAGACCTGATGATCTTGACCTCCTTGAAGGAAAGCAAATTTTCAAATCTCCTATTTTGAAAATCATTGAACTAGATGTTATACCCTTGGAAACATGTGTTGCTACAAACTTCTATCCATCAAGTGCACCTCAACAAGCCACTACTATTAGAATGGAAGAAGTAAGACACTCTCAGTAGTGGACTTAGGAAGCCTTAGTGAAGGAAATTGAAGAAATTCATGCTAAGGTTGATAATTTGAATGACTCAGTTGGTGATCTACATGAGCAACTAGCCTATCTACTAGTATCAATAGAAGAAGACCTCAAGTTGATCAGAACTGATATGCAACGTATGTTTTCTGAAATAATGAAGCATCTGAGGTAAATTTTTTGATTGATAACAAATAGGGGGAGAAAAGAAGAAGATAAGGGGAGAAAAGCTAAAAAAAGGGGAGAAAAGAAGAAGAAAAGAGAAGAAAGATAGAAGAAAGAAGAAAAACGGAAGAAAGAAGAAAAGTAGAAGATAGTATGCCTATGTGTATTTTTGTTTGCATATGTGTATTTTTATTTGCTGTCTTCTTATTCTTTGTTTGTTGTTTTCTTACTCATTTGTTGTTCTCTTATTCATTATCTGAATAAAGTTTCATTCACGTTGATCTTTCTAAAATTATGATTATTTGTTATCATCAAAAAGGGGGACATTGTTAAGTCAAGAGGATACCGTATGTAGCCACTTGTTTACAGATGATAGGGCATGGCCACTCGATGCCAGACTCTATACCTCTTAAGAAGAGCTTGAAATGACTGATTATAAATTGTTCTCCTCCATCACTTATGATTAATCTCAAAACTCCAAATCTACTAAGTATCCTTCTAATGAAATTTTGCACCATTTTAACATCATTAGTTAGACTTGTCATTTCTTTAGCCCATCTTCAGACACAATCTTCCCTAACCAGTATGTATTTGTTCCCTATGGAAGATGGAAAAGGTCCCATGAAATCCAATCTTGATACTTTAAATACTTCAAACTTTAAGATGTTAGAAAGGGGCATCATATCTCTCTTTAAAATACTCCCTACTCTTTGAAATCTATCATATTGCATTACATGCTTATAAACATTCTTGAATAATTTAAGCCAATAGAATCGTCATTCCAATACTCCAACTATCATCTTGTTTACTCTAATGCCCTATATAAGTAAAATTATGACAATGAGTTAATATTTCATTATAAGAAAATTAGGTTTTAGCGATGAAAATTACCGAAGGATAATAAAGATTTTCTATAACGAAATAAATTTGGTGACAAAATTACTAACAGAAAGAGTTGTCGAAAAAATGACCCTAGGTAAATTTTAGCGATGGAAAAAAGTAATCCGTTAGTAAATTTAGCAACAGAATGTTATATTTCTGTGGTAAATTTAGTGACAAAATTTGTATTTCCGTTGATAAAGTTAGGGAAATTTAGCGTTGGACCTACATTATTTTGTCACTAAATTTATGATAGATTCTTAATATTTTGTCAGTGAATTCACTTAAGGTAAATTGTAAGTCCATCGATAAATTTACCGATGGACAACATTATCTGTTGCTAAATTTTTACTAACAAAATATTGTAATTCTATTAGAAAATATAGCTATGATAAATTTCAATAGTCATTTATCACTTTCTACTGGAGTTTTTTGTTGGTAATGTTTTTCTTTTTGTACATTTAATTTTTGTAAATAATATAACAATGATTGATAAATATAAAGTAAACACTATCAACATAATAAGTATTATATACATTAACTGGTAATATAATAAAAATATTATAATGTACATGCATAAGTATCTTGAAAATAATTGTAAATTAAGAATTCATAAAAAAACTTAAGAATAGAAGACTATCAAATACATTCACTTGTCCAGAAGCTATGCAAATGGTGAAGGCGGATGCTTTAATAGTTGCGATAAGATCCTATCCCTCCCCTTCAATTCATCCACCTCATTACGGAATTGAGTTATCACTCCATTAGCCTATCTATTATGTTCTGAAGATGATTGACTCTTTCATTTGATGAGGACTGCCTACTGAATCCAGTTATAGAGGATGTGGAGGATTGCGAATAACATATGTTTGTAAATGAACTTAAGTCGAATATTCTTCCACAGCGATCTCTACCACCCACTGTATAAAGATATGCCTGACTCTCATCAATAGATTCAGAGTTCTGAGACTATCATTCAATTCTTTCTTGTACTTGATCCTATCATTATAATTGTTTATGTTAATAAGTGATGATTTTTAAGAATTAATATTAAAGTATAGATTTTACATACATGAAGTTGTTTGCCTGAGGTGTTGATGAAGGTCACATCATCATGCTTCTTAGTGTGAGTGTGAAAAAAAGCTAGCGTGGTGTAGGCTTCCTGCTCATAGACTTTTCCTGTATGAGAATGAATTGTTATAAGTGAACTACAATTTACGAAAATTTTGGTAGAGTTTCCTTTTCTATTTTTATAATATTTACCCTCTATTAGAAAAAAAAATCAACTTAACAACACAACCATTAATGGCACTAGACATTGATAACAATATTATTCTCTATAATACACACATATTTTTATTCTAAATTTCATACGTCAAATCACATTGAAATCAAATTTCATACATCAAAGTACAAAAATTAGAATATAAGTGTAAATTTTTTATACTTACAAGTTGAAGTGCATGCTCCTAGTGTCAAAGATCCTCCAGTGTGTGTGGATAGACTCTCTCTATCCAGTTCCCCCATGTCTTTTATTAGAATTAGACTCTGAAATAGACATTGCCTCGAGTGATGCCCAATACGACCACCAACAACTCCAAATTTCTTCTAATATATGTGGTGTTCATACACCATTCTTCTGTATCGAAACAAGAAAGTCTCTATAACGTGTATGAGCTCACCTCTCCCATACATTATAAATTACATCATCAAATTGAGAATCCCAAAATAATTCTTTCCGAAAAAAAGAAAAACATATTATAAGTACTTATAAATGACAATATTTATCTAATTAATATATAAAATTAGATAAAAATAAAAAAGATTAAAGAATTTTGTACCTTAAACTCCTTATAATAAAAATCCTTTATCACCTGAGAGACATTCTTCCATATATAACCCTCAAGATCTATCACCTCTGGAGTATGTTCAAGATGGAACCAACCTAATATATAAGCATTTTGGAATCATTTTCAAATTAAAACATATAACTTAAGTATAAACCTATGGTGTTATCATGTATGAATTACAAAAGTTTTAGAACTTCACTCATAGATTGTTGACAATAGTGATGTAAGTTCTTCCATCAACTCCCTTAGTTCCAAGCTAGAGGCCATCTTTGTCATCCATAACGTTTACCCTTGATATCTTTATTAGTATAGGGATGTTGGATGGTGTAGGGTTGGTGGATAGTATAATAGGGCTGCTAGATGGTGTAGCAATAGGTACAAAAGATGATTGCACCAAGATTGTAGGTCGGGAAGGTGATGCCTCATTTGGTTGTATAGTAGCTAGATATACATCACCTAATGCTTGACTTGGAAAATGTGGTAAACTGAACCTTGACTGTAACAAATCCTGGTTTCGCTTTTGTGGAATATTTTTAACCTGAAATTCACATTTTATTAAATATTCCAGTAATAGAACAATATATATTAAACACAAATCACATTATATTATTGATGCAATAATAAATTTATTCATATAATATTCTGTTAAAAACACAAATTAATTGTTATCATTACTTAATTATAAATCAAAATCATCATCATCTTCTTTTTCTGTAGAATTAGAATCAAACTCAGGCTCCTCTTTAGATTTCTCTCCCGCTTTATCCTCTCAATATGAAATTTCAACATATTCATTATTTGGATCATTTAAAGGTTCATTCTTGTCATATGTTACACATGCATTTATTTCGTAAACATCTTCTTGAAATGCTTCACTTTCAATTCTCTTATTTTCTCTTTGTCTATGTAATTCAAAAACACTTCAAGGTTTTACTTTGCAAAACTAATCTAACTTATCTCGTCATAAGTTGAGAAAAAGGATATAATACACTTGGATCACTTGCATCATCAACATGAAAGGTTCAAATTGTCTAAATCTTCTTCATTGGTTGATTTTAACTAGATTTTATTAGCTATACACTTTTCTTCCAACATCAGGAGTTAGATCAAACTAGTCACACTTAAATATCATACTCCATTTTATTGGCAATGTAGGTTACTCAATTTCAAGTATCTCAATAATTTTACCATAGTAATCCATAAATTCTCCATATATGCAAACCCCACTATTTACTGTTGCTATGTTTTGACTATGACGTTTTGTATGAAATTTGTATCCATCAACAAAATACATGGGATACGAATTAGCAGTTCACAAAGGTCCTTTCATAAGATCACATATGAACTTGTTCTCTATTAGATTGTCTAATGCCTACATTAAATTTTTTTCATATTAAATAGTATAATGCTATATAAACACTTTGATATGATAATTCAACCATTTCAATTATTACAAGTTAGTATTTACATATTTCTCGAACCATCGAGGAAGTGTCTTTCAACTTCTTTATTGATATCATCCTATTTGCTTTTAGGCATTAGCTCACATAACCATTCCTCATATAATCTAAAAGCATTATTATGTATTTTAGTTGTGAACAACATTAACTTTGAAAAATCAAATAAAGAATTTCAAAATCAACTTAAACTTACTGCGCGAAAAGTTGAACCTCTTCATAATTCAATAAAATGTAACCATGGGCAACCTCTATTTCTTCTTTTATTAACATTTTTCTTATTAAACGTCCATATGTTCATCCTGGATATGTGAAAATGGACAAGTTACCATCAATATCACCCGTTTCACCCCCATCGTCATTACGAGGAACTTTTCTTTATCTTGTGTGCATATGCGACTCAAAATAATGTGAAGAAAATGAACTTGCCTCCTCCACTAAATAAACATTACATGTCAAACCTTCAACTCTAACCTTGTTTTTGAAAATTTTCTTTAAGTGAAGCAAAAAGCTACATTACGAATAGGGTTATTACAATTATGTGATTAAAATATGCTATAATTTTTATTTAAATATTAACTATAATGACCTCTCAAATGGATACATCCATTGATATTAAACTGGACGAACAAGTTTAGCCTCATGTGTTAAATGTACGGTTAAACGCTCCATATAATCAAAGAAGCTTGGAGGCAAAATCGCTTCCAATTTGCATAAGATAACTGAAATTTTCCTTTCTAGTTTTTCCATTTTAGCCAACTTTATTTTAGATGATGTTAAGCTTTTAAAAAACCAACTTAATTTTATTATAGCTTCCCAAACCTTTCGGTAGCAACTCCCGAAATGCAATTGGAATTAGCCTACACATTATAATCATGACTTTTCATCCCAAATAATTTGTACTTCCTCATGTCTACATACTTTGCCATATTTGAAACATAACCATTGGGCAACCCTAAACTTTTCAACCATTAACTAAAAATTTCCTTTTGTTTTTTATCTAATGTGTAACATGCTCTTAGATATTTAGCGGTGCGAGGATCTTTATCTAATTCATTCCTTCTAAAAAATGAGTTTCAAATCATCTCATGATTTTGTATATTCCTTTTTCCTCTCTTCAATGTTCATTATGGTATTGAAAAATTGTCAAAAATATTTTTTCAATATGCATCACATCTTGATTATGATGTATCAAATTAGTTTTGTAATATGGAAATCCCAAAAGATACTTCGTTTTCTATAACCAAAGTTTTTACTAACACTTCTATTCACTTCTTCAACTTCAAGTTCTGTAACTTTCAACAACCCTAATTCATCAATCTCCTATAATATCTCTTCACCAGCTTTGTGAGGGGTAGAAGGTGTTTGTACCATCCTATTCTTAATGAACTTTTGTTTATTGCTTCTAAATGGATGATCTGGAGGAAGAAATTTCTTGTGGTTGTCAAACCAAGATGTTTTGGCCCCACTAGGAAGATAAAATCCATTAAGATCATTGCCGTAGTAAGGACAAGCCAATTTCCCTGTTGTGCTTTATTCAAATAATATAGCATATGCAGGGAAATCACTAATAGTCCATATTAAAGTTGCTCTTAACAAAAAATTTTATTTAAGAGACACATCATATGTCTCCACACCAAATTCCTAAAGATGATGCAATTCAGATATCAATGATTATAAGAATACATAAATTTTATGCTTTTGATTCCTACGCCCTGGCACAATCACCATCAATAACATATTTGCCTCATTTATACACTTCCATGGAGGCAAATTATAAGGAGTAATTATGATTGTCCATGAAGAATATTGTTGGCTGAATTGACGAAAAGGTTAGAATTCATCTGTTGACGATCCTGACCTAACATTTTGACTTTCAGTTAAAAACTCAGAATGGGTGTTATTGAAATATTTCCATGCGAGTGCATCCGATGGATGACTAATTATTCCATCTTCTTATTGTTGTTCATTATGCCATCTTATGTGAGATGTAGTAACATCAGAGGTATAAAGTCTTTAAAATCTCAGAGTTAGCAGGAAATAATGTATCTGCTTCCAAGGTACTAATTTATGTTTCATAATATGCTTTCTAAGTTTGAACCTAGATTGACCACAAAATTTGCACTATTGTAATTTCACATCATCTCCCCAAAACAACATACATCTCAATTTACAATAATCAATTTTTTCAACTGGCAAACTAAGACTCCTAATAAGTTTCCTTATATTGTAAAAATTATCAACCACTGTATGATCAGGCAATGATTCATTATACCAAGCAAGAATTTTATCGAAACTTCGATAAAAAATATGCCGACTTTATGTTCAATATTCAAGCAATTAAAGATAATTGAGTCATCATCTCACAGTGTAGCCATAATTCTTAGTTAGCTAATTTTAGTAAGTTAATTTTTTATTTTGCACATAGGTTTGGTTCTTCTCCAAGATTTTCTATATTTTTCTTGAAAGATATAACAGACTACATCATAAATCATTTGGATGTAAAGATTTTTAATTGCACCCACATTATTTGTTATAAATCCAGCCCCCCTTCAAACCCATCCACATTTATTGACAAATTTACTTTATTACCCCTTGAAGTGCTACAAATTAATGGCTCTCTATGTTATGTCCAGTCAAAAATAATTTGGAATAAACCCTTTTCTTAACAAATGGAGATTCATTTCATCAATAGGAAGAAAACAAATATGTTTGAACTTTTTAGATGGACACCTAAACTTTGGACCATCCATATATGCAGGTTGACAACATGCATAGTGAATAAAAGCTTCAAGTCCCTTAACAAACTCAGGATTAATGAAATCATCTGGTGTTAATCATCTATACATCCAAGATCTATCAACATTACTCATTTCTAGAAAACTGTTATTTATAAAAGTGACTATAGTAAGATATAATAATCATTACGGTAGTTCCATATTAATCTTACAAAACTTGTAATCTTTACTTTACACATCATTAGATCCTTCATTTCGCCTAAGTTTTTACGAGTCTCTAACCATTTTCCCTCTAAATTGAAACCAACCTATCCAACCATATTATTTTACAATTAGATAACTCAATCACAACTAATTCCACCTCAGTGATTAGACAGTCACCAGATTCTAAGTCATAAGAACCTTATAATCATAGAAGAATTTTTTAGGAAAGATAAGGCTTTCAGCTTTATAATCCTTAATATATGTTAGTATTCTATAAGCAACTTACAAATGAACTATACTTCGGTTATCGATATATTGACTTAATTGATGGACAACATATGTGAGGTTTAGTCAAACAAAGCAATTTGCCAACCAAGATCCTATAAGAAGTGATATTAAGAAGGAAAAAAAAGAACCTACATATTATTTTTCTAACTTTATATTAAACTAAAAAGAGTGGAAATTGATTTACAATAAATAAAATCAATGGAAATTAAAAATTTACTATAGTACGTGGCATTGCTAGACCAGATGAATTGAGAAAGCAAGTTCTCACTGTGACTTTAGGCTCATGGAATTTTTCACTGATAAGCCTAATGGGAGTTGCACCTTGAGTTTCCAACCTATATACCATCCTAGCGGTTTATTATATAAAGAGTTGCCTTATCAATTACGTTAATTTCTTATGTTAATACTAAGTTTGATTTAATCACATACAAGTTTAAAAAGTTTGATTTTAAATAAGCACTATGGTATGTGGCATTATTACACCAGATGAATCGAGAAAGTAAGTTCTCGTTGTAACTTCTAGGCTTTTAGAATTTTTTTACTGATAAGCCACATGGGAGTTGCATCACGAGTTTCCAACCTATATACAATCCCAGAAGAATTTTCTTGTCAACTATTTGAATTTTTTATGTTCATAGTAAGTTTGATTTAATCACCTACAAGTTCATTTACAAAGTTTGGTTTTAAACAAGCAATATGGTACATGGCATCATTACACTAGATGAATCGAGAAAGCAAGTTTTCACTATAACTCTTAGGCTCGTGAAATTTTTCACCAATAAGCCTCATGGGAGTTGCATCACGGGTCTCTAACCTATATAAATTCCTAGAGGTTTATTATGCAAATAATTGTCATGTCAATTATGTGAATTTCTTATGTTAATACTAAGTTTCATTTAGTCACCTACAAGTTTAAGTCTTTATATTTCAATTTAAACAATGCCTAAACATAAATACTTAGACTATTAAACCCCAACCTAAAATCTCATCAATCATTGTTATAGGTAAAATTGCAAAGAACAACATAAAATTGGTCAAATTATAGACATCACTTAGTTGAACGACTTACTTTGATAGACGGAAAGTCACAAACCACAAAGAAGATGATTGAAGTTGGACAATTATCGACGTTCTTCAACACAGAACACGTCCTGTAAGAAAGACAATAAAAAATATAAAAGTTAAGAACTATACCATTGGGAAAGCTAATCTAATCACTAACCTTTGAGATGTAGATGAATAATTACATGAAAAGGAGCTTACCTAAATTAAGAGTAATAGTGGTCTTATCTCAAAAGGAAAATTTTTACGAGAAATAGGAAAAACTATTGCTAACATAAATAAATCAAGTAAGTATTACTAAGGAAAATGAAACATATTAGACAAATCCATTCAAAAAATATCTATAAGAGGGAAAATTGTTAGACGATTGAAAACAAGTGAAAAAGCTCTTAAAATAAGCTCCATGGTATTTAGCTATATGCTTCCAACTTTTTTAAAGATCTTTTACCTTGTTATGTATAAGATTTATTCAAAAAGAGGAATTAGAACATGTTTTTACATTTAATATTTAGAAGAGCATGTAGAGTGCATTAGGGAGGATTATCCTTTGAATATAAAATTGTAAACGTAGGTGCTTTGGGTCTATAATTTGGAAGGATGTTTAAGAATATGAAAAAAAGAAAAAGAAAAAGAAAAAGAAAAAGAAAAAGAAAAAGAAAAAGAAAAAGAAAAAGAAAAAGAAAGAAAAATGTAATAGGTATTCCATTCTACATCAGTCACATATGGTTGATTATACTAAATTATACAATGTTATCCCTTTACTCAGTAGGAAATGGAAGTCTTTAGATCAGTTCATGATTATATGCAACAATCAAGTTAGGTGTTTCAGGAAATGAAAAGGAGCTTACCTAAATTAGGAGTAATAGTGGTCTTATCTCAAAAGGAAAATTATTACGAGAAATAGGAAAAACTATTGCTAACATAAATAAATCAAGTAAGTATTACTAAGGAAAATGAAACATATTAGACAAATCCATTCAAAAAATATCTATAAGAGGGAAAATTGTTAGACGATTGAAAACAAGTGAAAAAGCTCTTAAAATAAGCTCCATGGTATTTAGCTATATGCTTCCAACTTTTTTAAAGATCTTTTACCTTGTTATGTATAAGATTTATTCAAAAGAGGAATTAGAACATGTTTTTACATTAATATTTAGAAGAGCATGTAGAGTGCAATAGGGAGGATCATCCTTTGAATATAAAATTGTAAACGTAGGTACTTTGGGTCTATAATTTGAAAGGATGTTTAAGAATATGCAAAAAAAAAAAGAAAAAGAAAAAGAAAAAGAAAAAGAAAAAGAAAAAGAAAAAGAAAAAGAAAAAGAAAGAAAAACGTCATAGATATTCCAATCTACATCAGTCACATATGGTTGATTATACTAAATTATACAATGTTATCCCTTTACTCAGTAGGAAATGGAAGTCTTTGGATCAGTTCATGATTATATGCAACAATCAAGTTAGGTGTTTTAGGAAATGAAAAGGAGCTTACCTAAATTAGGAGTAATAGCGGTATTATGTCAAAAGGAAAATTTCTACGAGAAATAGACAAAACTATTGCTAACATAAATAAATCAAGTAAGTATTACTAAGGAAAATGAAACATATTAGACACATCCATTTAAAAAATATCTATAAGACGGAAAATTGTTAGATGATTGAAAACAAGTGAAAAAGCTCTTAGAATAGGCTCCATGGTATTTAGTTATATACTTCCAACTTTTTTGAAGATCTTTTATCTTATTATGTATAAGATTTATTCCAAAAGAGGAATTAGAACATGTTTTTACATTAATATTTAGAAGAGCATGTATAGTGCATTAGGGAGGATCATCCTTTGAATATAAAATTGTAAACGTAGGTACTTTGGGTCTATAATTTGGAAGGATGTTTAAGAATATGCAAAACAAAAAAGAAAAAGAAAAAGAAAAGAAAAAGAAAAAGAAAAAGAAAGAAAAATGTCATAGGTATTCCAATCTTCATCAATCGCGTATGGTTGATTACACTAAATTATACAATGTTTTCCCTTTACTCAGTAGGAAATGTGATTATATACAACAATCAAGGTAGGTGTTTCAAGAAATGAAAAGGAGCTTACCTAAATTAGGAGTAATAGCAGTATTGTGTCAATAGGAAAATTTTTATGAGAAATAGACAAAACTATTGCTAACTTAAATAAATCAAGTAAGCATTACTAAGGAAAATGAAACATATTAGACACATCCATTTAAAAAATATCTATAAGAGGGAAAATTGTTAGATGATTGAAAACAAGTGAAAAAGCTCTTAGAATAGGCTCCATGGTGTTTAGTTATATACTTCCAACTTTTTTGAAGATCTTTTACCTTATTATGTATAAGATTTATTCAAAAAGAGGAATTAGAACATGTTTCTACATTAATATTTAGAGGAGCATGTAGAGTGCAATAGGGAGGATCATCCTTTGGATATAAAATTGTAAACGTAGGTACTTTGGGTCTATAATTTGAAAGGATGTTTAAGAATATGCAAAACAAAAAAGAAAAAGAAAAAGAAAAAGAAAAAGAAAAAGAAAAAGAAAGAAAAACGTCATAGATATTCCAATCTACATCAGTCACATATGGTTGATTATACTAAATTATACAATGTTATCCCTTTACTCAGTAGGAAATGGAAGTCTTTGGATCAGTTCATGATTATATACAACAATCAAGGTAGGTGTTTCAAGAACTCAAAATTGTAATCTAAATTCCCTTGTCATTTTAATTTATAAACTCAATAACGTGGTCTCAATATGCATAATAAAGCTATACTAAAAATGATGAAGCCATGTTTGATAATCACTCAATAAAACATAAATGAAGCAAAAAATGATAAATTGCTTATTATCTCATCAACTCATATAAAATTTGAATTTGTATCAATTTTTAAACACTTGTCATTTAAAAATCAACAAAAAAGACAATGAGACACATTTTAGAAATAAAAAAAATCAATTGTTCATACTTGCATCATATCTTAATTCAATAATTTATAATAACTCATAAATCTTTGAAAGGTAATTTTCAAAAGGGTTAGAGATTCTAAAAGAAACATTAAGAAATAAAGACCAAAGTATACTAAAACAAATTCAAATAATAAAGAAAAGATGACTATTAATTTTCTTCCTTATACCTAAACCATACATTAATCCCTATATATACAAAAAAAGAATAAGTCACTAAATAAAAGAAAAACAAGGAGTATATAATTCAACTAATAAAACAACCTTTCTATAAACCAATGAACCACTAAAAGAAACATCCATATTATAAATGATGTTAGAGATCTCTTACAGAACTTTCTTCGAACACTTGCTACGCTATTAAAATTCATCCCTATTTTTTTCAAAACTATTGCTTTCTTCCCTTATTCACTAACATGGCCACACAACAACAAACACAAACCTATTAACAACCTAAATAAACCTTGACAACTCAATCCACATTAACACCAAGACATCAACATACAATGATTCACATAAAAAAATTGAAGACAAAAAAAATAAACCAAAGATCAGTAAGTGGCAAACCAACCACGAGATAGAAAATGCAAGATAATGGAAGTAGTTGGTGGAAAAAGGAAAGAAGATGAGCAGATGGAAGAATTGAAGAAGGGTGTGCGTATAGGAGATTAAAGAAAAATTGAAGAACAATGACGGGGGTAAACAATACCGATGTCGTTTGCATTTACCGACAAAATGATACTTCCATCTCTAAATAGTAATTTATCGAAGAAAGTATCATTCTGTCAATACAATCCGTCGCTTATTTTTTCCACCAACCATTACCACTTATTTTTACAACAACTTTTACTATTCTATCAGCAAACCTTTATAGGTAAATTCTCTCTATCTTTACTAACAAAATTTTGATCCATCGCAATATACCATTTTTCTTGAAAAGTTTACCAACCGAATTAAATTTTTGTCTCTAATTTACTACAGAATTTTTTCTGTTAGTAGTATTTCAAACATCTCCTCCTATAAATAGTGAGTACACTCATGCAAGAATCTTTTCCTTTGTTGATAAGACAAATTAGGCAGAGGGATGCTACCTGCAACATATTTTTCTATATTAGCATACCATGGAATAAATAGGCATTATACCATCATCAAGGATTCATAGGGAAATTGTTAACTGATTTCTTCACCTTGTGTATCCCTCCTTCTTCAAGATGTGATAAGTGATCAACCACTAAATTTTTTGCTCCCCTCTTGTCTCTAATTACTATGCCAAATTCTAGTAAAAGAAACACCCATTAGATAGTCTCGACTTCTTATCTTTCTTAGAGAAGAGGTATCTCGACATTGTATGGTTTTATAAATGATCACTTTGAACCCAAAAAGATATTATCGAAACTTGCCGCATATAAATAACACTGCTAGCAACTCCTTTTTAGTAGTTATGTAATCTAATTGGGCTTCTTATAAATTCTTACTTCCATAGTAGATATCATGTAGTCTTTGTCTTTTTGTTACCTTAACACTCCCTACAACTTGATCACTAGCTTCACACAGAACCTTAAATAGTAAAGAACAATCCAACAACGTCAATATTAGTGTTGAAATGAGTGCCCCCTTTAACGTATTAAAATAAATAAAACACTTATGATCAAAATCTTTAAATAATAAATTAGTAATAGGTCTAGCAATAATAGAGAAGTCTTTAATAAATTGGTGGTAGAATGTTGCGAATCCCAAATATGCACGCACTCTTTTGACATTGTTTAGTGGTGGAAGCTACTTAATGATCTTCATTTTGGCGCTACTCATTTCTATACCTTTGCATGATATTTTATGTCCTAAAATTACCCCCTTGTTTACCATAAAGTGGCATTTTCCCAGTTTAGAGTTAAATGTGATTCCTCAAATCTTCGACGAACTATATCCAAATTTGTCAAACCATGATCAAAGGAGTCTCCAAAGATAAAAAATCATTCATAAGAATTTCCATAATTTCAATCATATTTGCAAAGATAACCATTATGCACCTTTGGGAGGTTGCTAGTCCATTGGAAAGTCCAAACAATATCTATCTACAAGCAAACGTTCCATAAGCATATGTAAACATGGTCTTACCTTGATCTTTCAGATAGATAAAAAGTTATTTGTATCTTAAATATCGATCAAGGAAATAATATAATCCCTGTCTAGCCACTCTCTCAATTATTTAATCCATAAACATTAAGGAAAGTGATCCTTCTTATTCACTATATTAAGCTTCCTATAACCAATGCATACCTTCCAACCTATGACTGTTTGAGTAAATATTAAATCACCTTTTTCACTTTCCATTACTAATATCCCTTCGTTCTTAGGTACATGTTGTATTAGACTCACCTATTCACTATTTCAAATAGGTTAAATAATACCCATATCTAGAAGCTTTACTACCTCTTTTTGAACATTTCTTTCATATGATGGCTTAATCTTCTTTTTCTCTCCCTTAATACCTTATAACCTTTATCAATATTGATCCTATGTATCACCGCATTAGGACTTATGCCTCTTATATCTGAAATTTTCCATCCTATGGCTCTCATCCTTTTTCTAGTTATCTTTACTACTCTCTTTTCTTATTTCCCATCTAGCTTGTTTCAAATTATGATGGGTAGAGTATGAACCTCACCTAAAAAGGTATATCTAAGGTGTATGGATAGGGGTTTCAACTTTAGAGTGGGTGATCTCTCAATGTAAGGTTGTATGGGCGCTTCCATCCTTACTAAGATTTTTTGTTTTGATTTCTCAACTAAATCCTACTTCTATAACTTTTCATCATCTTCCACATACTTAACATTAGAATCTTTTTTATGATCCTCCTTTTGTTCTTTTACACACTCATAAATATATAATTTATGTAAGCATTTCCTTCCTTTGGATTCTTCAATACCTTACTCTTGTTAAACTTAACCTATTCATCACTAATTTAAAGAATCAATTTTCCTTCTTGTACATCCACCAATGCTTTTCCCATACTCATGAATGGTATACCAATAATTTATAGAAAATTTTAATGACCCTCTTTAAAGTCCAACACTATGAAATCCACAAGAATAATAAATATATCACTTTGATTGGCATGTTCTCCACCAAGCTAAATGGTTTCTTTATTGATTGATCCACTAACTAAAGTAACATGGATATTGGCTTCACATCTCCTATCCCTAATTTCTTGAAAATATACATAGGAATAAGATTATTAATTGCATCTAAGTCATATAAACACTTAGAAAATTCCAAATTACCAATAATATAAGGTATAGTAAAACTTCCTAGGTCTTTCAATTTTGAGATCATATGGTTGGTAATTATGGAGCTGCAACTTTTTGTCAAAGAGTCTATTTAATTATCCTCCTAAGTCCACTTGTTTGAGAGGACATCTTAGAGAAACTTTATGTAATTGGACATGTTCTTCAAAGTTTTTACAAGGGACAAGTTAATTTGCAATTTCTTCAACTTCTTTAAAAACTTTGCAAATTAAACATCTATTTGATTCTTCTTCAATCTTTATAGGAATGGCATCTTTGAAAATATCTAGGGGGTAGGACATATGATGCTTCCTCATTCTTTTCTTCCTTCTTATCCTCCTACTTTTGGCTTCCTTCATATTTGGTTCAACCTTTTTCTCTTCTTCCAACTCTTTACCACTTTTGAGTATGATGGCCTTTAGTTGCTCACTTACATTAGACTATTACTTAGGAGAATGACCACGCTTTATGTAGATAATGCATTTGCTAGTTGCCTCATTCAAACCTCCAAATTATGGGCGGAAAAAGCACAAATTTTTATATTTTGGTCAAACTTTGCTTTCATCCTCTTCTGGCTCTCATCATGGCTTATGAACTTAGAATTTAACATATCCATTAGCTTATCCATCTTTGATCCCAATAACCCAAACCTGAAATCCATGTGGGCCTTATGCTTTCATTTGATTTCATAAATTGTTTTACTAAGAGAAATTTGGGTGATTCTTCCACCCATGATTATAGGTATTTAAGTAAAGATTATTATAACCTCGATTTAGTTGTGCTAGCATGAAATTTAGTTGCTCAATATTATTGACTAAAAAACAAGAAGTTGTAACATGACCTTCTTGACTACACAATTAGCGTCCATATTGAATTGTCTTTAGTGGGTTAGGAGTAGTAGCCTTTAGGATATTTATTTTTTGGCTAAGTTTGCTACTTTTACTTGTAATGTTATCACTAAATCAACAACAAGCACTCCCTTTTGATCTTTGAAGGTTGGTTGTTATTTGTTCCTCTCCGAAGTCCATAGACAACTATTATTTGCCATTTCCTTTAGTAATTTATGTGCAACATCTATTGTTTTCCTCATTAATGAACCACTAACAATTGTGTCAATGGTACCTGTTGTGGGTTGATTGACTCCACTGTAGAAGGTTTGTAATAGGAACTTTATGGGTAAGTTATGGTTGGGGCAGCTTCTTTATAACTACTTAAATCTTTCCCATGCTTTGTATAATGATCCTACTTCACTTTGTTGGAAATTTCTAATCTCTTTAATGATTCTTGTAGTATTTGTTAAGGAGGAATACTTTAGCTAAAAAGGCTTGTACGAATTGCTTATATGTTGTCACATTCTCTAGGCTAAGAGAATTTAGTCATTCCTTGGCTTGATCTTTAAGCGTGAATGGAAATAGCCTCATCATGGCTACATCCTCTAACAACCCATTATATCTAAGCATATCGCGTATCTCTAAGAAATTGGTCAAATGGGCATTATGATACCTATTTTCCAGTTCATAAAACTAAACATTAGTTTGCAACATGTACATTGGTTTGCAACATGTCCAACAAGGTTAGTTTAATTTCTAAACTATTTGTCTACTATGATCCATTGATTCCCTTCTTCTTCCATTAATTTTTCTATAGCTTCTAGAAATTTTGCTAGAACTCCTTGTTGTTCTTGTGTTCATACTCCTACAATCATACAAGAAAATTGTTAAGTGCGCTAAAAACTTTTTCAAGTCTATATTTACTGTAAGAATACGGGTCATATCTTTATATTATAATTAATATCATTAAGATAAGGATTGTTATTAGAAACTTAAAATTTTTTGTAACACTTTGTTTAAGTTAAATAATATAATAAGTGTAACTAGAAAACAAACTAAATTAGATAAAATTGACAATTGAATAATTAACAAAACATCATTGAACTTATGATTAATAAATGATAATAACTTAGGAATTACTTCTATCTTTGCTTTGTTTTCACCTCACCTTCTTGATTTAATAATACTTGACCCAGATATCCAATAGTTATGATTACCCTCTCTTGAGATCTAACTCTCAAAAGTCTTTCTAACTTAGATTTGAGGCAATCTTATGAGTAACTAACCAAAAATTAAGATCTCTTTTCAATTACCTATTAATATCATGTTTACAGGTCTATTATGGTTCTAAGTCTTGCTATGCAACACAACACATATATTTCAACCTAATCTCTCAATTTAGATCAAAGATTAAAATAATAAATGCTACAAAGAATGTTTCCATCAATGAAAAACATAAAAGTTTAACAATACAATTCAAGAGTAATTCCTAAAAAATTTAGTAATTCATAGTTAAAATAAATCCACAATTCTTTATAATCAACATTCAAGAACAAGGAAATAAAAGGAAAGAGTAGAAGAATGAATCTTGGTTACATTCCTCTTTTGTCCTTGAGTTGGAAAATTCTGCAATTTTGCTCTTTTGGATTTTCCCCCCTTTGATCTCTCTTTAGATGTTCTAGTAGCCCCTTTTGGTGTTTCTCTTTGCCTTATATATTTCCTAATCCTCCTAGGGATCTTTCTCTCACTTGTTTATATTTCATAAATAGCACTAAACCATCAAAAAATAAAAAATTTTGTGACTCGGAAATTCTACCTTGACTTAATTGTGATTGTGCATGATCATGCACTACCTATACTCCAACTTTAATCCTACACGATCATGTAGGTGCATGGTTGTGACCTATCTCTTCCTTCATCTGCTTCTTTAACTTTTCTTAAAGTTCCTTTTCTTAACTCATCATCCAAACACATTAAACATCCCCTAAAACATGCATTAAAATCAAATTCTTTCCCTAATTATCATTCAACAACAACAAAAATAAATCTAATTCCTAAACACATCATTATCACCCAAGAAAACACCTAATAACATATTCTACAATCTTTTCAACTTTCATTTTAATTATCATAATAACCAAGAGGAATTTCCTAAATAGATATTCGAATCCTCAATGAGAACTTATCTCCTATTGCATGCGTAATAACTTTAGTGATATATATTTAACTTTTAACAATGAAAGGAGCTATACCAAATTCATTAAAGAACTGAATCTAAATAAATATTTTTGCTAAATGGAAATATATTATGACTTGATTAGGTATTGATACTAGAAAATGTATTATGACTTGAATAGGTATTAATGCTACATTGGAATATCATTAAGAATAAAATATACCTTAATCTGGACTTACTTTTGTTTTTATCATACTAAAGTTAAAGTTCATATATCCTCAAACTTATATATCAAATTAAGTATGAACAAATTTATGTATTAGGGTTAGAATAGATATTCAAATTTTAGATCGTTATAGGTTTTATTCCATAATTTGATTTTTTAGATCCAATTTAAAGTTTTTCTTATTCAATCTTTAGTAATTAAAATATAAAATGTGTTTCTCTATGGGCACTATATAATTTATATACTTCCACTAAAGAGTATAAATACTCCCTGTAATCTTCTTGTAGACATGATACATACATAATTAAGTGAAAGTTAAAATTTCAAAATCTTTAAACCTTTTGACTGTACACCAAATGTATTAGATAAAGGCATTAATTTCATTAGGATGTATTGTTATAAGATTTATAGTATTTTAAAGTTCATCTTACTCCTGCTACACCTTAACAACCATTCTCCTATAAATATACATTAAAATAATTTTTTTCGATGATATTTGTGATATTATATGCAATCTTTTTGAATATATTATAACCTTTTGTTATCCAATTCAATTTTAAACTTGTTTGATAATATATGCTTTAATTAAGCACCAGGTCCTTAAATCATTAACTTTGACTTTCTAAAAGTTTAACCATCCTATATAATGTGTGGAATCTTACTAATTGATTTGAAAGGAACTATGGAATTTAAATTATTGTATTAAGACATAGCTATAGGTAAAATAAATATTGCATGAGACAATATCTCATATTGTAAAATTTGTCCTTTAACAAAATACATGCTGTGTTGACTTTTTAAGATGCCCTTAGCAAAAATAGAACCAAAAAATTAAAATTTAATTATTAAAGTCACCAATCCACCTTACTAAGAAAATATATAGAAAAACCTACAAGAAAAGGAATAAGAGGCCTAATTAGGTAATTAATTTAAAAGCTAGAATTGTCAAATAAGGAAGGCACTAAAGACCCTACTTAAGCATTTCCTAATTCCAAAAGGAGAACTTTAAATTTGGGTAGTTTTAGAAAAGTGATAAATTTGGGTGTGCGATTAATTAAAGTAGGTTAAATAAAGTAAATAAAATATCTGGTTAAATGCCTAGAAGTTTGTAGTTTAACCTATTGCTTAAGATAAAATATCCAAATGTGTTAGACCATGTAATAGACTTTAAATGTAAATAATTTTTTTGAAATTTGATTTTAAAAAGAGAATTTGATTTATAAAAATTAAATGAACAAAATCAATGTCGAAGTGAAATTCTTGACGGGATAGAAAATCTTAAATAAATTCTTTTTTTAAAGGATAAATTGATCATTAAAAGAAAGGTTAAAATTTTGAAAGCTTTTAATGAATTTGGCTACTTAAAAGGTACTATTAAAAATAAGAGATTTGAGTTTATTCTTTAACAGGCCAAAAACATTTAGGCTTTAAATTGCTTAAAGAAAAGAGAAACACACCTAGTGGATTAATGTTTAAAAAGAGTGAACTTCGAAACTAAAAATTCGAAAAGTTCAAACCTATTTTGTTAATAGGGTCCAAACTCGAAAAAATATAAAAGCAAGCATAATATTATTAATGGACACCTCAAACTTGAACAAAGGAAGGGAAATTAAAAACAAAATTCCTCAGAAGCCTGCAAAACCTAATGGTTATTCTAAAATTTAACTAAGTAAAATACAAAAAAATTAATGCTAATGGGATAAAAATTCTGATTAGATTTCTAATTCCTAGCAGGCCTATAGGCTTAACTAAAATTATGATTTTTAATTAAAAATTTCAAACAAAAATGAACTTTAAAAGAGAAATTAGGCTTATAAAAATTGTCATATTAAACCATATATTAGGCTTCCCTCTCTCTCTCTCGGGGGGGGGGGGGGGCGG
>JAOSBN010000177.1:14720214-14742295 GCA_027563595.1 Erythroxylum suave
GGTATCAAATTTAAAAACATTTGATCCAAAGGTAATGAAAGTCCAACATTCCATCCTGCAAGGCTTTCGATACTGAATATGTCATGTGTGACATAGGTCTAATATAATTACAAATATATAATACCTTACTAACATGAATGGGAAAATGAAGTGTGGCAAACTATGATGATTCTTGTATAACCTAATACGTATCATCTTCATTTGTAGGTCTTGATTTCTCCATCTTTATGCTAAACTGTAGCAGAGAAATCTTGTTTTCTCTTACTAAATGTTAAATAGCATCAGTGAAAACTTTGTTTTCTATCACCAGATGCTAATTAGCATTAGAGAAAACCATTATGTTCTCCATCTGTATGTTAAATTGCATTAGAGAACCTTTATGGGACTATACCTTATATCCCCTATGTTATATCAAATTTATGAATATCTGTACTAAATTGTATGTGTCTAAATGACATAGGCTCAAGGTCAATCTTTATATATGCCCAATGACCTTTAAAACGCTTAAGATGAACACAAATTTTAAGACTTTCATATGTATTATGACTATACACAAGAAAAGATATTACTGAGGATAAAAGAATGATCATCTATATTAATAAATAACCATAATTTCATAATACATGAAAATGTATAAACATTTAAGTAGAAAATACAATGATCCCTAACTACTACTGTCTAAGGACCTTAACATGCCCATACCTAATACATGTTTAATAAACACTAATGGGTGAAGTCCTTTAGTCAATGGATCAGCTAACATCTCCTCAATCCTGATATGCTCCACTTTGATGTTACCTTTCTAAATCAACTCCTTTATGGTCAAGTATTTGACCTCCAAATGCTTAAACCCTATGATAATCTAATTGTTGTTACTGAACAACACTGCAGCAAGATTATAAGAATATAACCAAATGGGTTTAGCTATCGAATTTACCACAAACAACTCAGAAATCAAGTTTCTGAGCTAAACCACCTGTGTAGTAGCTTTGTAATATGCAACAAACTCTGCATGTATGGTCGAGGAAGTTTCCAGTCTCTACTTGACACGCTTCTACGATATTTTACCATCTGCCAACATAAAAATGTACCTTGAAGTGGATTTATGATCATTCAAAATCATAGTAAAATCGGAGTTTGTATATCCTATGAGGTTTAAATCGTTGACTTTTTTGTATGTCAACGTATAATCCTTAGTTTAAGTATCTTAACACTTGTTTGAATGCATTCCAATAGTCCACACCTGGGTTAGCCAAATATTGACCCAGAAGTCTAACAGCAAATGTAATGTCCTGTCCAGTGCATACATCAGGCTCCCAACTACACTAAAGTACGAAATGTTCCTCAGAGCCTCTCTCTCAACTTTATTCTTTGGAGACTTTGCCAAAGATAATCTCTCTCTATGAGAGATAGGTGCTATAATAGGTTTACATTTAGCCATATTGAACCTTTGTAATACTCGCTCAATTTATGCTCTTTGTGAGAGGCTCAATGTGTGTGGAGAACTGTCCCGGTAAATCTGTACGCCGAGGACAAAAGATGTTTCACCTAAATCCTTCATGTCAAAATGTTTGGCTAAAAGTTGCTTTACCTCATGCAACATGGTCAAATCATTTGACGTGAGCAAGATATCATCCACATACAGTAGTATGAAGATAACTTTGCTCCCCCTGACCTTATAGTATAAGCATCTTTCAACTTTGTTTTCCACAAAGTCGAATGAGGTTAAATCTTATCAAACTTTAGGTACCATTATCTGGGAGCTTGTTTTAAACTTTATATTGATTTAATCAGCTTACAAACTTTGTCAGTTGCATCTTAATCATTAAATTCTTTGAGGTTACTCCATATAGACCTCCTCATAAAGGTATCCATTCAGGAAAGTAGTTTTAACATCCATCTAATGTGGCTTCATATCATAATGAGCTACTATTAACATAATCACTCTAAATGCATCCTTCGAGGATACAAGGGAGAAGGTAACATTAAATTCTGAGTGAATCCCGTGGCAACTAAATGTGCCTTAAACCGCTTAACTTGACCCTGAATGTCCTTCTTGGTCTTAAATAGCTAATTGTAACTGATAATTGTGTAATTTTTCTAAGTAATTGGCTAGTGTTTCTTGCATAATAGTTGATTATTGATATAGTTTAGGATTCATTTTGTATGTTTTCATTTAGTTTGATTTCCATTGTTGTTCTTTTGTGTCTGATGTTAATTTAGGGTAAGAATTGATTATTTTTATGTAGGAAGGAAGATGGAGCAACTTAGAGATTAAGCTAGAGATCAAAGAGAAGAAGAAAAAAGGAGACATTCTGTTACCAATTCCCATAATCGTAGGACCCATAATCCGAGGCATTATGTGGGACTCAATTAAACTAAAGGTTTCTGGACTATAAAACATAATTAAGCCTCCAAAGGGAAAAAGGATGAAAAACCCTCTGTAGAAGAGAGCCTCCTTGAGTGAAGAACACAAGTTTTGATTATTGAGGAAAGATTGAAGTCAAGGATTATCATCAAGATTAGGGAAATAGCACATCAACATCAAGAATTCTAGATTTTGTCAAAGAAGAGAAGTTTCTTTATTCAATTTTCTGTCAATTTTACTTCTTCTAAGCTTTATACAATGGATTATTTAAGTGTTGATGGTGTTATGGAGACTATGAGTGGTTGATTTAGTTTTAGGGATTGCTTTTGAACTATTTTGTTAAAACTCCTATTTTATTAAATTGAATGAAAGTGTCTTTGATGATTGTTGATTTTATTTCTATCTTGTAATAAATCGAGAGAGAGAGTAAGATAATTTGTGTAAGATTGTACAACGAGAGTTATCGACCTATAGACTTACAATCATCTCGTTAATTGATTAGTTAGAAGAGAGATCTCGGCTTAAGTCAATTGATCACTTATAGGATAGTTTAATAACTAGTTAAATTGGTGAAGTAATTGGGTAGGTTAAGAGATCGTTCAATTAGCTTCATTTAATTTGATTAGGGACAATTAGTTGCACCTTGAGAGACGGTAATTAATACATTCGGAAATCTTAGGTGAGGTATAATTCGATTAATAAAATAGGAGGGAGACAAGATATGGAGAAAGTAGTCTCTAGTCTTTAGATTCTTGAATTTCGATTTTTCTGCATTCTTGGTTTTGTCTATTGTTTATTGTTAGTTTTTCAATTTTAATTTAATTTTCCATATTAGTTTCATTAATCAATTTTATTTGTTAAACAAAGTTTAATATAAATTAAGTGATGTCTAGGCATCAATCTCTATAGGATCGATATCCACTTTTTAATTGCAAGTCACGACCCGTACACTTGCGATTTTTAAGCGTAAAATGAGTAGATTTTTTATCCATTCAACAGCAACTGACAGGCCTGCAATGTTGAGGTAAATCAACAAGTGCCCATATCTTACTATACTTCATAGATTGCATCTCATCCTTCATTGCTTCCTACCACATGTCTACATGAGGTCCAGAAACGACTTTTGTAGAAGTAACTGGATCCATAATATGTCCTATGTCATAGTTTGTCTCACCCAAATAGACTATGTAATCCGATGAGATAATAGTTCGCCTCTCTCTGGTAGATCTACGCAACTACATAGGTTCTTATACCTCAAAAACCTCTTCTTGGACAGGTATAGGTTCCCGTGTTTTTATAGGCATGGTACTTGGACTTTCATCCACCAAACCTGACTGTTTGAGAGGCGTATACATAATAATCGTAGTATACTTCTTGCTATCTCTTAGAGGATGTGAGGATCCTCCCTCATCATAGATATTGTATTCCAAGAACTTTGCCATTTGTGATTCCACTATTCTGGCCCCTCTTTCTCTACAATAAAATATGTAGCCCTTAAAGTGGTTGGGATAACCTACCAAATAGTAACAAGTGGAACAAGGTTGCAATTTGCTCTTAATAAGGATTATATAACCTTACCTCAACAGGGCAGTCCCACACACGAATGGATGCAAGGCTTGGCTTCCACCCTTTTCAGAGTTCAAAAGACATCTTTGATACTGATTTACTTGGGAATCTATTTAAGATATACAATGTCGTCTTGATGGCTTCACCCTATAGGTATTCAGGTAGTAACGCGCAACATGGAAGGGTTGAGTTGAATGGATGAAGCTTTGGTGGTTTTCCTTGGAGGATTGAATTCGGATATGAAGGAATTAAAATGAACAGAATTTTTCGAAACCCTAAGCTAATGGATACGCAAGGCTAATCTCTACAACACTTCTTAGAAACTTGTTCCAAGCAATCTCGATGATTAAAATCAACCAAGAGAAAGGAACTAAATAACACGCCATAATTGAACAATTGATAAGTGGAATTAGGTTCTTGGTGAAACAAAAAAAGAGAGGATAGTTCCTCACCAAAGTTGACGGCCATAATAATAGTAATACCAAAAATTTCCTTGTTTCTAAGCCTAATGAGCCTATTTATACCTAGGTCAACTGATAAAAGGTTGGGCTAAAAAATACATAGAAAATCGAAATAAAACAAAGGTCCAAAAAATAATAAAAATAAGAAAGTCATGTGCTAAAGGTCTTATCTCCACTGCTCTTGGGCTTAAGTGAATTAAATATCCCAAATCCCATTCAACTAACATATGGCCGACTCCTATACTACTTGGGCTTAAGTGATGGAGCATTAAAATTAGCCCAAGTATTCATGTCTTCAAACCTTAAGTGTGCACAGTCTAAGGATTTGAGTTAAGTGAATTAATTTGGGATGTATCCCACTAAACTCTCCTCCAATAGGCTTGGAGTTCTCCACCATCTCCAAATAAAAGCCCACATGCATGTAAAAGCCTCCTTAAGTCTTTTGGCCCTAGCTTTGGTCATGGGTCCTTCTAGCATAGCATGCTCGCTCCCTGGGCCTTTGACATCCACGCCTAGTCTATTTGGTGTCACCCTGGTTCTGCTCACATCAGCCCCTCTCTCCTTAAGAAGATTTGTCATTGAATCTGAATTGATATCAAAAGGAGAAAGATCAGCAACATTAAAAGTAGTAGATACATTACACTCACCTGGAAGATCAATCTTGTAGGCGTTGTCATTGATCCGCTCCAACACCTGGAATGGACCATCACCCTAGGATTCAGCTTAGATTTCCTTTCGATAGGAAACCTCTCCTTCCTTAGATGCACCCAAACCCAATTACCAGGTTCAAAGATCACCATCTTGCGCCCCTTGTTGGATTACTTTGCATATATCTTGTTCCTCTGCTTAATGTGTTGTCTCGCCTTCTCATGCAACTCTCTAACCATCTCATCTTTCCTTTTTCCATCTGTACTAGATAACTCATGCAAGGGTAAAGGTGCTAAATCCAAAACAGTCAAAGGATTAAAACCATAAACAAGCTCAAAAGGTAAAAAACCTGTGGTAGAATGCACACTTCTGTTATATGCAAACTCAATAAATGGTAAATACTCACCCTAAGTTTTCAAATTCTTACCCACTATAGCATGTAACAAGGTACCCAAGGTCCTATTAACTACCTCGGTCTGCCCATCTGTCTATGGATGACAAATAGCAGAATAAAGTAATTTTGTACCCAACTTGCCCCACAAAACACACAAAAAATGGCTCAAAAACTTATCATCTCTGTAAGAAACAATAAACCTAGGAATGTCGTGCAATATAACATCTCTGAAAAATAAATCAGCTACATAGACAACATCATCAATCTTATAACATGCAATGAAATGCGCAATCTTGATAAACCTATCCACAACAACAAAGATGCTATCAAAACATTCTTTGTCCTAGACAAGCCCAAAACAAAGTCTATAGAAACATCAACCCATGGTTCAGTAGGTATAGGTAAAGGGGTAGACAATCTATGAGGTTGGACAATGGATTTTGCTTGTCTACATATTTTAGCACATACACATTCAACATCCCTACGCATACCAGGCCAATAAAAATGTTTATGAAAAATATCCAAAGTCTTAGCAATCCCAAAATGACCCATCAAACCACCACTATGGGCCTCATGCACAAATAAAGCATGCATAGAACAATTAGGCACACACAATCGATTACCCCTAAATAGATAGCCATCATGCCTATAGAATTTCTGGAATGCAGTATGTTCACAAGCATAATATATAGTAGCAAAGTCAACATCTAAGGTATACAAATCCTTAAATTGCTTAAAACCCAAAAGTTTAGAACTAAGAGCAGAAAGTAAATTGTACCTCTTAGACAATATATCAGCTATCACATTCTCCTTCCCTTACTTGTATCAAAACACGTAGGGAAAAGTCTCCAAAAACTCCACCCAAGTGGCATGTCTCTTACTCAACTTGTCCCGTCCTTTCAAGTGCTTTAAGGACTCATGATCCGTCTTAATGACAAATTCCTTGGGCTGAAGGTAATGTCTCCACACCTCCAGTGCCCTCACAACAACATATAATTCCTTATCATAGGTTGGATAATTGAGTTGTGCACCACTAAGCTTCTCACTGAAGTATGCAACTGACTTATTTTCTTGTAAAAGCATAACACCTATACCAATCCTAAAAGCATCACATTCCACCTCAAAAGCTTTATCAAAATTAGGTAAACAAAGAATAGGAGCATAACACAATTTTGATGCATGTTCCTGTTCCTGACCCCATGTAAGCCCTTTCTCCTTTATGACTATTTCAGTTAAAGAAGTAGCAATGGTAGAGAAATCTTTTACAAAGCTCCTGTAAAAGCTGGCAAGTCTATGAAAACTCCTCACCTCACCCACACTTTTAGGCGTTGGCCACTCTCGAATAGCCTTCACCTTCTCACTATCAACCTTTACTCCTTAAGTACTGACTACAAACCCTAAGAAAACCAATCTATCAATGCAAAATGTGCACTTTCTAAGATTTGCATAAAATTTCTCCTTTCTCAACACATCCAACACACACTTTACTTGTATGACATGCTCATCAAGATGGGAGCTATAAACCAAAATGTCATCAAAATACAACCACAAATTTACCAAGAAACTCATGCAAAACATGATTCTTTAACCTCATGAATGTACTAGGTGCATTAGTTAATCCAAAAGGCATAACTAACCATTCATATAGTTCATATTTGGTTTTAAATGTAGTTTTCCACTCATCTTCTGGTTTCATATGAATTTGATGGTATCCACTTTTCAAATCAATCTTAGTAAATAAACAAGCTCCATGCAATTCATCCAACATGTCATTAAGTCTAGGGATAGGATGGTGATACTATATAGTGATTTTATTAATAGCTCTACAGTCTACACACATCCTTCGAGTCTCATCTTTTTTTGGAATCAACAATATAGGCATATCATAAGGACTCAAACTCTCCCTCACATGCCCCTTCTCCAATAGCTCATCCACTTGCTTTTGAAGCTGTTTTGTTTCCTCAGGGTTGGTGTAAGTTGGACAGTTGGGAATCTGAGCTTCAAGCACAAAGTCTATCTGGTGCTCTATGCCTCTCAAGGGTGGCAGTCCCTTGGGCATCTCCTCAGGAAAGACATCCAAATAATCCTAAAAAAAAGATGAAAACACACTAGGAAAAGAATCAAGAGAGTTAGTGTTGGAAACTAAACACTCTCTATATCGCGCTATCACTAGTGCTGTCTTCTGTCCAATTGCTCTCCTCAAATCTTTTCCCTTAGCAAACAAGCTCACTTTTCTCTCTTTCTTTTTACTCTTTTTTTCTCTCACTGACCTCTTCTCTCTTGCATATCCCACTTTCTTTTCCTCAATCATGCAATCACTCCCCATTGGGTCATTTTCTATTTTCTTTTGGGTCTCTTTTCCCTCGTCATTTTTCTTTAACTCACTACCCAAAGCCTGCTCTCTTTGCAAAGCTTTGATTTGGTTTAGGTAAATCTCATGAGGAGATAAAGGTACCAAATTGAATTTTTTGCCTTTAAACTTGAATGAGTACTTGTTTGTGTACCTATTATGTGAAACCTGCCTATCAAACTGTCAAGGCCTCCCAAGCAACAAATGTCCTGCCTCCATAGGTATCACTTCACCCAACACCTCATCCTTATACCCCCTATTGAAAAGGGTACCAATACCTATCTAGTCACTTTCACATCTTTACTATCATTAAAACACTGCAAATTATATGGCTTTGGATGTTTCCTACAAGTCAAGTCTAATTTCTCCACAATAGTTTGACTAGCCCCATTGGTGCAACTACCTCCATCTATGATCAGATTACAAACCTTACCTCCCACTAAACATCTAGAATGAAATAAGTTCTCCCTCTGATCAAGAATCTCATCTCTCACTCTAACACTCAGTACCCTCCTAACTATAAGTGCTTCCCCTATGACCGCTCTCTCCACACATTCATCATCATCATCAGAAACATCATCACAAGGTAAATCATCAACATCACTATCCTCAAAATCAATAACCCCATTATCCCTCATATACATCACTTTTTTATTAGGGCATTGAGAAGCAATATGACCAGATGCCAAGCATTTAAAACATTTGATAGTAGAATGCTTACTAGAAGTAGCTTGAGTTGCAGAGTTACCTTTTTTATCAGCCCCAGTACTCGGCCTCTTTGGGGTCTCTTTGAAGTCCACTCCCTTGTCCTTGGACTTCTCCTCCTTCTTGGGCCATTTTGAGCTCCAAGGGTGGCTAGAACTCGCCCTACTCCTTGCTTTCACTTTTGATCTCAATTGCCTCTCCACTTATATGGCCATGTTCACCATATCCTCAACCTCCACATAGTGCTGATGCTCCACGACATTTTCCATCTCCCTGCTCAATCCACTCAAAAACCTCGCCACGGTGGACTTGGGGTCCTCCTCTATATTAGCACAGATCATAGCAACCTCTATCTCCTTGTGGTAGTCCTCAACTGACTTAAACCTTTGGGTGAGTTTTTGGAGCTTTTGATGAATCTCCTGGTAATGGTATGAAGGGACAAATCTCTTCCTCATGCACGCCTTCATTACTGCCCAAGTAGTGACGGGTCTCTCTCTGTTCCTCCTTCTAGAAGTTACAAGCTGATCCCACCATATTAATGCATAGTCTGTAAATTCAACAGCAGCAAGTTTTACCTTCTTCTCTTCTAAGAAATTATGGCACTCGAAGATCAAATCAACCTTCCTTTCCTACTCTAAATATGCCTTGGCATCATTCTTACCCTTGAAGGTTGGAATTTGCATCTTGATGGATTTAACGTCTACATCTCGCCTGTTAATTGGTTCTCCTCTCTAAGCTCTCCTAGGCATTCACTCCTCATACTCCTCCTCCTTAGGCTCATACCATTGTGGTAGTGGTTGACAAAAAGATGGTACTTGTTGTCGAAATGCAGCATGCCTAGCTTGAGGTTCCTCACGTCCCCCACGCCTAAGCTCCTCAATTTGTTGAGCTTGCCTCTCCATGGTTTCCCTCATTTCTGTGAAGTGAAAGTTGAAGCGCTCAAATTATTGTTAAATGGCTCTCAAAGTGAAAGCATTCATCTCCCTCACTCATCTTTCATTTTGGTTCCCACCTTCCTGTGACATTTTATGAATATTCTTTCCTAAAAAATCAAAGGTTAGTAGAAAACAAACTCACAATCACTCCCTCACATGTTTCACTCGAGGATGATTTTTTTTTACTCTCTCCTCATGTTTCACATAACTCTCGACTTTTACCCTGTTTTGTTCTCACACTCTCTAGCCTTTTACCACCCAATCTCCCCTTGGTTCAAGTCACACTTCGGAACCAATCTCTAATTGATCAAGAGATTCAATAAAGGGCGTGAAATCTAGCAACTAATTCCCAACAATGAGTTTAATACAGTGTACCCAAAATCAAGCTAAAAATTTCAAAAATGTACAATTCGAGAATGGAAGAACAACAATTTACATAACAAAATTATTGGAAGTATCAAAATCGTAAATTACTACCCACAATGTAAGTATATCGTAAATTACTACCCACAATGTAAGTATCAAAATTTGGAGTAACAAGTAAATCCCATTCAAAAGATCCCAACAAATCACAATCAATTCAAAGACGAACCAATTCAAGCATAACAAACAACTCTAAGTAAGCTTTCAATGCAATGGAAGCTTTGTAACTAGTTAGAACTTCAATTAGGGTTCAAGTTGCCAATGAGCAATTTGAAATAAGTAGGCCTAAACTTTTTTTTAATGTCCGATGTAAATAATTCTTTTTTTCATTTCTTTCATTTTTTATTCGTTCTTTCTTTGTCTTTTCATTTTTTTTGGTCGAATATTCAAAGAACAAAATCAAGAGGAATAGATAAAACCCTAGCTGAAATCAAACCTGCATTTTGATGAGAATCTGACAAACTTGATGGTGATGGTGGTTGCTTTGTATTTTCGTTAGGGTTGAATAGGAATTCAACTCCGAACCAGTGCTTTGATACCAATATAACGTGCGCCACAGAAGGTTTGAGTCGGATGGATGAAGTTTTGATGGTTTTCCTTAGAGGATTGAATTCAAATATGAAGGAATTAAGATGAACAGAATTTTTAAAACCCTAAGCTAATGGATACACAGGGCTAATCTCTACGACACCTCTTGAAAACTTGTTCCAAATAATCTCGATGATCAAAATCAATCGAGAGAAAGGAATCAAATAACACGCCACAATTGAACAATTGATAAGGGGAATTAGGCTCTTGGTGAAACAAAATGCAAGAGGATAGTTCCTTACCAAAGCCGACGGCTATAATAATAATAATACCAAAAAATTCCTTGTTTCTAATCCTAATGAGCCTATTTATACCTAGGTCAATTAATAAAAGGTTAAGGTAAAAAATACATGGAAGCCCGAAATAAAACAAAGGTCCAAAAACTAATAAAAATAAGAAAGTCATGCGCCAAAGGTCTGGTCTCCATTGCTCTTAGGCTTACGTGAATAAAATAGCCCAAGTCCGATTTAATTAACACATGGACGACTCTTACACTCCTTGGGCTTAAGTGATGGAACATTAAAATCAACGCAAGTCTTCATGTCTTCAAACCCCAAGTGTGCCCACTCTAAGGATTTGAGTTAAGTGAAGTAATTTGGGTTGTATCCCACTAAACTCTCCTCTAATAGGCTTGGAGCTCTCTACCCTGTCTAAATAGAAGCCCACATGCTTCTCCTCTCCTTTAGTTGGCCTTCTCTTGGATGTGAACCCCTGCATTGTGGAAGCAACATGATTAAAAACTCCACTGTCTAACCACCAAGAACTTGATGTGGTTATAGCTATATTGGATTCATGAAGCATATAGGCCGAGGAGTTACCTCATAATTCCTGCTTAACCTTCCATAGCTTGTACTTTAGGCAATAAGCCTTTCTATGCCCCTTCTTCTTACAGAAGAAGCACCTTGTACCCTTTATATCATGTGGACCCTTAGCAATGCTAGACTATCTTGTTTGAATATGTGTAGAGGGTTTGGGTTTCTTACCCTTACCCTTAGGATGTTGGGGTTTAGTCTTCCCCTTACCTCTAACAGCTGCAATCAAGGCTGTATAAGGAGAAATCTTTATCTTCTCCTTAGCCGTAATAAACCAGGAAATCAAGACATTGATGTCCCAATTCTCATCCTAAGAGATGTAGGAGGTGGCCAACATCTCAAACTCTCGAGGGAGAGTATTTAGTGCCTGATGCACTATGAGCATGTCAAAAATAGGTACATTTAGTGCCTTCAGTCAACTTTGAAGGTGAACCATCCTGATAATATACTCTCCGATTCCTCCTTCTCCTGTATATCTCCCGGAGAACAACTCTTTAATTAAGGCGTTTTGCTCCGTATGAGAAGACACCTTGTACCTCTAGGAAATGCTATCAATGAACTCCTTCGCTTTGTTCGTATCCGATAATCCACTAACCAGATGATCTGGAATCGACCTCTCGATGGTTAAATAGCACATCCTATTTGACGGATTCCAGATTGCCATTGCTGCTTTATTAATTTCCAAGCTGATATCAGTAAGTGGAGGAGGCCTCTCGATATGCATTGCCATGTTGACGTCAGCCATCTCCAGGGCAAACTCAACATCCTTCTTTGACTTCTTGAAATTGAAACCAATTAAGTTCTCAATTGTGACAACATTGTTGTTTACAGAAAACGTGACTATAAAAAGAAAAGACAATGTAAAAATTAGTGATACTTGAAGCATTAAAGGGGTATCTATTCAAAAAATATGATCGCATATATTATGAAATACCTGTGGGATGAATACATAATATATGCAATTAGACCTCTACATGAAAACGATTAGAGTACAAATCATTAACTCTTATGACACTACCACCTATGGGTAAGTAGATCATTCAAGCAACAACTTTCCTCCATCTAATGCATTTATGTACATCTCAAAATCTCATATAAGGTCAACACCTACGGGTAGAATAATCAAACATGAGACCAGAGACATCCCCCTACATGTAAGCGGTACAATTCAAATACCGACTTGAAAGGCCACTGTGGTGATTACAATCTTACTAGTACTCAAAAAGACCACAAACATAAGGGATACGTCTTTATATCATCCTCACATTCTATATGGGTATAATGTATGTGAAAATTAGCTATATCATCCTCACATTCTATATAGGTATAATGTATGTGAAAATTAGCTATAAATGCAAAAACCAAATGCACAGTCAAATAATCACATACTAGTATTGAAAACATCTTTAAACTTTATTTGAGATTTTTGTTTAAAAAATTTTCAATAAGAGTGACTATCATACTTTTCCGAATACCGAACCTATCGTACGAGACATAAAACTTTAAGTGTCTCCCTTATATGCAGTTCAGAGTATGAGAATGCACTCAAAATTAGCTTTAAAAAGCTTTTAAAAACTTTTTCAAAATTCAATTACCAATGTAATAAATCAAAAAAAATTGAAAAACCACTTAAAAAATTCTCCTGACATGAAAACTGACCCAAAAAGACCTGGGGCAACTTATGGGGATTTCTAAAAATTTTCTCTTTTTTTTGTTGCTAACGTCAACAACACTGTAGTGTTGACGTTAGCGTAGCACTGACGTCAGCCTATGCACAAGCGTGTGCCGATGCACGTCAGGTGTGTCTGGCGTGAGTTGTCACGCTCGTTTATTGTATGGCACGTGCGTTACACCTGCTGCCACGTGTCCTAATCGTGGCCGTCCATGTTTCAGGACAAATGGCAGGCACGTGAGACTCACGTGCCAGCTATCGCTCGCCTGTTGGAGAACAAGCCGTGTGAGGCGCATGCAATCGCGCCTGTCATCGTGTGAAGCCACGTGGTGACACACGATTGCATGCTACAACTGTACCACCTCCTTGGCGCTATTGTAGCATCGTTGGGCACATGCGGTGTACACTAATCGATTTCATCTCAATTTTCGAAGCAGTTTTTGAGGCTAAAACAAGTTCCAATCATCCGGGACCTTCACATGAAACGATCACCGACACGTAGTTAATGCCTTTCAACAATTTTCTCAAAACGTAAGCATTCTTAACAGGTCAGAGAATCTCTATGTTTACGAATGATATAAGCAACTGTAGGAGACTTTAACTTATATATATAACCTTCATATCGAGCTTCCCCACCACAGCCTGATATGAGTCTAGTCCACACATATCGGGATCCATTTTCCTTCTGAACTTTGACCCATTGATTTAGATAATTTATTGAGCCACTTTATTACCCTTTTATAGATCAATTACATAACTTAACCGATAATTTATTGAAAATCTAAAAAATATAACTAATAATTATCCACATAATAAGAAAGGACAAAATTGTCCAACACTTGTCTTTAAAAAAAAGTCTGGTTGCAGTAAAACGTAAGTTATTTATTCGTTCTAGCTTTCATCGCTGGCCAGCATGATTAAGAAAGAATCCATGAACTTTTGATTGTTGCTGAAATGATAAATTAAATTTCTGCTCCATGCTGAATGATATGTGACAGCATAAAAATATAAGATTAGATTCTTTTTCAATTATTTAATTTAAACTCTATTTTTATCTCAAAACGATATCATTTTAAAGCCATTTATATGTGCAATCACATCGTTTTAGGGTGAAAATAATATAGAATAAAATAATCGAGATCGAGGATCAGACGCTAATGAATGTACAGTTGAGGGAATAGGATTCGAGGCCGTTCGAGAACTGATCCCAAACTTTTATCTTTATGCCGGAGGGACTGTGGCATAAATTGATCTTATAATCATGCGACTATGAAGTGAAATGGTATGACAGGAGAGAGAGGTTTTGCTGCAGGCCCAGGTTCGGACATAAATGCCTTATAAGGCTAATGATGAAATTATTTGTGGTACTTAAAAGTTGTTATTTAATATGTATTCGATAAATAAATTAAACAGTGCGTGTAATGGAGGAGTTTGAATGACGGACATCCCAATCCCCATATAATGACGGTCAACGATTGTGCAGGATCCAGTTAAAAAAAAATATAAAATTTCATGAATTTTTAGTTTCTATAAAAGTTGGGGAGTGTGAATTAAAGGTGGAAAAGAAAAGAGAGAAACGATTAAAAATTGTTATAGGACAAAATTATAATGCCTTAGAAAAGTAGTATAGCTCTAATAACTCGAGGATGATAGTAGGAAAAATGAGTTTTGCGAACTAATTTCTTTAAGTTTACAGGCTACTTGTTTTATTTATGAAATAAATTACAATTTCTCCGTGAAGTGAATGGTAGACATCAATGTTAACATGAAGATCAAGGGTTCAAGATTTGACCATCAAATTTTATGTAAATATATTTATATTTACATAATCTGTTTTAATTACATTCTATTAAAGTTTATTTATATATTTATATAAAATTTATGTAAATAGATAAATAAAATTTAATAAAACTTTTAAGCGAAACTCTTTTTTTTTTGGTTACAAATATTAAGCGAAACTTAATATTTGATGTCAAAGGTTTAGAGGTTCTCGTCATGCTGACAAGACAGATAAAAAACTTCTGGAAACTGAAGAGCACTCATATATTTGTGAAACATGTTTGACAAGATAGCGTAAAGACTCTGCAAGCTCGTATACACAGTTTTTGTGATGATCTTGGGTTAATTATGACCATCAACGAGCTACTCTTTCAGCGCAACCAATTCCTTTTCTTTTAGTGGGAAATATCATGAAAACAAAGCTCCCTAGAAGTCCAGCTGCTAATGGCAAATTTGTGATCCAGGCATTTTGATTAGGCCCCGGTTTAGGAAAGAAACAATCTTGCACTTCTGAGCTACTAAGAGCAAAAGCCAAGAACACTGATAGTGATCCAAGAGCCTGCACAAAGTCGATGGCAGTGAGTTTTAAATTTGCCTTCTCCGTCTCATCCAAATCTGGCGCTCCATTCCTATCGCTACTGTCCATGTCGTTGAACACAAACATACCGTTGAACGTGGCGATACCATAGTAAAGCTGTCCGTCTTTGCCGACGAAGCTGTCTGTGAAGGAGGAGAGAAAACAGGCTAGAGAGCACATGACAACCATGCTTAGGGTTAGGTACTCGTTAGCACGGTTGCACTCACCGTTATTTGAGAAAGAAGGAACAAGCGCTTGGAAAGCAAGTACCGTGCCTGTTGGTAGTAGGTTTGCTAGGTTTGCGGCTGCGGCCAGGCTTTTGTGTCCTCCGGCTGGCACTCTAGGGGGGAGTGTTTGGGGTACTGATGGGTGGCTTATTGGTAACAAAGATGGGTTAGTCATATGGAAAGCCAGAAATGATCAGGAATTTGGTAAAACGTTTGTTTTTGAGATAAGTATGGTACGAGGGAGAGAGGGTTTTTATAGCCAAGTATATGAAAAGAGAGCTCAGATGGAATGTGTACAGAGAAAATGCACTCCGTAACCAAATCTATAAATAATAAAATTAATTAGGTGATCGTTATTTTATAGTCGTTAATAGTCATTTTTATTAAACAAAAAATTTATTTATAATTTAATTTTCGTATTCAATTTAACTTGATAAATTAAATTAAATTGTACATCCTAACAGTGGTGCTCAAATTTTGTCCGTATCTCAGTTGGGTGCAATTTTTAAGATAACAGGATAACTTGACACATATTTAGTCGACCGTCGACCAATTTCTATGTGTATAGCCACTGGTGCTTGGATGCATGCATATGTAACCGATGCGACGTATGACCTTTAGGGTAGGAGTTGCGTCAGAGCAACCTGAAATTGGCCTAATTTATATGCCAGGAGAAACATGTCGAATCATGTTCGCATGGTGTATTTATCGCTTTTTATATATCAGCTTTTTCTTTAATCAGAATCAGAACTGTGTTTGACGATTGCTTCGTATTTCTTTCAAGTATTTTACAAACGTCAACAATTTCTTACCGATTACACATTCCAGCTGGTAAAAACCTCGTGTCTCCTTCTATATATACTATCAGATTAGTAACCAAGAATTTGACCATTACGAATAATGCATATGACCGAATTGCTGAGATATTTGTAAAATTTTCCTTCCCCTCTTATAATTTTTTTTAAATGAATAAAATTGTACTAACTATAGACAAAGCTACTACAACAAAACCAACATTTAGCCGTGTTTTTCTTGTGACGATTTTAAAAACGTCATTAAAAGTAAGTTTTTGGTGACAATTCCCAAAATCGTTGACAAAACTCCAACTTTTTTGCAACATTCAAATGAATATATTTTGTGATGATAAATATAATTTGTCATGAAAGGAGACAAATTTTGTGACCTTTTGAAAACTTGTTGTTGCTAATATTTGAGCTTTAGGCGACGAAAACTATAATTGTCGCTAAATGTTGAACTTTTGGCGAAGAATATGGGAATATTCGTCAAAAGTTTATATTAAACATTTTTTATCTTATGTATTTCTTAAAATTTTTGTGTGTGTGATAGTATTCTTAAAAATAATAATGTTAAAAAATAATTTTTAATGATAAATGCGCTTAATAATCCTAAGGTTAATTATAATTGACATTTATATAATTTTTCATATTTTTTCATATGTCTTCTTTATAAATTTGTTTAAAATAGCTATCATGCCTTCTGTTGTAGTTAGCTAATACATCATTACAATGAGTTCTAGGCTATAAGCATTCATTCAATTACATCATGATTGGAAATTCTATAAATAATTAAAAATTAGATAACAAAACAGCCATAGATTAACATCACATGCAGATTATAGATTCCATCTATTCTTTATGTCCAATGAGAAAGTATTATACGCATTGTTAGCAATGATAATTGATCTCATCTAATTGATTATCTTGTTAGCTAGATGGGACTTTCCCTCTTTCATATTCTTAAACAATCAGTTGTTTCTTTCTTTCCAAAGAGAATAAGTGGTAGTATTCCATTGGATGTTCCACGTTTAGAGTGCCTAATCAACCAGAGCTTGCTTCCATTCATATGTGTGGCTATCTCCTACAATCTTATGTAAGATCCTGCTCCAGACTGCTTTAGAAAATATGCAAAGAAGAAAGAAATGATCTCTATCTTCCATTGCTACTTTACATAACACATAAGTAGAATCCAAGTTGCCATGCCACAAACTTTTGGTCCTAAACCTATTTCTATAGCTAGCCAAGTGATTAGAGAGGCTTTAGGATTTAAAGTATTTTTCCATAGAAGATTATACCAAGAAGGTTCAATTGATCTGTTGATGAGTATTCTATGGCAAGATTCATTTGTGAATTTACCACTCAAGTTACCAAGCTATTACATCTTCGATCTCCACATCATTCAGTTGAGGGAAGTGATCCACTAGAGAAACAAAACCTCCAAAATTTTCACTCTATTCACCATTCCAGATTAGTTAAGATATTTTGAGGTATAGTGGGATTCTATTCCTCGGGTGATAGATCTCTGGTCTTTGCATAATGGGGCTTGAATCTAGCAATTATCAAACCAAAACCAAGTTTTTTTTCTTAATTTCCAATCTTATGTTTAATCCAGGGATAAACTGTGTCTCTCATCTTCATTAACTAATTAAAGATCCTAAAGACCCATGGTAGTAGTTGACCTTGGGTCTATTAACAGCTAATCCTAAGGTTTCTATCTAAATTACTCGGGGTAAATTGTTGAACCTCAAACTTTTTCGAAAGTTAGAATTATTAAATGAGAATTTGATGGCGTTTTGTTATGAGTAAAAATCAGAATTTTTAAGTTAATAATTTTTGGAGTTTAATTAGGTATATTATTATTTACATATGGTTGTATGAATTAAAAGGAAGAGTTAGAATTAATATAAGGAGTTAAGAGGAATTAGATTGTATAAGGAAGGGTAAAATAGGAAGGCTAAACTTTTGTCTTAAATTAATAAGACAAGAAACTAGAGAGATTCATGAGTGTAAGAAAGAAATAAAGAGAGAAATTATAGAAGAACCTAGAAGAAACTAGAGAAGAGAGAATCGTGTAAGGGAGAGATATATCTGAGAGTTTAGCAAAAAGAGAGAGATGTGTGTGTGTTGAGAAAGAAAAAGAAAGGGAGTTGTACAAAGGATTAGAAGAGTAGAAGCAGAAACATGAACCAGAAAAGAAGAAGAAGGAAGGAGAAAGAAGAGGAAGAGAAGATTAAGCTGAGTTTATGGTAATATCTCTCTTCTTTTCTTGTTTTGATAGAAGAAGAAAGTAGAGAAACTAGGTTTTTATGAGCTGAAATAAAGAGAGAAAGAAGATGAATAAGAGATTTATGTTTTTAGATTTTTATGAACCCTTAACTAGATTTTATTTCTTCTAGTTAGATAAATCAATAATAGATTAAGTTTAAGCACATTCATAAATATTTAAGATTATTGAAGCTTTATTCGTGTATGATGATTCAATGAAAATATATTTATTCTTAGGGAACCAAGATTATCGAAGGCAAGAACGAGAGGAGAGACAAACTTGATCTTAGAATGTATAAGAAAATAGGTGGGTAATATGTTTATAGTTTTGTGATGATGAGCTGAAATTATTTGTTTGTATGTGTACTTAAATATTTGCTTTTACTCATTGTGGATGTGAGAAAAATATGTCCTATGAATTTGATATCATGTTTATATGAAAGATACTACATTTTTGTATTGGTAAAAAGCAGAAAATTTAAGAAGCATGAAAGATATGAATATGTTATGAAATGTATATGCATCAGAAATCTGTTTATGTGGGCAAGAGAGGTGTCATTTCGTTCGTCACGTGCACGTTGACCTTAAGCCTTCTTTTGACTGCCTGCTTGTGGCATATGAGCTCCAAAAAATGGACTTATTTTGGTCATGGTTTAACCTTCTATTTCGTCATTATGTTTCATGGGATTCTCTCGAGCCATATTGTTTGTGCATTCATTGTGATTTGCTGAGTATGATACATGATGAAATGCTTTGTATAATGATTGGAAAATGCATGGTATGATTTATGTGAATAAAATTTTAAGTATGTTTCTATAAACTGAATCCATATATATATATATATATATATGAAATGGTTTGATTGTTGTGTATGTGTGTGGTTTGTTATCACTGGCTATAAACATATTAGCCACTGAGCACCCCATAATTTTTCTACTCCTCAGATGTAAGAATCAGCAGATCAATGAACCTTACAGAAATTTTGGCAAATCTCTAAGAAATATATATTTCAGAATTTTGTAACTAGTTAATTTAGGATCATTCTTGGTAACTTTAGAAGCATATCAGCATAAGCATTTTTTATTTTATTTTGTAATTATGTTACTAATGTGGCTTTTGTTTGTAATTGGAGTAATGTACTTACTCTGTTTTAATTGAAAAATGAATGACAATAAGAGTTGAAGAATTCTTTCTGTTCATGTCTAATTTTTATTCTGTCTAATTTTCTATATTATTCGGTTGGGAACAGAATTGTTAGTTGATGAGGACTTTTGAATAAAATTTTCTAAAGTAAATTGTTTTAATGTAGTTTGTATGTATGGTTCATGTCTGTTGGATTCAGGTCTTCTATTTTGTAAGGAAAGTATATTGACAGATGAGAGAAAATAAGAGAATAAAGGATAAAAAATATGATCTAAAAATTAAAGGAATAAACTATATTGTTGCAGGCAGAATTAGGCTAAGTGGTCTCATAAAAGTTGTAGATCTTTCTCTTAACTTTCAAACAACATAAAGTTTGTAATTTTTGGATTTCTAGATTGAAAGTTTTGAAGTTTTGAAGTTGGAATGTGTGACTGGAAAGTCGTGATCATGCTTAAGCAAGATCAGGAACAAACTTGAATTTTTGCTACTGTTCACCAAACGTATTTTTCCCACTGTTCATTCACCATTTGTCGAAATCGTGCACAAGCATGATCACGATGCCTTGTCTTATGGGTGTAAGAGACAAACATTCACGCCGGGACTTTTTTTTAGATAGCTCTCATAGGTGTGAGAGATTTGTCACACCCGTGATATTGATCTTTTGAATTTTGTTTTTATTTCTTTATTAATTCAATTTCTAATTCTTCTTATAATGCCTAAATCAATTTATTTTTATGTCAATTTTATTCTATGTTAATTCACTTATATATGTATATAATTTTATGCTAAAAATACTTAAATTTTGGGTCTTGATGCCTCGAAATAAGGACTGAGACTCGGGCACAACATAAATTTTATAGGATTATATTACCAATTTATGAGTGCATCTATTAGGTTTGACACTAATCTAAAAGATTTGGGTTATCCTATCTCTAGAATTACAATAAACTCCTTCCAATTACGGTAGATCTATTCAACCTTGGATTTCTCAATCTTTACGTATGAAATCATATTACAAATAAAGCACATAATCGGATCCAATATAACAATCAAACCAATTACATTAATAAATAAATCAAATCATATCAAAGTATTAATATAAGGTTCATCTGACCTAAATACTAATGGGGCGTTTAGTTACATATATCAAGTGCAAAATCAAACATACATAAATAGAAATACGAATTGAAAACAATGGGTTTATAATTCTAAATCTTCTTAATTGTATTCTGTTGAATGCTCGTGCCATATAAAGCCTTGATCTTGTATTTCAATGAATCTTTCAATGATTTCTTCGTGCTTTCCATGTCTGAAATTGTCCCCATATCTACTATGTGACTCCTCTATCATCTACCCCTAATAACATCTTTTTATCACCAAATTTAAGGTTTTAGGAGATGCCCGATCTAATGCATAGTTCTATATAAGACCATGCATGGCCAAAAATTACAAGAATCATGAAGATGCACGGGTTTGGGGAGTGCATGGCCATGCATCATTTCTACAGTTCAAATCTTCAATTTTCACTTCCAAATTCTTCTTCTTTTAGTTTATGAAGGCAATCACCTGCAAAAGCACTTGGAGCAAATTAAGTACCGAATATATGATAAAAGCATAAAATATCAAGCAAAATACATCAAATAAGGGTGTAAAAATATAGTCAAATATCCATCTATCAACTAAAATCCTTGCAAGATATAAACTAAAAGGGATAAAAATAAAAAGAAACAAAAATGACACAAAGAATTAAGAAACAGAAATATCATTAACTAAAATGTTAGATAAATCAAACTAACAATGGAAAGAAAAACAAGAAATATAAAAAATAAGAAATATACACAATTAATAAAGAAAAAGAAAGAACATACGAAAGTCAAGCAAGCATCTCCCTTATGAGGTGATCCAAGTTGGTCCGACAAAGGAGGGTCCATAGGTTAATGATCCTTATTGAGTGGAGGAGCTACTAAAGAAGTAACATTGCCAAATGGTGGAGGCTAGAAATCAATGCCCTAACGGCTCACCATTAACAACATCAGCTCTCCCATCCATCCAACTATAGTCTCGAGCCTTTTTAGTCACTCAATCAAAGTCTCAATTCATTCTACACGCTTTAGCAGCTCTACCCGCTTTCATTGGAAAGTCTTTTTAATACCCAAAAACTGAGCTACCCATCTTTCTAGTAGTGTTATCTTTAGCTAGTCTGGATATGGCATCCTAGCCCTGGGAACTCTCGGACTATCCTTTTGTCGATACTGCACCTCCTATCTCAGGTGGAGGTTGTTAAAGATCAGAGCAATTATAAGGTGTCATTGTGTGATCAAATTTCTAATCAAGCATCTGTTGTGGAAAATATGGAGACATAAGGTGTTGT
>JAOSBN010000177.1:14746047-14775556 GCA_027563595.1 Erythroxylum suave
GATTTTGTTGGGCCTAAAAGCCTTGTAATTGTTTTTATGTTTCTAGGATGGACAATCAAAAGTGGCTTATTAGTTCACGTGATGAATGGATAAATGAATGCAAATAATATATGATATTATATCATTGCATCTTATTTAGAAAATTGCCAACCCTAGGCTTTGCCATGCATTCATTATATATGAGATATATAATGAAACAATATAGGATAGATAATAAACTACATCTAGACAAGATGGTATTTATTAAAACTTAATGCCCAAAAAGATTGAGTGGGAGAGGATGCTCGTATGAAAGTCCACGGTCTCCATATGATGGCCCATTTGTATATGATGAAGTGCTACTCCCCATCGAAGGGCATGAATTCTAGATCTTGCATGATTTGAGTCTCCTAAAGGATAAATCCACTTATTGATAGTGAATGTGACCTCCCACCGAGGCATGGTTTGCAAGTACCTTTAGTGGATGAATCAAATGGTTATACACTAAACATATTTTTATCAATATCTTACCCATCGTAGCTCTGTTGGTAAAAGTATGGATCAAATCATGGTACTTCTTAAAAGTTTAGGCATGAAGATGCTTGGTAACTTTTTGAGTGGGAGGGTCCTATTTTTTCTTTTAATGGATAAGATGGCCCAACGTCACTTAGTCCGTTATAGATAAGAAAAATAACTGTCGTATAAAGTTTTAATTTTTTAAAAAACTTTTGTTAACTCTATCATCAGGCATACATGTATCATGATTTTATACAAAGTTCCAATATTGTTGACTAGTATGCTCATTCTTTTATAGTTTATATTTCAGACATAATCAACCATGAAATGAATCAACTCACTTTGCTATTGAAAAATAACAAATTAGAAAATGGAGAGAATTTTAATGAATAGAGATGTAACCTTGACATTGTTTTTCAATATGAACGAATTTATTAGGTTTTAACTGAAAATGAGCTTGCACCTCCTGGTGGAGATTCAACTCCTGAGCAAGTCCAACAATATCAGCAATGGCAGAATGCTGATAAGACTATTAAGTGTTATATTCTAGCTTCTGTTAGCGGCATGTTGTAAAATCAAATTGCTTGTATGAAAACTGCTAGTGCAATGATTCATCACCTATATGAGATGTTTGGTGTGAGGACTAGGTCTGCAAAGGTGAAAGCTATCCAAACCTTTCATAATCTCAGACAAAAAACTAGTGAACTAGTGCAGGATTACATGCTTAAGCTAATCTTTGCGGTCACTGAGGCTGAGATGCTTGGGGAAAACATAGATGCAAACACGCAGATGATTATGATCATCAATAGATTGAACTCTTCTTTTTAGAAGTTTAAGTTGGATTATGAGCTCAACAACAAGGATTATACCTTGAATGAGTTGATGAATACCCTTCAGAGTATAGAGGAGATATAAAATATCAAGGCTAATGGGCCAGAAGCTAATGTAGCATCTTCTTCTAAGCCCAGGCGTAATGGCAAGCAAAATAGAAAGGGTCCAATGAAAAAGAAGGCCCAAACGGGGGTCCAGGCCCAACCCATGAAAAAAGAGACTAAAGATGACACCAAGGAAAAGTGTTTCCAATGTGGTGAGCAGGGTTACTAGAAAAGAAACTGTGTGGTCTACCTTGAGTCTCTCAAAAGCAAACAAGATATGGGTTTCCTAAGTTTGTTAGGAACTAGAAATGTGGTAGATTCTGATTCTTAGATATTGGATTCCGGAGCCGTTGACCATGCTTGCAATTCTTTGCAGGGGTTCCAATAAAGGAAAAGACTACATAAAGTCTAGTTTCAAGTCAAGATAACAGATAGATCCTATGTTTCAGCAGAATTAGTGGGAGTAGTTTTCTTGGACTTTCCTAGTAGTGATAGGTTATATTTGACAAATGTATATTACATCCCAATGGTTGTAAGGAATATGATTTCTATTTTTTTAAAATAAAATCTAGCTATTCCTTATATTTTGAAAATATTGTTTCAATATATGATAATAAGGGTTTTATTTGTGATGCAATAATTAAACAGGGATTGTTCTTTATAGAACCTATTATAGGCTCACTAAAACATCACAGAATTGATAAAACCAAGATAATCCAATGTCTCCAGCATTAATTCAAAATATCTATGACACTTACGAATGGTTCATATCAATCAGAAAAGACTTGACAGGTTAGTAAAGGATGAGATCCTTATGGGTTTGGATAATGATCCATTACCCACCTGTGAATCTTGTATTGAAGGAAAAATGACCAAGGCCTCATTTCCTTCCAAAGGAAACAGATCTAAATCTACGTTGGACCTGGTACATACTGATGTGTGTGGGCCCATGAACATACAAGCTAGAAGAGGTTACAAATACTTCATAACCTTTATAGATGATTACTTTAGACATGGCTATTTGTATTTGATGCATAAAAAGATTGAGTCCTTTGAACAGTTCAAAGAATTCAAAGCTGAAGCTGGGAAGCAGTTAGGCAAGCCATTAAAATAACTTCGATCAGATCGAGGTGGTGAGTACTTATCTATAGAGTTCCAAGAATATTTAATTGACAACGGAATTGTTTCCAACTTGTTAGCTCCTCGAACACTGCAACAGAATGGTGTAGCTGAGAGGAGAAATATGACTCTATTGGAAATGGTAAGATCAATGATATCCTACGCTAGCCTTCCATAATCATTCTGGGGATATGCTATACAGGCGGCAATTTATTTTCTTAACTTTGCTCCATCCAAATCGGTGCCTAAAACACCTAGGGAGCAGTGGATCGGCAGAGTGCCTATGGACTTGGGGCTGCCCAGCCCACGTTCTAAGACCTAAATCTACAAAAATAGAACTAACGTTAGAAGTATGTTTGTTTGTAGGATATCCTACAGGTGTTCGAGGGTACTATTTTTACAGTCCTCAGGACAAGAAGGTATTTGTGGGTTTAAATGCAACCTTCCTAGAGGAAGAGTTTGTGAGAATCACAAAGGAAGAAGTGAAGTAGTACTTAAAGAGTTAGTTATTTCATCCAAAACAAGAGTTGATTTGGATATAGTAGAACTTGATGTCGAAATGGATTCAAGAGTTAAATCGGAAGAGCAACCTGAACATCAAGTAATGCCTAGACGTAGTGGGAGGGTTGCGAGACAACCTAATAGATATCTAGATCTAGGAGAAGGCATTATAGCCATCTTAGACTTAGAAGAAATGGATCCCATTACTTATACGCAGGCTATTAATGGTGTTGATGCAGAAAAATGGCTCAAGGAAATGGAATCAAAAATAGATTCCATGTATGCCAATGAAGTCTGGATCCTTGTAGATCCACCACCAATTGTAAAAGCCATAGGGTGTAAATGGATCTACAAAAGGAAAAGAGGATCAGATGGAAAGATAGAGACCTTAAAGCTAGATTGGTAGTTAAAGGCTATACTCAAAAGGAGGGTATAAACTATAAGGAGACCTTTTCTCCAATTACCATGGTTAAGTCCATTAGAATTCTTTTGGCTATAGTACCGTATTTTGATTATGAAATATGGCAAATGGACGTCAAGACAACATTTCTCAATGGGGATCTTGAGGAGACCATTTATATGGCCTAACCAGAAGGATTCATTGAGCCAGGTAATGAGCATAAGGTATGCAAATTACAGTGGTCCATTTATGGGCTTAAGCAACCATCTATGTCTTGGAACATTAGGTTTGATAAGTCTATCAAAACATATGGGTTCATACAAAACCAAGATGAGCCGTATATCTATAAAAGGATACAAGACGATAAGGTTATTTTCCTAATCCTTTATGTTGATGACATTCTGCTCATTAGGAATGATGTAGGAATGTTATCTACGATTAAGGGATGGCTGAACGAATAGTTCTCAATGAAGGATTTAGGAGAGGCTAGCTATGTTCTAAGGATCAAACTTATAAGGGATTGTAAGAACAAACTAATAACCTTGTCTCAAATAACCTACATTGAGAACATGCTCAATAAGTTTGCCATGCAAGATTCCAAGAGGGGTTTCACACCTCAAACTTTCAAAGGAGCAAGCCATTAAGACCCAAGAGGTGGTCAAATGTATGCATAACATTCTATATGCTTCAGCAGTTGGAAGTTTAATGTATGCTATGCTTTGCATTAGACCAGATATCTGTTACGTAGTGGGACTGGTAACTAGATTCCAGTTCAATCCAGGAATGGAGCATTAGACTGCGGTTAAGTGCATACTGAAGTATCTTCGTAGAACGAAGAACTTATTGCTTGTTTACTCTAGAAGTAATCTTATTCCGATGGGATATACGAATTCTGATTTCCAATTAGATATTGATTCTAGGAAATCAACTTCTGGCTCTACATTTGTTTTAGGAGGTGGAGCCATAGTCTGGAGGAGTATCAAGCAATCTTGTATTGTTGATTCGACTATGGAGGTTGAGTATGTTGCTACTTGTGAAGATGCAAAAGAAGAAGTCTAGCTCCGCAAGTTCCTGAATGATTTGGAGGTAGTTCATGAGGAAGAAAAGGCCATTATACTTTATTGTGATAATAGTGGGGCAGTGGTTAATTCTAAAGAACCTCGAAACCATAAAGCTGCCAAACAAATTGAGAGAAAGTATCATCTCATAAGGGAGATAATACAATGTGGTGAGGTGAATGTGGTAAAGATTCCCATAGAGCAAAACTTTGCTAATCCATTTACGAAGACGTTATCTCAAAAGAGTTTTGAAGGTCACCAAGTAGGGATGGGAATGAGGGATATGTCAAACTTGCTTTAGGGCAAGTGGGAGATTTTGTTGTTATGTAAATATAGTGCCCTGGAAAGCAAGTGTATTTACTTATAACTTAATTTTATTTCAGTTACCTTTTGTAACGAAAATATTTATTATTAATAAAACAAAAGAGTTTGGCCTTATATGTATGAGCATAATAAAACTAGTCATAAGGTACTGAGATTCTTTTGTAAATAATATACATATACATAGAGATGTATGGGAAACATATATATTATTAGAATCTAAAATAATTGATTCGCAATTGAATAATCAAGTTGGTCACTTGATTATGGTTTAGACTGTGCGATTTATCTCCATATAAGTGAAAGGGTTTACTTTAAGGGAATGATAAGTTTCATATCATGATAGTAGTTGACTATCGATAATGACACTATTAAATGAATCTGGAATCACGTATGTTTTAAAGAATAAAGTAGGCCGTTACTTTAATCTTAAAACATACACTTAAGCATTTATTTATTATAGACCACAATCTTGATGAGTAGTGAACTCATATGCGTTTCATTGTAATTATTGATAAGATCGGAATGAATTTTTACAGAGTATCAATCCAGTGTTTGCTTGTTGGAATTATTAATTGAAACATGTATCAGGGAACATTCACTCAAATAAATAGTTTATAGTGATATCATCACTTCTAGATGTTTTATAGAGATTAGTGATTAAACTGGCGCCAGTAGTTTGATGGACTAGCTACTCATTAAGTCTTAACACTAAGATGAGATCTTATGTTTTAATCATCATATAGAGTAAAACGGGAGATATAGAAAGAAAAATCAACATAAGAGCAAAACGATAATTTTACCTTTTATTGTGTGGATGGCTATAATAAGGTTCATATTAGAGTTTGCAATTAGACATCTTATTTGAAACATGTTTTCTCATAATATTTAATAATTGAAGAGTTCAACTAATTGTCATTAGTGGAATGACATTTATTTAATAAGTTGGAATTAGTTCTAATGAGATTAATTTAATTCCGGGCTTATTGGAGCTTGAATTATATAAGTCCAATTAAATTCCCCATTTGGCTTCTAAGAAGGTTATCAAACAAAGTTAGAAATACAAATAGAGATTTTAAAGCCTATGATTGAATGTTAGGCTTACTTTAATTAGAAGCTAAAATGAGCATTTAAAAATGGTCTAGACTTTGGTTTAATTAGATTAATTAGATTAATTAAATTAAATCAAAGTTATTAAAGACAAATGGAGGTGGATTTTCAGTTTTAATGGTCCAAATGTGCAACTGCACATTTAGCATTGGTTTGCTACATTTAAGATGGTTTTAACATGCTTTGTCATCATTAAATAGAGTTATAACCTTATCATTAAATGGTTTAATGGTTGTCTTTTGATGATAGCATGTAACCAATTAGCATTCATTGGATTAAAGAAGAAAGAGGTGCATTTGATGGACCCTCTTCCTTCTTTCATCACAAAATAGAAAATGAAATGTATCAGTTATTGGTCTTTTCATATGACCATCTTAAAACAAATAGGAAGAGTCTCATTTATTGGCTTCTTTATGATTGATTAAGGAAGGATGTGATGAATTAGTTGCACTTCACTTCTTTCTTTGGGGCTTAACTGAAATTGAAAGAAAAAATATAAGGTGTTGTTGAATTTTTATGTCTCTCTCCTATTTTGCATAAGATAGCTGAAATTTGTATGAGTGGTGTCTCATCTTTAGTTTCCTTTTCTTAGGCAAAATCTCTTCAAGTTTTCTTCTCCTTTCTCACGAAAAGATCTTGTTAACCAAGATATCCAAGGAGAACAAGTGGTAGATCAGATTGGTTAAGGATACAATAACAAGAAGATGATACATCAACTAGGAGAGGATATACTGTCGAGGTTAAGAGAGCATAGTGAGGAGTTAAAGCTATAGCAAAGGAGTAAGTTTATTTCTACTATCTTGTTCTTATGTTGAATATTTTACTTATATCGTATCATGTATGGCTTGACATGTTGATTGGTTATATTGCTTCTGTCGAAATTTAATTTCTAAAAACAAAGTTTTGAAATCTACCTTTTTAGCCAAATCTTGCATGCTTAAGTTTTCGATCCAACATTCAAAGCATTCTTTGGTCCAGCGTTGCAGGTTAGTCGCCAATTGGTGTACGCTACTCAACAGTGAGGAAGAGAGTTTATCCCAACTTTTTGCCACACAATCCATGAAGGAATCACTAGTCATCCAAGCATTCTCAAACCGAAAGTGATGCTGCAGAGGGGTAGTATTGCCACCATAACATTTGACACAAACAGGGTGGTGGTTAGAGCTAGTTCGAGGGAGATTAACTACAATGAAGTTCTTGAACCACTTATGTGGTAGATTATTGGCCACCGCCCTATCGAGCTTAACTCGTGTGTAGGCTGTTCCAACCCGTTTGTTAGTCCAAGTAAACTTTGGGCTTGACGCCTCTAAATCGATAAGTTGACATTTCTGAAGGCAGTCTAGCATTTGTTGACAGTGGGATAAATTGACACATCATTTACTACTCTTCTCATCTTCTGATAGAACTTGATTAAAATCTCTCAAAACTAACTAAGGCAAATTAAGGCCTACGATGGCGGTAGTAAGAGATTGCCAAAAGCCTCCTCTTTCGGTTACATCTAGGGTACCATACACTACCGTGAATAACCAATCAAATTTTCCATGAATAATGACATGTATTAACTGATCGAAATAAGACACCGCTTCGATATTGATAGTATCCGAACTCTATAATAGCCAAATCCCACCAAAAAAGCCATCTGCCTCCATCCTGAAAAAATTGGTTAAACCAATTCTCTTGCAGATTCGATCAGGCTTAGCACCAAAAATTCTTAGTTCTAAAACAATCAGAGCATGCATAACAGTCAGATTTTTAAAATTCCGCATACAACTGCGAGAGGTAGTCTAACATTCCAACTAATAATGTTAAACTCCACTGTTAAAAAAAAGACTAACCTTTCATATCATCTGACCCAAGGTCCTTTATCTCCATATTACCGGTCATGGGATGTACAGCATCAAAATCCTCAACTACCACCGAATCTTTTTCCCTTATTGCACCGTTAACACCAATTCCCACCATAATACCAGTAAAAAGAGTTGTAATGTGGGAAGGGATTGGATCAGTGTTTTGGTCCCTTGTAGGCGAATCATTCAACGACTGTGCCACCATAAAAGCATCATTGTCTCGAGATGTACCACGGTTCATCACAGCATGTAGACTCGGGTCTACACTCAGTTGAGGAGTCTTTGTTGGGTCAACGTTGCCTTCAATGGTTGCTATAGGAAGAACATTACTCCCTTTATTTTTCCCCGAAATTACTTGCTTTGTAACCGACTTATTAGAAAACTCAGCAGTGGCACGTAAGTTCTTCCTCGTTTGCTTAGTAACTTTGTTGCTCGCATCCAGGGTTCTGGTAGTTGTATTTCCTAGAATAATGGCTGGAGGTTCCAAAGAGTAAGATCACCTCATCTGAACTTTGAGTGAAGTCATCTTCACCCAATATGTTAAATCGAGAGCCAGATGGAGCAACGCTAGGCATATTTCTCTGCTTATTAATTGCCACCTTCACAACCTGCATTCTTGCTTCATTGTTTTTATTCACCCGGGGTCGTCATTGTGTTGCTTTAGTAACCATACAGGTCATACTTACTTCCCTCTAGGTTTTGGCGTGTAACTGATTGCCCCTCCATCGATGGTTTTGGTATTTGCTTCAGAGCTAGGCAGGTTTGCATGTCATGCCCAAACTTCCCACAATGGAAGCACAATATACGAAGTCCCTTGTACTCCACATTTTGCCATCTTCCATTAATGTAAAGTTTTGGTATTAATGGTTTTGTTAAATCAATCTCAACGCACATCCTTGCACACTTTCCCCTAGATGTTGTTGAGGTAGTCTTCTCAATACGAATAAACTTGCCTATCTTCTCGACAATTCTTTTCAATATCTAGTCATCATAAAACTCTAATGGCATCAGTGGAAAGTCAATCCATGCTGCAACTTTGTCAATAGTAGCCACATCTGAACTGAAATATGGTGTCCATCTTCTCACTGTCAGATAATGGCCAGCAATAAGCAAAGGGCCTCCATTAAAAACATAATCATTATCTCTTGCCTTGCTAAACTTGACACAATAGTATCCATTGTCTAAGTCAATTACACTGATCTACCCCATTAGTTTGATGATTAGTGTAACCAATAGTTTGCCCCAATAGTAAGTGTAACCAATAGTTTGCCCCAATAGTTTGATGATCAGTGCTTTCCTCTATAGGCAACGAATCCTTTGATTGTCCTCTTTGGAGAGTAATATGGCAAGACCCTCCACGCCTGCCATAAAAACATCATCATTAGAAGCGTAATCATGCTTAACAATCTCTCCTTCTTCCAGCGTAGCATCATTGTCATTGCCACCATCACTTAACAACTTAGCCCTGTATGAGTCTGGGCCATTTCCTCCAAAGGTCATGCGTTGATCTCCCCCTACCAATGACGAAAAACCATCCAGTCCTGGTTCAGGTCGGTGCAACCACGCTTCACCACACTCCTCTTAGAAGTCTCATGAGAGTGTTCCAGCCGCATCGGCATCACGCTTGCTATAGGGATGAGAGGTCGTTTGGTATTCCCGTCACGATTTTGAAGAGTCATTAATAGAAGAAATGATGAATTCCTCATGATCTTGCTACTTACTTCCATTAAATAATTCAAAATTGGTTACCACGTCATGTTTATTTAATGGAGAAAATTTCAATTTATTATGAATTGATAGGTTTTCTTATTGAGGGTGGAAAAATAGCTCGAGTTTGATTTGGTCTAACCTAATCTAATATGAAATCAACAAATCTGATCTAAATTGATTAAGTTTTAAACTAAAATCGAGCTTTTATTTATATTTTTTTTTTTTACTTTAGGTTAAACTCAGGCTCAAGCTCTATAACTGACCTAACCTAAAGCTTGAATCCTAATTATATTTCTAAAATGATTTTTATTTAAAAATAAAATTACACTTTTTTAATAATAAAGCACACCTAGGACAATGAGTGCAAAGCTTAATTAGGTAAAGTTAAGCCTAAAGTCTAATATTTTAGGGGATTTGTCATTGAGATGATGATTCAAATTCTCTATTTATATGGTCATTTTCCTGGTTATCTTTTCATATGAGAATTGGGAAGTGGGAATTGAAGCATTAGTTCCCAATTTCAAAATTGAAAGTAAAAAGATAAGAAGGAAGAAAATGACTTTACAAATAGTGCATATGGATTGAATTTAAGAACATTTGATATTTTTCGAAGCAAAAGTGCAATTTTTTACCCCCTAATGTTTCAATGTTTCAATAAATTTAACCTATCATTTCAAAGAGTATACATTAAACCCTAACAATTGAAAAATGTTAAAATTTAACCCTAAATTAACTAAAAAATTGAAGACAGTGTGAAGTTGTCAAATTTTGCCAAGTAAGTGATAGTTATTTATAATATTTAATTATATAAGTAGGACCAACATTGTCACGTCAGATTCAAATGGAAATGTGAGACTCATGTTCTAAAATTAAAAATTAAAAATTTATTAATATAATTAGATATGGGATCCACTATAATCAATTAATCTAAGAGCTTGTTTGTTTCTATTTTTTTCCTGTTTTTGTTGCAGTTTTCATAAAAAAAAGAAACAAGTCCTTAAAACATGTTTGGTTGAATATTGTTATCATCTCTTGTTTTTAAAAGCAAAAAAACCACGAAAATTTTACATAAACATAAGAAAGATGTTTTTTATAATTTTTGACAATAGGTTTTCATATGTTTTTGTTTCTAATTCCTCTTCTTATAAACTTCCTTTATTGTAGAAACTCTATCTCTTCTCTTACGTCTTAAACTCATCTCTTTTCTCTCTCTTGCTTCTTTATTCTGTTCTTCTCTCTTATATGTGCAGAAAAGGAAATCCTTGGCTTTTAACCAGATGAGTTTTTGAAACTGATTTGATATTTTTCTAATTATATTGTGTTATTTTTCTGGTTTTCTTGGTTTCTTATTTTCCATCGGCGTCTGATTTTTTCTGCGTTTTTGGTTTTCCTAGTTTTTATTTCTACATTTCCACATTATTAGTTTTCCTATTTATCATTATCTATGTTTTTGCATTTCCAATTGTTTGTTATTATATGTTTTTAGTTTATTTTGGCTTTAGGTTTCTACATTTCGCGGTTCTGATTTCTTCGTTTCTAGTTTTTTTTATTTATGATTTTTTACGTTACTGGTTTTCTTATTTATCGTTTATCAATACCATGCATTGCAACCCTGTTTTTATTTTTATTTTTATTACAAATTTCAACAAAACATATTTTTGTTTTCAATTTTTATGTTACAAATTTCGATAAAAAGGATTTTAATTTTAATTAAAAATATAAATTAAAAATAGAAAACAAAAACTAAAAAACCACAGAAAAGTAGAACTAAAAGACCCTAAATAATTAATTTAACTTAACCAAATTACCTACTTAACTAATAACTAAACTAATTAATTACCTAACAAAACAATCCTAGTCTTCATGTCTGGAATCTCTAACTTAACAGAGTAACAAGGATTACGAAGAAAATAAAGAGACTCAAATGCAGAACCTGCAATGAATAGAAAATTGAAGAATATGAGAGTGAGATTAAGCCAACTTGGATAGTTGCAGAGAAATCCCAACACATAGTGGCCCTTTTGCACTTCAAGTCTTCGTCTGCTTGAATAATTGCTTCATGTAGATGTGTTAGTTACTAAAAAAAGGAAAGTGAAGTTATTAGTTAAGTTAATAGATAATTTAGTTAAGTTAAATTAATTATTTAGAGATAATTGATTATAGGGAGTTCCACATTCAAAAATATTAATAAAATTTTTAATTTAAGAATGCTGGTATACCCGCCTATATAACAAAATATTACAAATAACTGTCACGTCAGTGCAACAAATTGATGATGTCATATTGCCATCAATTTTCAGTTAATTAACATTTCTGAGGCTCCAACCAACTCACACTTCTGAGGCTCAAGCCAAACGTCAATTTAGAGAAATATTAAGGCTATGTTTGATTGGACGTAAAGTTTTTAATATAATGGAATATAATAAAATGATTTATATCAGAATGGAATATAAATGGATGTAATATTAGAAAATTGTTGTTTGGGGGAAATGGAATTGTTCATAATATAACATAGTGAAATGTTGTTTGAAAGAAGGATTTATAATGTAACATAGTGACAAGTTGTTTATTATTTTACATTCCATCCTAAACCCCCCAAATCGTAGATTTCTCATTTCTACTGTTTAGGATGAAATGAGACATAATATGAAACTCTCATCTTCCATCTCATTCTATTCCATTCCATTATAAACCTCCTCGCAAACGATGAATAAAATTACATTTCATTCCATTCCATTAATAAGCCTCCAACTAAACATAAACTAAATGATCCAAAAGTTGAAAATATATACAGCTGTAGGCCCAAAATGTAAGTGTTGAGGTTAAAATGACCCTTTTGCATATTTTTCTAACATGGTTAAACTGTTGGGCTTGACCTAGCTTAAATAGATTTTGGATCATTTAATGTTTCTCTAAAATTGTTGAACTTTTACGCCTACTCATATCCACTTAGGCTTGAACTGATCCAATTAGGTCTAATTAAAGCTTAATTGGGCCTAAACTTAGTCCAAGCTACTTAGGCATATTAGGCTTTAGGTTATCCAAAGTTGGATTGAGCCTGGGCTTGGGTCAAACCTACCAAGTCCATTTGAACATCTGATTTTGCTTGGGCTTTAAAAAAATGTAAAACTTATGGGCCTAAGCCCTACTTGGCATATTGCCAGTTCCGTTCCCTTCGATTAGTAAAAAAGAGGAACAAGGACAAGGGAAGTCAGGTAACATAAGTGGTCGAGGCTAACCAAGCTAGGATGTAGTGCGACGTTAGGTCATTATGGCCTGTGTCAACCAATCTTCAGGAGCGATCACCATCAATGGAGCTAATCAAAGTACCATACTATGTTTGTCAATAAAGCAGTTTCAAATGATATTATGAATGTCGTAGCAAATTTAGTACTAGATTTATTTCTTTTTTTTTGATAAAATAGTAATGCATTCATATCAACTGTCAAGTTACATAAGATAAGCAACAATCAAAAGCAAGAAGGTGATCTAATCCCTCAAAAGGTTGAGAAAAAACAACTAGTGGTTCATCACAATACAAGCCATTCTTAGCTAGTAAATCAGCACACTGGTTAGCCTCCCGAAAGACATGACTAAACCTCACCTTAGCAAAAAATACCCGTAAAGACCAGCACTGACACAAGATATTATTCGCCGATGCAACAGGGTTCGCTGTCAACATCTGCATGCTTAGTAAGAATCAGTCTCTACCTGCAACAAAGGAATATTTCACTTTGCAGCTAGGTCCATTCCGGTACAAATCGCCTGTAATTCTGCCTCTAACACTGAACTCCTCCCCAAACATTGAGAAAAACCCAATAGCCAGCTTCCTTGTGAATCTCGTAACAGACCCCCTGCACCCGCATGTGCACTCAATGAGTCCTGTGCACCATCACAATTCAGCTTGACCCAATCTTAACGAGCCTCCTAGACAGGATTAGATTTATTTCTCATACAATATAATACTAATGTCAATCAATACTAAATATATACATCGAATATAAGTAAAATAAAAAGAAAAGAAAAAAAGAAAAACGTGGAACTTTATTTAGTGATATATTTGCATAAATCACATTAATCCCAATTTTTATTTAGTACAAAATTTTTCATTATTGAGAGGAGTATCATTATCACCATCAATCAAATTCATTATATTAAATAACAAGTCAATACTTTCTCATCCAAGATTATCTTCCAAGCCACTCTTATTCATGAAACTTGATTCCTAAAAAATCCAATCCACTAAAAGATTGATATAGTTAAAACTTAGTTTTATTAAGGGGTCCTATTAAAAAAATAAAATTAATTTACTAAGAAATCACAATAAATTATATTCAACTTAAGAATGATAATAACATATCTTTCTCAAAAGTTATGTCAAACAAAGATCAAAATCGTTCAATCTTTTATGGTCCAATCAATTTCTTTTTAAAAATGTGTGAATTCAAATGTACTATAATTCCTTTCATACCCAAATCCTTTCATATATTAACTAAGAATTTGGATTGTAAACCTTTATATTTCTATATCACTATTTCTAAATCGAACTTGCTAACAAATTGTAAAAAAAAGGAAAACTTATAAACAAAATAAAGTGATAATTAATTTTAAATAATTAACAAAAGAGAAGAAATATATACTTAGATTAAGTTTGTCTCTTTGACAAACTACAACGGCCTCCTAGATTAAGTTTATCTCTTTGCAAATTACAACGGCCATCACAAAATCACCATATGCATCCTTTTATACCTCTATTTTTAAATTAAAGAGATCCTGCATAAACTCATATTAAATAATTGTTGTAATAGATAATAGCATTCCTCTATTAACTTCATCTTTCTTTATAAAACCTAGTCTAAAGTAGACATTGACATTAAAAAGTGCCCTATCGTTAAACAACAAAGAGTAAAGTTGCTTTTTTTATCTTTCATTGATGATTGCAAAATAAGGTGTACATAAGAAAGATTTATCTTTCATATTGACTTGGAGTACTTCCTTTCCCTTCTCCATAGTAACATAAAATTAACTCATTATTTCCTTCTCATCATTATTGGCTAAATGAAGTACTCACACCATATGCTCACAAACTTGAATACAAAATTGACACTATGACCATGATTTTCAAGTATAATTAAAAAAATCTTCATTCAAATATTAGACCTATCTTGTTGAGATTCAAATTACTTATAACTTGTAAATATTTTTCTTAATTCCTTCTCTATTAGAATAAAACACTAAAGTGATAAGAGATTAGCTAAAAATCTTGTAATGGAAGGATGAAACCAATTCCTACCATTGGTGAAATATTTTTCTCATCAAACTCAGGCCCGATGCATAATTATAGATGAACTTAGTCACTTTTCTTTCTTTCTATATATTTTCGTCAATGATAAAAAAAAGTACCTAACATCTTCTACATTTTTCAACATCAGGTCAATGCAATATGTAGTATAAGGAGTCCAATAAAAAGAACTATACTTGCTTTGTAACCTTTTCCTAGCTACTTTATAAATAGAATCATTATCAATGATGAATTGTTTAATGATTTGATCTCAACTTCATTCACAACTTCATCAAACAAAGTATCACTATTTCTCACAAGGCTATATGCATTAATGGACTTCAAAACATTACTCTTTTAGCATAATAAAATAAAAATTGATAATAGGATCATATCTTCTGTTTTCTAACCATCACACATGATTGAACACCTATTAATTGCCTAAGTTATTCTTCTTTCATTTAGATAACTTTTTATTTCATGCAAAAATTTGTCTAGAAGATTACCTCTGTAGTCATCAATTGAAGGAGCTTTATATCCTGGGTCATAAGAGGTATAACATCCATTATAGGCCAGTAATAATAAGAGTGAGTAGTATTGAATGATACACTTACATCATACTACTATCTAGCCATTGTCATGTCCATATTATGGGTTACTTCTTTAGATTTTAAGGTACTACTAATATCCAAGAATTATTCATGGAGAAAAAAAGTAAGACATACATCTTCTTTTCTTCCGCACATCGGTTACAACAATCCTATCTTATTAAGAAGGAACACCACTTTCAACATTGATAGTTGTGCATTAGTGTCTATTTTCTAAGTATTTGGCATGTGTTTCTTATGTAATAGGTTATTATTGTTGTGTTTTAGGATTTATTTTGTATGTTTTTGTCTAGTTTGATCTTCATTGTTGCTGTTTTGTATTTGATGTTGATTTAGGGTAAGAATTGATCATTTTAATGTAGGAATGGAGGGTGACTACCTTTGCGATTGAGCTAGAGACCAAGAGAGGAGAAGAGAAGTGGAGAAATTATAACACAAGAACTTAAGATCGTGGGTTTCATGCCAATTCCCACAATCGTGGGATGCCTAACATGAAGATACATGCGAGGTCCACTTATTTTTTAGGTTTTCATGACTATTTAAGTTTATAAACCCTTATGGACAAGAGAGCTTAGGTAGAGACTTACCTCCTTGAGTAAATACATAGGTTTAGAATCTTGGGAGAGGTAGAGAATCAAGTTTTTTCATTCACAATTGGGAAAGAGCATACCAACGCCAGATTTTCTAGATTCGGGCAAAGAAGAGAAGGAGTTTGATTCATTTAGTTTTCTTTTGTTTTTTTTCTTCTAGCATTTGTATGATGGATCATTTGATTTTTAGGGATGTCATTGACATCATGAGTGGTTAATTCATATGTAGACATTAATTTTGAATTTCTTGTTGAGCTCTTATTTTATTGATTTGAATTAATGATGTTTTTGATGAATGATTCACTTATACCTTACAATATATTAAGAGATTGAGTTGGGTAATTTGTGTAGGGTTGTACAATAAGAATTGGAACTCTATAAACCTACATTCATGAAGTTAATTGATCTTGGCTAATTAGTTGATCACCTTTAGAATAACTTAATAACTAGTTGAATTGGTATATTGATTTTGTAGATTAAGAGATTGCTTAATCATTTCCATTTAATTTTGCTAAGGACAATTAATTACACTTTGAGAGAGGGTAGTTAATACATTAGGATATCTTAGGTGAAACCCAATTCAACTAACAAAATAGGAGGGAGATAAATAGGAAAAAAGTGATCTCTAGTTGTTAAAATCTTGAATTCTAAGTTTCTATATTTTTGCGTTATTATTTGTGCATTGTTAGTTATTGAATTTAATTTAATTTTCAAGTTTATTCCCATAAAAAATTTGGTTTTTAATTTAATTTTCTAGTTTATTCCCATCAAAAAATTTGGTTCTTAAGCAAAGATCAATCTGAATTAAGTGGTGCCTAAGCACAATCCTTATGGGATCAATATTTGTTTTCTACTATAAGTTGCTACCCGTATACTTACAGTTTTGAGCATAAAACTAGTAGTTTGTTTTTCAACCAACAAGTTTTTGATGCCATTGTTGGGGATTGTTAATTTAGCATCTTGTTTAGTTTAGGTTACTTTGATTTAAGAGTTTTTTTTATACTTTTCCTTATATATTTGTAGGTGCATGAACGCAAAGAGCACATGAAGCTCGACTGAAATTAGTGATGTAGAGTTATCCGATATCACAAGGCATGAACGATAGTTGAGAAAAGCAAAGCGCCAAGCCATTATACAAAGAAATATGGCAGAAGAAGGAGAGTAAGGAGGAGTTGAAACGACATTGATGGACTTTATGAGGCTAGGTTTCAATCCTCAAAGAGTTGTGAGGCCAGCGATTCAAGCTAATAACTTTGAGATCAAGTTGGCACTCTTCAACATACTTTAGATTAGTGTATAATTTTATGGGCTATCCAACGAATAGATAGGGGTAAAAGGAGCAAAAAGGTATAATCTTGATTGGCTTTGTTATAGCTTTACAGGCGCAGATCATAGCCCTTACCAAGCTGTTGAGCAACATGCAAGGATCATCTTCATCTATAACCAAAACTATGAAAGTACAGTGTGAGTTGTGTGGGCAAAACAACCGTGACTTAACTAAATGTTTCTCGTTGGGAGCTAGTGGTACAAAACAGGTAAATTACTTGGGTCAGCTACAAAGAGGTAATAATCATTACTCTAACACTTACAATATGGGGTGGAAAAACCATCCAAATTTTTCTTAGAGTATTAATAATACAGGTGGCTAAGCAAGACTGTGAGGACCTCCTGGATTTTAGCAAGACTAACTTGGATCGATAGAGAGAAAAATGCATAAGTTAATGGATGTCTTAGGATCCAAACTGGCAACTCAAGAAGAGAACCAAAAGAGGATGTTTTCAAGCTAAGAGGAAAGCCAAAAGGGGATGGAGGCAAAGTTTGATCAGATTGTGAAGAACCATGCCTCATCCATCCACAAATTGGAGGTTTAGGTAAGTCAACTTGCTAATGCTTTATCTTCTAGAAATGCAGGTAGCCTACCAAGCAATACTGAGGTCAATCCAAAGGAACAAGTCAAAGCTATTATACTTCGAAGTGGCAAGCAGATGGCGGAACCAAATGTGTAAAAGGATAGCCAAGAGAAAAGGAAAAGCAAGGAGATAAAAGAAGAGAAAGAATAAGAAAGGCCTTATGTACCACCATCACCCTACAAGCCTAAACTTCCATATCCATAAAGGGTGAGAAAACATCAGGTGGACACCCAGTTTTCCAAGTTTTTGGAGACATTGAAGAAGCCGTAGATTAACTTGTCATTGGTAGAAACTTTAGAATGCATGCCCAAGTATGTGAAATTTCTTAAGGACATATTAATAGACAAATGCACTTGGGAGGACAATCAGACGATAACTTTGATGGAAAATTGTAGTTCACTCATATAAAGTCAAATGCCTTAAAATATATAAGATCCAGGGAGTTTTACTATTCCATATGTTGTTGGTGATTTTGAATTTTCTAAATGTAATGTGATTTAGGTGCAAGTATTAACTTGATGCCTTTATCTGTTCTTAGGAAATTAGGACTATGAGAGGTCAAGACAACATCCATGCTAATTCCACTTGTGGATCAATCTATCAAGAGGCCATTTGGGGTTGTAGAAGATATGTTGGTAAAAGTGGACAAATTTATAAATCCGGTTGATTTTGTTGTGTTGGATTTTAAAGCTGATAGAAATTGTCCACTGATTTTAGGTAGGCTCTTTATGAATACTGGCAGGGTATTAGTTGATGTGCACAAAGGAAAACTTGTGTTGAGAACTGGGATGAGTCGGTTGAATTTAATATCTCAAAATCTTTGAAGAAACCGATGGATGGTAATGTTTGTATGAAAATTGATGTTATGGATGAACGTGTGAAGGAGTTTGAAGAGGAAGTTGATGAAGTTAATGAAGTGCATAAGGATAAGAGTGTGAAAGAGGAGGAATTATGTGAGGAAGTTGATCTAGAGAAGCTGGAGAGAATAGATACACCTACACTACCTTCGATTGTTAAGCCACCCACTTTAGAGCTTAAACCCTTACCTTTCTACTTGAGATATACCTTTTTTAGGTAAGAAACATACCCTACCCATTATTATCTCTAATCAATTGGATTGTGAGAAAAAAGAGAAAGTGGTGGAGACCATTAAGAAGAAGATGGACATCATGGGGTGGCAAATTTATAATATTAGAGGGATTAGCCCCAATATGGTGATGTATAGGAATAACCTAGAAGAAGGATGTAAAACTGTGAGGAAGCGATATAGAAGGTTAAATCCAAACATGCAGGCGGTGGTGAATAGAGAGTTGAAGAAAATCTTGGAGAAGGTAGTGAGCACTTCAAGAAAGGATTAGGCTTTGAAGCTAGATGATACCTTATGGGCTTACAAGACAGCTTTCAAAACACCGATAAGTACCACATCATATGAGCATCGGGCCTATGGGCAGTTAGGAAGTTAAACAAGGAATGGAAGCTAGTAAGTGAGAAGAGATTGTTACAACTTGATGAATTAGAAGAGTTGAGATTTAAAGCTTATGAAAATAACAAGTTGTACAAAGAAAGACCAAAAAGTGGCATGATGCACACATAAAAAAGGAGTTTAAGAGTGAAGACTTGGTGCTTCTATTCAATTCACGATTTTGGTTATTTCACAGAAAGCTCAAGTCAAGATGAAGTGGACCCTTCAAGACCCGTCAAGTGTTTCCTCATGAAGCTTTGGAGTTAGAAAATGAGAAGGGTGAAGCATTCAAGGTCAATGGGCATAGATGAAAGCCATATTATAGAGGGACATATTCACAAGAAAAGGAAGTTATCTCTTTCCTTTCTTCCACTTTTTCATGAATACATGTGGAATGTTCAAGTTAATGACCTCAATTTAGCATGTTTACTTTTCCTTTTTTTGTCTTTGTTTACTTGTTTTCTTGATTTATTTGGTTGTGATTATGTTTGATTTGAGTTTGTTTGATGTTTATTTAGATTTTATTTGAGTTTTAACTTGCTTTTTGTTCAAATCTCTTGTTGGTTGGATGATTTTGATGTGTTTGCAGGTTATTTGAACATTAAGAATACATGCTAAGCTTAGAAAAAGGGTTAAGAAGTTGGAAAAGTTAGAGTAACCCATGACCATAAGAATTGGGTTGTTTCCCACGACTATGGGAAGGCTCTCCAGAAAGTTTGTAGAGCCTTAACCCACAATTGTGGGAATGAAGTTGATTCCCACGACCGTGGGAAGGCTCTCCAGAAAGCTTCTAAAACCTTAACCCACAATCGTGGGAAGCCTTTCTAGAATCTTTTTGGAGTCTTAACCCATGATCATGGGAAAGACAGGGATTCCTATGATCGTAGGAGCCCTCATCTAAAAAAAAATTAATTCCCCCCTTCTTTCTTCTCTCTTCATTCTTCAATTTTTCATACTCTCTCTCTCAAAATCACGACACCCACTCTCGAAACTTCTCAAAACCTTCATCTTTCACTTAAATCTTGATATTTTCTTCACTTCTTCCATCAATTTTTCATTCCTTTACATTTATTTCACATTAATCACTTAAGAATCCAAGGATTTGGTATGATTTTCTCTCTCTATAAAAAATGAGCTCACCTCTCTCTTGCTTCTCTTTTACGAATTTTTCTCTCGTAATGGCTCCAAAGAAGCTTGCAGCTTAAAAACCAACCGACAAATTACACCTTCAGGTCTCTATAGAAGGTAAACTAGATATGGAAGCCACTTTTTGTGCCTCATTCCTTATTTTTTCAGAAGACGAAGGTATGCGATATCGTAACTTTAAGGATAGAGAATTAATGCATCCTCGATACTTTGATTTTGAACTATTAGAAATTCTAGGATTAAGTCGAAACATTGTGAGATTGGTTGTGAATATTAGTTGGGGTCGATTAACTTATTGTGATGTGTCGATATATCCTACGATGATTGTAGAATTTTTCACCACTATGTGTTATAATCCTAAAATGGATACATTCCAGTTTAGAATAGGTGGCCATGCTTATAAACTTGACTATACTGTCATTGATGCACTTTTTGATTTATTGAATACTAATGTTTTGGATGATCACGATGACTTTTATGTCGTTGATTATTGGAAATTTTTGACAGGTGAAACCAATTTCGTCTCTAGGAATGCACCAAATAATTTAATTCGTAGCACTAAGCGCTTACTTTTTTATAAGTTTATGTGCCTAATGGTTTTGAACAAAATTAAAGGCAATAAGTGCTTGACTAAGGAACTTTTCTTCCTTTGGTGTATGGGTTGTAAAATTAAAATAAATACCTCTTATCAGATTTTTCAATCTATTGTGAGTTATGTTAATAATAAAAACTCTTATTTTGGCATATCGTACATTGTTACTTCTTTGGTTTTATATTATAATTTTGATGTGGATAGTGTGCGTATGACTAGATATGATATGTTTGACGTATTTGATTTTAGACACTCTGAAATTTTGGAGCCCTATTCTATGGAGCTCTGAAATTCTCAGACGTGCACTGTAATAAAGAATAGGAAGAGTAAAGATGTAGCCACTTCTCGACCATCCATATCTTGGGCGTACCCGGAAACTGAAGAAGAAGCAGTGGAAGAGGAACAAATTGCAACTGCAAAGGTCAACAAATTCCAGCAAATCCTCAACCAAATGGCCTTTAACTATCAACAAATGATGCTGAAAATTAATGAGCTCACACCCATATGGGAAAAGTGCATAAGGATTAGCGGTACATGAAGAAGAAATTCCTCAAGTTCATCTAGAGGAATAACATTGAAGCCCCTTCTCTAACACCTTCGTCACCACAATCTCTATGAGCTTTCTTACCCTAAACATTTTACATTGTTTTATTTACTTTTGTTTGGTTTGATGTCATTTTACCTTATTTTATGGTTGCCTTGTCACATTGAGGAAAATGTGTTCTCTAAGTATAGGGGGTGACATTTACTTTGTCAATTGCATTGTTTTAGTCTGTTTTAGTCACTATTTGCATTTGGTTAAATATGATGCACATTTTAGGCATATTAGGTTGTTTTATGTTGTTTTTGTGTTAAACAATGGAACCACACTTGAATCATTTTGATTTGTTTTGTCATGAGATTCTGTCATGCTATTTAGAATGAGATTGAATGTATGCTTGAACTTGTATTAGGCCACTTGAATAAAGTGTGAACCATATTGAGTGATGAAAAGTAGTTGGTTACATAAGCTTAATCAAAATTTGACACATAGCAATGAGGTAGTGTAGAGATCCATAATGAATTTTCATTTGAGCCTATGCGAGGATTGAGCCTATATGACTCCATCTATAGTCATTTTATTTCTTTATTTATGTGATACTTCTTATGTTTTACCTTTAGAACTTACTTTGAATTGATTTGAGTCTTTGGATGCAAACTTAAATGACCTAACTTTTATTATCCCTTACTATCCTCGTTGACCCTTAACCATTTTTTTTTCTTGAAAATACCCCACATTTTAAAACCCAAAAACCCTATTCGCAAGCTTAGTGGAGTATCAAGTGATGCATTAGTGAGATTTTTGCTACAAATTTTTTTTTGAGATGAGTTAAGTGATATTTCTGCTCTTGAATCACATTTTATTTAGTTGCTATTTTGTTCACTATTTCTTCCATTAAGAAAAACAAGAAAAAAGAAAAAAGGAAAGAACATTTTAGTATCATCAATAAGTGCAGAGTAGTGGTATATTTTCACTTGTGTATCTTAGAATTATGTTTTGCTATCCTTTTGTCCACTATTACTTTACGAATACTTGTGCTAAACCTTTTACCTTTTTTAACCCCACCTTAAACCTTACCACGTTACAACCTGAAGCAAGTCCTATCAATATATTTATGCATTTAATCATTGTAAAGGAGAATTGGTATATTAGCAAGCCTATGGTAGTGTAGTTTTGTATGGAGACTTTGAGCGAAACACTAACCACTATACATTTGAGAGAAATGGGTGAAACCGTGAGGAAGATTCATTTTACATGTATACTTAGCTTTGAGTGATGGTGCCATATGTTGAGTTTGCTTATGTACACTAATGACAAGTAGTCATGATATGTGTAGTAGCTTGATATTTGAGTTGGACAAAATTTAAGGGATTGCATGCTTTGATCTTTGTGAAAATGAAGTGATGGAATTGATTGGTTATATTTAATTTTGTTTAAGGAAAGACAAAGATTTAAGTGTGGGGAAGTTGATAGTTGTGAATTAGTGTGTGTTTGTCTAAGTATTTGGCATGTGTTTCTTGTGTAATAGGTTATTATTGTTGTGTTTTAGGATTTATTTTGTATGTTTTTGTTTAGTTTGATCTTCATCTTCGTTCCTTTGTATTTGATGTTAATTTAGCGTAAGAATTGAGGTGGCCACCTTTGCAATTGAGCTAGAGACCAAGAGAGGAGAAAAAAAGTGGAGAAATTATAACACAAGAACCCACGATCATGGGTTTCGTGCCAATTCCCACGATCATAGGATGCCTGACCTAAAGATACACTTGGAGTTCACTTACTTTTTAGGTTTTCATGACTATATAAGGTTATAATGTAACACCCCATTATCATAAATTACATACCAGAACACCCAGTGGATATTCTAGTATATAATCTATAATAATGATGTATTAGCTATCTCAGCTTCACTTTATAACATGGCAACATATCTAACTCAGTCATGGCATCAACTACTGCATATAAATGTCACTAGATTTTAAAACCAAATACCAAACTGTAATCCTCATTTCATTTCATAAAACCAAACATTTTTACATTGTAGCTTTTAAACATCCATACATGTACATCATTATATCCTAATCTAGAGTATGCTATATGAAAAAGGAAATTATAAAAAAAGTCTATCTAAAGTCTTCAGTCTCAGCTGACCGACCTTTGAGTCATTTCTTCTTCGTAAAAGTACAAGAATTATGCTTCTTGTAATCTCTCAATCGCTAATGTCCTATCTCGGTCCTGAAATGTCAACGTGCAATTTTGGGTGCATTTTGCGAACTCAATGAGGTAACCATCATCGATGGTTTACTCAATTCATGTAACTCCTTATTACACATAACACATATTTCACATCTTTGCAATTTGCAAGAAATATCACATTTCACATTGTCATTCAAATACAAAATACCAATGCATTTTAATCAGTCAGAAATATCACATGTTTTAAAATGCGTATGCAATGCACGTGAGAGTTACTTTCACTTATTATTGTTGTTGTTGTGATCAAGTGCCTTTTTACTAAATCATATCCCTTAGCAGATACTGAGCGGTGTCAAAATAATGTGTCATATCCCTTAGTGAATATCGGGTACTTTCACAACTAAGCCTGAGGCTCTGATCACAGCATAAGCTTTAAGCTCTTTACTCTGGCAACTCCAATCACAACAGTCATTATCTTTCATGTATTTATATAATGGAATGCTTCACATTCAAATATATATAATCAGCCACTTGTTCTTCTATATGCAATCATATACAAAATTTGCACATTCAGATAAATAGTCAACCATAAGCACATCCATGAATGTATTATGTATGTATTATGCATGTTTATTGACAATTTCTCGGGTATGTTTCTTTAATATATTTTATAAATAATTTCAACACCTTCGAAACATTCTTTAATCTTAAAAACTCTTTATTCAACTTCCACCTAGAAATTCAAATTTTTAGAGATAGAATTAAAATTAGATTTCTTCATACAATTTGTAGCCCGATGGCTCTAGCTTATCCCAAGTCAAAAATCATTCCATTTTGATACATACAGGTCAAGATATTTTCAAATACCGAAGCATGTTTAGTGAGAATATTCCAGTTATGAAATTCTAGAATTGTTCATATTTCCATCCCAAATTCATCAATCAATCTCTCCCAAATGACTTTACATGATTATAATTTTGTTATGGATGTAAAACAATGTGTTTCAAGTCTAATGGTTCAAGTCCCATGTCATTTGGAGGTCGAAAGAGGGAAGTTATAGCCAAAAGAATCAAGGATGTTCAAATTTCAGAGTTTCAGAGTCTCAGAGTCGCGATTGTGCACTTCTTTTTCAAACAATCACAAATTCCCTTATTTTTCAGCAGAGTCGTGATCGTACTGAGGCATGATCGCGACTTCCTTTATTTTTCAACAGAGTCAGCATGATCGCCACCTGCTGGTTTTCTTCCCTCTTTTTCTACGTTTCTTGCCATTTTTCACCTATAACCAGATGTTTCCAGCCAATACTTTCTACTAAAACAATGTTCCTCAATATGTTAAGTTTCTAATGACATTAAATTCATACATTTTGGTCTTGTATCATGCAGGTTATGATCAAAATACAACAGACTGTGTACATTTGGAATTTTCGCTAGAGCATGATCATGCAGTCAAGTTGTACAACCTATATCTTTCAATTAGAATATCCAAAAATCACGAAATTTATATCAATTGAAAGCTAAGAGAATAATCTATAACTTTTGTGAAGACACCTTTGTCTAATTCAGCCTAAATAAATACATTTAATTCAATAACTACAGGATATGATTTCTGTCACTGGTAGTGCTACAGCCTAAGCCAAGACTCAATTTCATGCCAATTTTGAAACTCTTAGAAATAAAATTCTACTTCTACACGAAAGTTATAAAAAAATGTTGCTAGTTTAATATGAACTAAAGATCATCTCATTTGAAAATCTATAGCTCAAGATATAATCAAAAGAAGCAACACAGTTCAGCTGTCCCTCTAAAATATAGATTTCTTCTTCTTCCATTTTTTCCAGATTTTCTCAATTCTATCTTATTCAATTCACATACCTAATGTATAACCCAATTTTTCTACTTCCATTTCAGCTCATCTTAATCCTTTGTAAAATACAACACCACACTGCTCTACGTTCTCTTTTATTTTAACCTCATATAAATCTATCTCTAGCAACACCCAAATATTTACGCATATATAGTGAAAAACAGAACATCTATTCTTCTACTTTTTTGCACTTCTCCAGTTTACTCCAATTATCAAAACCATTTTAGTCTAATTCAAACATCATCAAAAAGCCATTCAAGATGCCATAAAGCTTTAAGTTCAACTTACTTGATTTAGCTAAACTTCCAGCAATTGAGAGTGGGCAAAGAAGTTTTTATGGATGGAAACAAATGAGATTAAACAGAAACTAAACTTGCCATGGACTGAAATTCTTACTTTACTGTAAAAACCAGTAACCAATTACACAAACATGAACAGATTAGTGTTTCGGTGATGGAGTGAAGGATGAACAAAGAAGAAAATGTTGGTATTTTTGGTGAAGAATAAACCAATCGAAGGACAAACACAAGCCATAGAAAATTTTCACGTGTGTGCTTGATACAATGCCACGAGTCATCCATGCAAGTAGGCCACTTATCATAAATATATGCTGCCACTAGTCACACATCCATGGTCTCTTAATTCAATATTTTTCCTAGTCCAAAGTACTCTAAATTTCAGAAATTTTCTAAAATTCATCAAAATTTTTGAAATAATAATAATATTCTCTAGATAATTTTTCAACTTAAATAAGTCACAATTCACAATTTTAATAAATTAATCATACCCGAAAAATGTCAATGAATGCATGTACAATTATTTTAATGCATCAAAATAAATATTCTCATGTGTGTGAATATACAATGATGCATGAGCATAAAATTGCACTTCTAATTTCTCACGGTATAGTCAATTCACTATTTTAGGGTCTAACCCAAAACATAGGATGTCACAATTCTCCCCTTCTTAAGAAATTTTGTCCTCAAAATTCTTACCTGATTGAGGAAATAGGTGGGGATATTACTTTCTCATATGTTCCTCTGTCTCCCAAGTTGGTTCTTCAGTCGAGTGGTTTCTCCAAAGGACTTTCACCAATGGAATTACTCTATTTCTCAGTTTCTTTGTCTTGTAACCTATTATCTGAACTAGCTCTTCAACATAGCTTAAATTACTAGGAATCTCAATTTCTTGAGCCGGTATTACATGTGTTGGATCAGATCTGTATTTTCTCAACATGCTCACATGGAACAGATTATGTAACTGAGACATTTCATAGCTAGCTTGTATGCCAAAGGTCCAATTCTCTCAAGAATTTCATAAGGACCAATGTATCTCGGCTCAACTTACCCTTTTCACCAAACCTCAACACACCTCGCCAAGGCGATACTCTCAAAAATACTTTATTCCCAACATTGTACTCCATATCTCGACGATGCTGATCCATATAACTTTTTTGTCTATCATAAGCTGCTTTTATCCGACCCCGGATCAATTTCACCTTATCTACTGTGTCTTGGATCAATTTAGGGCCTCCTATCATTCTCAGACCTTCTTCATCCCATTATAGAGGTGATCGACATTTTTTTCCATACAGTGCCTCATATGGTGCCATTCCAATACTGCTATGATTATGGTTATTGTAAGCAAATTCAATCAGTGCTATGTATTGATCCCAAGCTCCCTAAAACTCCAATACACATGCTCTAAGCATATCCTCAATAATCTTAATAGTTCTCTCACTCTGCCCATCTGTCTGAGGATGGATTGTAGTATTAAAATTCAACTTTATACCCATAATTGACTGTAAACTCTTCTAAAATCTTGACGTAAATCTGGGATCCCCGTTTGATACAATGGACACAGGAAACCCATGCAGTCTCACAATCACAATCATATACCTCCGGGCCAATTGGTCTAGTATGTTGTTATCTCGTACTGATATAAAATGGGCCGACTTAGTTAATCGGTCCATTACCACCCATAATGCACATTTTGCCTCGGAGTCTTAGGCAATCCTATAATAAAATCTATGGTAATTCATTCCCATTTTCACTTCGAAATAGGCAATGAATGAAGCTTCTCAACTAGAGCCTGATGCTCAACCTTAACCTGTTGGCATGTTATACATTTAGAAACATAAACCGCTACTTGCTTCTTCATTCCAGGCCATGTGAGCTTCCTCTAGGATTTCCTTCCTCAAATCAACGACATTAGGCACACACAGTCTCTGCTTTAATCATAATGTTTCATCTCTCATAATCTATAAAATCACTCTCAGATGCTCACCATGTTCTATGCTCTTTGAATACACAAGTATGTCATCATTGAACACAATTACAAATCTATCCAGGTAGGGCTGAAATACCTTATTCATCAAGGCCATAAATGCAACTGGGGCCTTAGTTAACCCGAACAGCATTACTAAAATTTCAAAATGTCCATACCTACTCCTGAAAGCACTTTTTGGTACATCAACCTCAGCTATCTTTAGGTGATAATACCCAAATCTCAATTCGAGCTTAGTAAACACCTACACTCCCTGCAACTGATCGAATAAATCATCAATTATAGGAAATAGGTGCTTTTTCTTCACTGTAACCCGATTCAGTTGCCTATGGTCAATGCACAGTCTCAAGGTACCATCATTCTTCTTCATAAATAGGGTTGGAGCTCCCCAAGGTGAAATACTGGGTCTAATAAATCCTTTATCCAACAATTCCTGTAATTGAGTCTTCAGCTCCTTCAGCTCCACAGATGTCATCCTATATGGGGGAACGGATAGGAGTGGTACCTAGAGCTAGATCAATTGTAAACTCTATTTCCCGATCTGAAGGTATGCCAGGTAATTCTTTGGGAAACACATCCAGGTATTCCCTAACTACAGGAATGTCCTAAATATTCTTCTCAACTCGAGTATCAATCACAAGGTCTAGATAAGCCTCCCATCCACCATACATTAACTTCAAAGTACTCACAGATGAGATCAGTTTGGCTGGCACTACTTAGCTAATACTTCTGAACATTGCCCTAGGTTGATTAGGAGACTCTAGAATTACTTCCTTAGTATAGCAGTTCATGATGGCTCTATCAGCAGTGAGCCAATCCATGCCTAGTATAGTATCTATCTCCCTTAACTGTAATATAATCCAGTTTGCCTTTAATTCTGCCTATTCAATTTGAATCAAGCGTCTGTTGTAGACTTCCCTAATCACGGTGATATTACCTATTGGTGCATTCAAGTTGGAACTCAAAAATTTTGTTCAATTATTATCGATTTATTTGTTTAATTATTTAATTACGATTTGTTTGTTTATTTATTTATCTTAGAATTGGGTCATTAAATTTAGTAAGCATGAATAGAGATTAGAATTAGATGGAAAGATTAGAATTAAGTTAGAATTAATATAGGAATGTTAGAAATAAGTTAGCTTAAGGAGTTACTAGATAAAGACAAAAGAAGGGGTAAATGGACTTTATATTAAATGATGAGGGCATAATTGGGACACCAAGCATAAAAGTTGTCTTAAAATTTAGAAGAAGAGAAGAGAGAGTTGTAGAAGAGAAGAGAAAAGAGAGAGAAGTTAGAGAAGAAGAAGAAAACGTGGGAAGAAGAGAAATCAAGCTTTTTAACGTAAGTTAATCATCTTTTCTTCTTGCTTTATTAAAGGATTAGGTTGTGTTAAGAATGAAGGGCTTTGAGAGAGAGAGGGTGTTGCATTGGAAGAAGGGGAAGAAGCAACCCATTTGATTCCTAGGGAAATTAGGTCTTGGGTTTTCTAACCTAGATGGACTATGGGTAGGTTAGGATTGAGCTTAATTTATGTTTATTGCATTTTTGTGATTATTGAAGTTTATGAATTTTATTAGAATGTTGTTTTGAATGG
>JAOSBN010000177.1:14775656-14801209 GCA_027563595.1 Erythroxylum suave
CCACCTTATTACCTTTAATTGGATCAAATTGCGTTCCTTAACCGGTAATTTATTTAAAAACAAAATCACAATTAATATCCGTCCAAAACCAGAGACAATGACAAAATTGCCCTTTGGGGCTTAAATTGTCTAACATGGTCGGGGTCGGCACATGGCCTCAATCGGAACGACCATAGGCATGGTAATTCCCTCACCCTCGATCATGTGAAGCTTCTCGTCGGTGACTCTTTTCCAGTCATATCACTGAATCATTGACGCAAAGCCAATCCCAGAACATGGTTGGCCAAGCTTATTCCAGGACATGATCTTCTTCCCCATTCCAAAAGCTATGAATTTGTGAGCTACTGATCATCCTCCAGTTTCGAATCTTTCAGGTGTGAAAGTGTCGGGTGTTAGAATAATTATTTTGTAGACATCATAAATTAGTAATTTGTCCAGATTAACCTAGTTGACAAATATTGTGATTATGTGTTTGGGCTAGCTGATAATAGGTGGGCTAGGCTCATCATTAACTAATAAATGGAAGAGTCCCTACCACTACCCATTTGTCAGTTTTTTTATTCTGCCCTATTAAGAATAAAAGATAACCAATCAGTTTTGGTGTTGGGTAAAACTGACTTGGGAATAGTGCGAGAAACTCTTCCTTTGCTTCTCTGGTTTTTTAATAACTCTTCCTTTGTTTCTCTTTTTTTTTTCCAATTGCTGACAAGACTCTTTTGGATAGCCAAGAGGCAAAAACAACGTAATGATGGCATCTTCACATCCAGGTTCTATTTTTCTTCTCATCCCTCATAGGTAGTATTGTATTTCACATGCTATAATTAGACTAAAACTAGGTTCCGATTTATGTTAAATTTTATCAATTGGTATCAGAGCTTATTTTAGTTCTAATTGTTGCTGTGAAATTCACGAATTTGTTATTTGAGTGATTCTGAATTTTGTTCAGAGTGATGGTGTTTTGAGGTCATATGAACCCTAAATCAAGATTTTCGTAATTAAAGTTTAATTGTCCAATATTAGGTTCTCAAACCATAGGGCTTTCATAGAGGGTTTCATTGTGAATCAAAACCAATTGGGGTTGTAAAATTTGATTGAAAATTGAGGGAGAATTTCGTGAAAACCCGTTTATGCTAATTGTTTTGTTTCATTTAACATCCCAATTTTTTTTGGAAGTTTTTTAATCAAAACAATTCCATAATCTTGTAGTATTCGTCAATACGATTCCAACGTCACTGGAATCGTTCAATTTGGTGCCCGTATGTGAGAGAACGAGTCAACGACCCGTTGGCTGCACCGCGGGTCAGTTCGACCCGGAAACTGACCCGGCTGAAGGTCAGTGATGGTGCTACAATACACGCGCTGCGACGCCCACTCTCGGCATATGGCACATTGGTCGCGTGACTGTTCTAGGAAGGTAAAAAAAAAATTCGTTTTTTATGTTTCTAACTCGTTTCAGTAAGATCAAAATTTTTGGTGATTTTTAATTATTTTTTTGGGCATTGGAAAATATTGATTTTACATAAAATTTTCTTTTAATTGTTTTAAAAAAATCAATGTCAGTCCTTGATTTCTTTTTTTAAACTTTTGTGCGTACCCACATATATTATATATTCTCAATGTTGACATGATTTGCTTGTTATAATGCTTTATGTCTATTATGTTGCACTTGATCTTGAGAATTATTATTGTTGCTTATATTGTGCAATGTTTCTTTGAGAATTTATGATATATGTATATTTAGGTAAATTTTGTTGGAGATTTTGTATGGTTGATACCTTGCCTTCGCGGGACGGACTGTGATAAATATATATATATATATATATTGAAAAGACTGTTGGATGTCTTACATAATTGTGAACTCACCTTCGCGGGACGAATTGTGTTAGGGCATCATTCTATTGTATACTGTTGTTTCTATTGTTGCATTAAGATTTATATTAATAATAAACTTAACCTTCGGTTTGTTTTTTTATTAAATATAATTCTTGATGAATGGTTAGTTATATCCTTAAGGTTTTTCAGTATCCTCTCGATATTAGCTTTAAGGATATAATGTTATGGTTGAAAGCTCAACATTCTCTATGGGAATATTATGCTTAACAAACCTATTGTTGATATGTTCTATTCCAGCCTTGCCTATGCACTTAGGTTCTTTGGTTAAGCTGAATGGAACTAACTATGAGGACTGGGTGGAATCAGTAAAACTGTTCTTGGCGATTTTATGTGTTGATGCTGCTCTCTGTGAGGGTGAGCCTACCGTGCCTACTGCTGATTCCTCTGCTGAAGAGAAGATAAAATATGACAAGTGGGCTCATTCCAACAAGATATGCTTGATGACCATGAAGCATAGCATGGAGAAGACCATCAAGGACAATATTCCTGAAGCCACCAATGCTAAGAAATTTCTGGTGGACGTAGGGAATAAGTTCAAGAAGTTTGATAAGACTGAAAAGTCGAGCTATCTTAGTTTGCTGACTAAGACCAAGTATGATGGTGTTGCTGGTGTCCGTGAACACGCAATGAAGCTCCCTAATTGGTACCACAAGCTCAAGTCCATGAAGGTCATTTTAGGGGAGGATTTCTTGGTGTGGCAGATATTGGATTCTCTTCCTTCTGAGTTTGACGTGCTGAGGACTTCCTACAATGCTCAGAAAGAAGAATGGTCAATGGATGAATTGATTTCTATTCTGTCTCAAGAAGAATAGTCTATGAAGAAAGGTAAAACCCATGTAGTTCAATATACCTCTCATAAGAATGTTGAGAAGAAAAAAAAAATTTGGAAAGGGAAGACTACTAAAGTTCAATTCAAGAAGAAAGGTGGTGAAAAGAGTGGGCCTGCATCTGTCCATGAAGCTGGAGAATCATCTGGGGTGAAACCCAAATTTCAGGGCAAGTGCAAGTTTTGTGATGTTTTTGGCCATAACAAATGGACTGTTTTAAGTTCAAAAATTGGCTAGAGAAAAAGAAGAAAGATACCCCCCTGGCTCTAGTATGCTTTGAATCAAATCTTGTTGATGTTCCCTCTACTGCTTGGTGGTTAGACACTGGTGCGACTATTCATGTTACCAACTCCCTGCAGGAACTCAAAACCAGGAGAAGGCCAAGTGATGGAGAGTTATCTGTTGCAGTTGGCAATGGTGTTAATGTTGGAGTGGAACACATTGGGACTGCAAGTTTGAAATTAAGTAGTGGATATGATTTGATTTTGAATGATGTTGTTTATGTACCTTCCATGAGGAGAAACTTGATTTCCATTTCTGTTTTGGACAAATGTGGTTTTACATTTGTTTTTGGTGGCAATAAAGTTGAAATTTTTCGTGACTCAAATTCGGTTGGTTCTGGTATTTTATCAAATGGTTTGTACCTGTTAAATCTTGATTCCTTTTCGGTTATCCAACGTCGATCAGACATTTGTAGTGTTGTTGGAAGCAAGCGTGGCAGAGCAATTGAAAGTTCTTCCATGTTATGGCATAAGAGGTTGGGCCACGTCTCCAGAGAAAGAATGGAGAGGCCGATTAAGGAGAACATTCTCCATAATTTGGACTTCTCTAATTTTGATACATGTGTTGACTGTGTTAAGGGGAAGCTCACTGCAGGGACTAGAAAGGCCAGGGTTTCTAGAAGAGATGGGATTTTACAGTTGATTTATGCAGATATTTGTGGGCCTATTACTCCTGTTGCCTTAGGAGGATATAGGTACTTCTTCACTTTCACTAATGATTTCTCACGATATGGTTGGATTTATTTATTGCGTGAAAAGTCAGAGTCTTTGGATTCTTTTAAAGATTTCAAAGCTGCTGTTGAATTGAAATTTAATGCTCAGATTAAGTGTGTTCATTCTGATAGAGGTGGTGAATTCTATGGGAGGTATGATGAAACAGACAGGAATCCTGGGCCTTTTGCTAGGTTCTTACAAGAATGTGGTATTGAGGCAATGTACACTATGCCTGGCACTCCACAACAAAATGGAGTTGCTGAAAGGCATAACCGTACTCTTATGGAGATGGTAAGGAGTATGTTGAGTTATTCCACTCTTCCAGATTTCTTACGGGGAGAAGCCTTGCAAACTGCTGCTTATATTTTGAATCATGTGCCGAGCAAGTCTGTTCTGAAAACTCCTTAGGAACTTATGACAGGAAGAAGACCTACTCTGAGGCGTTTTCGTGTATGGGGTTGTTAGACCCTACAATCCAACGATCAAGAAACTTGATCCCAAAACTATTTTTGGCTTCTTTGTTGGATATAGCATTGGGTCCAGAGGTTGCAGATTTTACTGTCCTAATCACACTACTGGAATCATCAAGTCTGATCGTGCAGTTTATTTTGAAGGGGATTCAAGAGGTCATGTAATTTTGCAGCCATGTGTAGTTGACTTCAAAGAGGAGCATGTTGATATTCCTATTTTTATCACACATATTACATGGTCTATTCCTTCTGGATTGGTTTATGACATTGGTGCTGACTCTATTATTGATACTGATGTTGATCATATTTTTCAGCCTGATGTTCCAAATCTATATGTTGTTGAGCTTGCGCCTAGAAGATTAGGAAGAGTTTCTACATCCACTGAATCTACTAAGTTCAAGGATTATATTGTGTATTTGCAGGAACATGAGTTTAATCCTGTTGAGGATACTGATCCTATTTCTTTTCATGAGGCCATTTCTAATTCTGATCGTTTACAGTGGATGGCTATCATGGAGGATGAATTGGCTTCTATGAGAAAGAATGGTGTTTGGGATTTGGTAGAACTACCTATTGGGTGCAAATTTGTTGGTTACAAATGGGTCTTTAAGACCAAGCCTGATACTAGCGGAGAAGTGGAAAGATACAAAGCTAGACTTGTTGCAAAAGGGTATAATCAAAGGGAAGGCATAGACTATAAAGAGAAATTCTCTCCAGTTTCTACTAAAGATTCATTTCGTATTGTGATGGAACTTGTAGCTCATTTTGATCTGGAGCTACATCAAATGGATGTTAAGACTTCTTTCTTGAATGGTGACCTCTTTAAGGATGTGTACATGGACCAACCTGATGGTTTTGTTGAAAGTGGTAAGAAGCACACGGTCTATAAATTGAGAAAATTGATATATGGCTTGAAACAGGCTTCATGACAGTGGTATCTGATGTTTGATAATGTTGTTACTTCTCTCGATTTCAAGGATAATATTGTCGATCAGTGTATCTATTTGAAGTTTAGTAGGAGCAAGTTCGTCATTCTTGTGCTATATGATGATGATATCCTTCTGGCTAGCAATGATGTTGATTTCTTGTATGAGACTAAACGAATGCTGACGACTCATTTTGATATGAAGGATCTTGGAGATGCCTCTTTCATTCTGGGCATTGAGATTCATCGTGATAAATCTTGTGGCATTCTTGGTTTATCTCAGAAAAGCTACAGTAAGAGGATTTTGGATAGATTTAGAATGAAGTCTTGCAAGTCTTGCATTACTCCCATTCAAAAGGGTGAGAAGTTTTATAAATCCCAGTGTCCTCAAAATGATAGTGAGATTACAGAAATGGAGAAAATCCCTTATCCTTCTGCTGTTGGCAGCCTTATGTATGCCCAAGTTTGCACATGTCCTGATATTGCTTTTGTTATTAGTGTGCCTGGGAGATACTTAAGCAATCCTGGTCTAGCTCACTGGCAAGCTGCAAAGCAAGTTATGAGGTTTTTGCAAGGTACCAAAGATTTTATGTTAACTTATAGAAGGTCATATCAACTTAAAGTGAGAGGGTATTTAGATTCTGATTATGGTGGTTGCCCAGATGATTTCAAATCTACATCCGGGTGCATATTCATGTTGGCTGAAGGTGTTATTTCTTGGAAAAGTGTTAAGCAAACACTTACAGCTACTTCAACCATAGAGGCAGAGTATATAGCGTGTTATGAGGCTATGCGTTAAGCAGTTTGGTTGAAGAATTTTATTGCTGAGCTTGGCATTGTGGAGAGTATCTCTAGGCCTCTTACTATATATTATGATAACTCTGCTGTGGTGTGTTTCTCTCATAACAGTAACACGACGAAGCATTCAAAACATTTTGACACAAAATTCCTGTTTGTTAGAGAGAAAATTCAGGAGTTTCAAACTTGTGTTGAGCATATTCTCACAGAGCTTATTATTGCAGATCCTCTAACTAAGGGATTGACTATTAAAGTCTTTGTTGAGCATGTAACCCGTATGGGTATAGTGAGGTCTTTTGATGTATTGGTTTAGTGGGAGTTTTATCCTATATGTAATTTTTCCTTTTGGACCTCATATGTTATAGTGTCGTTTTATTGAAACGTTTATCAATAATTATTTACTAAGGTGACGACATTTATCTTGCATTGCCATATTTTGTTTATTATGGTTTGCGCAATTGAAATTATTTATATTGTTTTTGTATAATGGCATAATATTGAGACATTTTGGACCCAGTCTTATGTTGTTATTGTAACGAGATTGTCTTTTAATCTCATATAGAAACTTGGGCGGATGATTGGGACAAATATCTTTCACGTTCATAAAGGTCACTGAAATGTATTGTTTTTTGATTCTGTATGATATCATTGCTCCTTCGAGTGTGATTTTCTGCAGTGATGAAATACTTATACATTTCATTTTGGATCTTGTGGTTAAGAATGTATTGCTATTCTAGTATTTCTTGTGGCCACATATTGTGAGTTGATCTGGATTAATGTTTAATTTTGTAATCTAATTTATGCTATCCAAGTGGGAGATGTTAGAATAATTATTTTGTGGACATGCATAAATTAGTAATTTGTCCAGATAAACCTAGTTGCCAAAATATTGTGTTTATATGTTTGGGCTAGCTGATAATAGGTGGGCTAGACTCATTATTAACTAATAAATGGAAGAGTCCCTACCACTACCCATGAGTCAGTTTTTATTCTGCCCTATTAAGAATAAAATATAACCGCTCCGTGTGGGTGTGCCTGACATTGAGAATAGTGCGTAAAAACTCTTCCTTCTCTTCTCAGTTCTCTTCTAATTGCAGCCAAGACTCTTTGCATTCAAAACAACGTAATGATGGCATCTGCCTCGGCAATTCTAGGTTCTAATTCTTCTTCTCAATCCCTCATAGAAAGTGTTGTATTTCACATGCTATAATTAGGCTAAAACTAGGATCCAAATTATGTTGTTTTATCAAAACAGATATAGGTTCAAAGAACCAGATAATATCAAAAATAAATTATGCAAAAGTTCCATTCACTCCTACTCTTAGACTCACATAAGCTAAGTATCTCAAAAAAAAAAATTTATAAAAATTTTGCATATAATACCCTACCCCAACTTAAAATGTCACATTGTCCTCATTGTTATAAAAACATAAAAGAGTATAAGGTAAAAGGACTTCTTGGTATGATGTGCACCTCACTCTCAATTTGCCTCGAATCCTTATAACGTGCTTCCATAGTTGAGCATCCATCTTCATTGGGACAATGGTAATGCAAAATAAAATAAAATTTAAATCATGAAATGAAATAAAAAGATTTAATGCAAAAACAAGTTAAGAATCATCGGATTGCCTCCCAATAAGTTGCTTCGTTTATCATCTAGCTAGATTGTTCCATGATATTCTACTTGGGATCAGAGAGGGTGATAGTGGACATCTCAAAAAATTTATCTTCGCCAACATAATTTTTGAACCATTGGTCATTGACTTTGAAATTTGATTGGATTGTTAATCCTCTATCTCCACAGCACCATATGAATATGCTTTAACCACCACAAATGGACCCGACCATCATGACTTAAGTTTACATGGAAATAACCTAAGACGTGAATTAAACAAAAGAAAATTTTGCTGGGGTTCAAAACTTCTTTTTTGATTTTTTGATCTCTTTGTACAACCTTGCATTCTCATACGCATCAGATCACAACTCTTCCATTTCATTTGATTGCTGTTTTCTCTTTTCTCTTGCCACTTGTTTATACATATTGAGTTACTTAAGTTCCTAATCAACATTATATTGAAGTTCTACAGGCAAGCGATAGTTCTTTCCATAGATCAAAAGATATGGCATCATACCAATAAGGTTTTATATGCAGCCCTATAAGCCTATAACGAATCATCCAATTTGTGCAACAAATCTTTTCTTGACCCATTGACATTTTTTCTAGGATCCTCTTGATTTTTGTATTTGATACGTCCCCTTGGTCTCTTGTTTAAGGATGATATGGCATAGCTATTTTGTGCATCACTTTATAGTTGGTCATCAAAGTCATAAAGTGTCTATTGTAGAAGTGTGAGCCCCCATCACTAATGACTGCACGTGGTACTCCAAATCGTGTAAAAAGTCACTTCAAGAATTTTAACACCACTTTGGAATCATTTGTAGGTAATGCCACATCCTCAAACCACTTGGACACATAATCTACTACCACAAGAATATATTTGTTTTTGAAAGATGGCATAAAGGGGTCCTATGAATTCAATCCCCTAAACATCAAAGACCTCCACCTCTAAGATCAAATTGAGTGGAATTTCATGATGCTTGGATATATTCCCCACTATTTGGCAGGCCAACAAAACGGTATTGCAATACCTTTGTCGCTGTTTTTTTTTCCACCAAGGCGTTCTCTATAGTTTGATGAATGACAATGATGTGAGATACTTTCTACCTCCTCTTCTAGGAGAAACCTTCTCACAACTCTGTCAGCACAACTTAAACAAAAAAGGCTCATCCCATAAATAATATTTAACATAAACTAAATGTTCTTCTTTTATTGATAAGTAAAATCAGGAGTCAAAAGGCCACTTATGATATGATTCATATAATTAGCATACCATGGAATGGAAGTTTTCATGATAGTTAGAAGCCGATCATCAGGAAAAGTTTCATTAATTACCATATGATCTCCGAACTTTTCTCTTTCCAAGAGGGACAAGTGATCTACAACTTGGTTTTTAGATCCCTTATTGTCTCTTATCTCAAGTTAAAACTCTTGAAATCAAGCTTAATAGTGGCATGGTCAGTATAAACAATCACTTTGGTTCCAATTAGATAAGAATAGAATTTATCAAATGCAAAAGCTATAGCTAGCAATTCTTTTTCAGTGGTAGCATAATTCATCAAAACATTATTCAAGACTTTACTAGCATAATAAATTGCATTAGAAACTTTTTCTTTTCTTTGGCGCAGGATAACCCTTACAACATAATCACTTGCAACACACATAAGTTCAAACGGTTTGTCCTAATCAGATGTAAAAATAATAGGAGTGGTGATCAATTTTTCTTTTATAATTTTGAAAGCATTTAGGTATTGTTCATCAAAATTAAAAGGAACATATTTCTTAAGTAAATTGCAAAGAGGCTTAGAAAATTTTGAAAAATGTTTTACCCTCCTATATAACCTACATGGCCTAAAAACTCTAAACTCCCATAATATAACCAAGTGGTGGAAATTTCTCTATGATCTCAATCTTTGCTTTGTCTACTTCAATTCCTTGTGAAGAGACTGATCGATTGCAAAATAGTCTTTTGGTTTTACGCTCAAAAACTGAACTTTATGGGTCATGACTTATAGTTAAAAAGCGGATATCGATCCCACAAAGATTGTGATTAGGCACCACTTAATTTGGATCAATATTTGTTTAAGACTTGAAATAGTTTAATGCAAATAAACTAGAAAATTAAACTAACATTGAATGACTAATAACAAATAATTGATAACACCAAAATGCAAAAAAATTGAAATTCAAGGTTTTAATATCTAGAGATCACTTTCTCCCTATCTTGTCTCCCTCTTATTTTATTAATTGAATTATGCCTCACCTATGATTTCCAATTATATTAACTACCTTCTCTCGAAGCATAATTAATTGTCCCTAGTCAAATTAACTAAAGATGATTAAGCAATCTTTCAATATACCAAATCACTCCACCAATTTAAGTAGTTACTAAGTTATCCTATAGGTGATCAATTAAATTAGTCAAGATCTCTCTTTCAACTAATCAATTAATGTGATGAATGTATATCTATAGATTGCCAAATCTTGTTATATAATTCTAGAAAAATAACCCCACTCAACAGGATAGTTTAAAAGTAATCCCTAAAAAATAAATCAGCCACGCATGATGTCTATAACATCACCAATAATTGAGTATTCCATCTTACAATGACTAAAAGAGTTAAAGTGACAAAAAATTAAATAAAGAAAACTCCTCTTCTTGCCTGAATCTGGAACGTGTTGGTAAGCTCTTCTCTTAATGGTGATTGGTGATCCTTGAATCTTCACCTTCCTAAAGACTCCAAACCTGAATTTTTCACTCAAGGAGGCTATTCTACACAAAGGGTTCTGTCTCCTTTCGTCCATATGGGTTAATTCCCATATATAGTCCTGAAAACCTAAAATTTAAATGAACCCCGCAGGTGTCTTTGAATTAAACATCCCACGATTGAGGACCATAAGTCTTCCTCTTTTCTTCTCTTCTTTTGGTCTTTCACTCAATCTCAAAGTTGCTCAACCTTCGTTCCTACATCAAAATAATCAATTCTTACCCTAAATTAACATCAAACATAAAGAACAAAAATGAAGATCAAACTAAACAAAAAACATAGAAAATGAATCCTAAAACACAACAATAATAACCTATTATGCAAGACACACATGCCAAATACTTAGAAAAATACACACTAATGCATAACTATCAACTTCTCCATACTTAAATCTTTGCTAGTCCTCAAGCAAAATCAAACTCAACCAATCAATTCCATCACTTTATTTTTGCAAAGATCAAAGCATACAAACTCTCAAATTTTAGCCAACTCAAATGTCAAGCTATTACACACATCATGACTACTTTCATTGGTATACATAAGCAAACTCAACATATAATAACATTACTCAAAGATAAGGACAGATGAAAAATGAATCCTTTTCATAGTTTCACTCATTTATCTCAAGTGTTTGATGGTTAGTGTTTCGGCTCAAACTTCCTCAAGGAAATTACATTACCATATGCTTGCTAATACACCAATTCTTTGCTACAATGATTGCCTGTATAAGTAGATCAAAAGGACTTGCTTAGCGTTATAATATGGTAAGGGTTAAGTTGGATAAAAAGGGTAAACGATGTAACACAAGTATTTGTAAAGCAATAAGTGGACAAAGGGATAGCAAAGCATACTTTTGAGATGCAAATGCAAATATTCTACTACTCCACACTTATTGATACTAATAAATTGTTCTTCCTTTTTCTCTTTTTTTCTCTTTTCTTTTTCTTTTTAATAACATGGAAGAACAAAATAGCAATTAAATATAATGTAATTCAAGGGCAGAAGTATTACTCAACTTATCTCAGAAAAAATTTATCCCAACTAATGCGTCACTTAATACTCTACTATGCTTGTGAATGGGTAGGTTAATGAGGTTTTGGGTTTTAAAGGGTAGGTCATTTAAGCCAAAGGTTTAAAGAAAAAGGGCCTTGATCATCATTATTAAGCATGCATCCAATAGGCTCAAACCAATTTAAGGCAAGTTTTAAAGCTAATAACCTAAGGAAGCATCATTCAAAAAAGAAATAAAATGGCTAAAGTTGGAATCATATCAGCTTGATCCTCACATTGGCTCAAATGAAAATCTATTGTGCATCTCTACTTTATCTTATTGCTCAAGTCTCAATTTGCGAGTAAGCTTATGTAACCAACTACTTTTCATCACTCAACACGGTTCACTCTCTATTCAAGTAACCTAATCCAAGTTCAAGCTTGCATTCAATCTTATTCCAACTAGCATGATAGAATCTCATGGCAAAACAAATAAAAATGATTCAAGAGTGGTTCCATTGCTTAACACAAAACAACATAATATGCTTACAACATGCATCTAATTAACAACCTAAACAATGTAATTGACAAAGTCAATGTCACCTCTCCACATTTGAAGAACACAATGTGCTCAATGTGACAAGTTAAACAATAAAAGGTAAAAATGACATCAAACCAAGAAAAAGACATCAAACCAAGTAAAAGAAATCAAACCAAACAAAGGACATTAAAACAAACAAAAGACACTAAACCAAATAAAAGACAATAAACCAAACAAAAGACATTAAACTAAAGAAAAGACATAAAACCAAACAAAAGACAAAACCACTAACAAAGTAAATAAAAAAAAAGTTTATGGTAAGAAAAGCTTATGGAGATTGTGGTGGTGAAGGTGTTGGAAAAGGGGCTTCAAAATTATTCCTTTGGATGAACTTAAGGAATTTCTTTTTTATGTACCGTTGCTCCTAGTGGACTTATCTCATCTGGGTGTCGAGCTCATTAATTTGCAATGTAATTTGCTAATGGTTGCAGGCCATTTGGTTGGGCATTTGTTGAAATCTATTAACCTTTGCTAGTGTGGTTAGCTTCTCTGCCATTGCTTCTTCTTGTGGCTTCGAGACTACTTGGGATGTAGATGGTTGGGAAGCGATTGTATCCTTACCCTTCTCTTCTCATCTTCACCGCAATGTGCGTCTACGGTTTCAAAGTTCTATAGAATGGAGCTCCAAAATTTTAAAATTCCTCAAATAAGATATGTCAAACATATTGTATTAAGTTGTACGTAAACTATCCACTTCAAGGTTGTAAAACAAAGCCAAAGCAATAACAATATAAGACATGCTAAAATACAAGCTCTTCTTATTCACAAAACTAACTATTGATCAAAAAATTTGATAAGGAGTATTGATTTTGATTTTTCGATCTATGCACCAAAGGAAGAAAATTTCGTTGGCTGTGCATTTATTACTTTTAGTTTTATTGAAAACCATTAAGCACATAAATTTATGAAAAAGTAAATACTCGACACTTCGAATTAAAGTGTTTGGTGCATTTTGAGAGATGAAATTTTCTTTACCCATTAGAAATTTTCAATAATCGTCAATATAAAAGTCATCATGATCATCTAATACTTTAGTGTTCGACAAATCGAAAAGTGCACGAATGGCATTATAATCCAATTTATAAACATTGCCACCCATTCTAAACCAAAACGTATCCATTTTAGGATTGTGAGTTAGTAGTGAAAAATTCAATAGTCATCATCAGATAAATCGATACACTGCAATGAATAAACCTACTCCAACTAATCTTTGCAGCTCTCTCAATTTTATGCCTCACTCTTATAGTTTCTAATAATTCAAATTCAAAGAATCTAGGAGTCATTAAATCCCTATCTCTAAAGTCTCAGAAGCGTATGCCTTCATCCTCCAAATAAATGGGGAATGAGTGTAGCACCCCATTCCCATCCGACACGTGCCTGTACGACCCTTAGACGTTTGAGCACATGCCCGAAGGAAGTGACGTACTAACTATTTCACTTGATAAACCATGATTTACAATGTAGCATTACATACAACTATCATGTGTAATAAATCACAACCTATCAGAGTCCATAACTTTGTCTATATAATATGCTACTTATATGAGGAATTAACAAAAATTAAGACTAAATCCTTTAGTCTCAACTGATCAACGTTTGAGCCATGACTTCTATCCAAAAACTATACAAGATCTCTTCTATGCTGTCTTAGAAGCTAAGTCATCACTCTCCTGAACCTGAAATATCAACGTTGCAATTTTGGTGAGTTTTACAAAATCAATTGAGTAACCATCCTCGATGGTTCACTCTTATCATGTAATAAAACAATTCATATTATCACATAATTCACATCCTTTCATTTATTAACATGTAATATCACAAAACATTTTGTTCATAATTGTCACATTTCAAAATCCAATACAATTCAACATTTCATTGTAATCATGCAAAACATACTCATCAATAAGCTTTTGCATATTTCAGTCAATAAAATTCATCAATACATTGTAATCGTTCAATTTATAAACATTATATGAGTATGCAATGTTTATGAGACTCACATCTGCTTGTTACTTTGTTGTAACCAAGTGCCTTTTTCACTGTCCTATATCTGTGATAGATACAGGGCTCATTAACACTGTCTGTTATTCGTTGGAGATACATGACTCATTTACATATTGACGCAGAGGCTTTTACCATAGTCTGAGCTTTAAGCTATTTCTCACTAGAAACTCTGGTCAAAACTGCATTTATATTTCATACATTCATGGAATGAAATGCATTACATAAATTCAATCATGATATTCAATCCATCACATTCGTATTAGCTTTCTTATTCATATTCATCATCGGACTTGATCTGACATTCAACATATAAGTTGAGAACACATATAGTCATTCAAATTAACAGTCAAGGAACACTTTCAAGCGTCAACCAGTACAACACATCACATAACAATTCATTACAGAAGAGAATAAAAAAACAAACAATCAAGGTGAGGTCTCATCTTAGGTTACTCATAGTTGCTCCATTTAGCTTCTTACAATCACATATATTTACACATTACTATATGGCACATTCATATGAATAATCAATCATAAAGGCATTTATATATGTGTCATGTATTATGCATGTTCAATGACTAATTCTTTGGTATGTTTCCTTCCAATCATTATTTAATCCATAATACCCTTTTCTCACCTTAATCCTTTCATTCAACATTGACTAAATTCATTTAAGAACTCATTTAAATCTAAACACCTTATCTAGAAACACCCTTATATGAATTGGGTCATAAATCACTTAAAAATCCACTTTTAACAATTTTTGGCCGGTTAAGAAATAATATAGATAGATGAGATGATGTGGGCAAAGACACAGAGGAAGCTCGCTTAGTCGAAGTCAATTTAGTTGCTTTTGAGCAAGTAGGAAGTCGAGTTCTCAGCCTTATTAAAAGCGGGAAAAAGGAGACTCAGTCTTTGGGCGGCAATGACGTGGCACACTGGAAGCATTTTTTGTAAGAACATACTTGTTTTCTGATATGAAGGGAGGATTCTAGCAACATTGTGGTAGGCGTTCTCTTGGCTGCCGAAGGGTGCCTTTTTCTCAGGTTGGCAGGATCGTGACTAATTTGGTTATCTAACGGAGTGCACGATCCATTTTTTAGCAATTGCATGATTGTGCTCTGCCATGCTTTTTCTCCTTCTTTATTCTTTTTATCTGAACCAACATACATTAACACACCCAGTTCACACCAATTATTCCATATTGCTTTACCTCAAACACAACCTCATTCCGCACTAATTCAAATACCATTTTGATTGCATTCAATTATCAAACTCTAATCAATTGATTAAGCATCTTTAATTACATAATATCATTCATAAAATTCATAACTTCACTTTCATTTTATCAAAAATTTCATTACCAAAATTCTATCATTTCTCTATCATTTCAAGTTGCTGACTTCTTTATTTATTCCTCAATTTCACTTCAGTATTCTCTCTACACAATACAAAAATTGATGATTGATCACAACACCAAAACATCACATTTTCATAAACTCCTCCATATGATTTTTCTACACATTTTCTACTTCACAAACCTTCATTTTGACTCGAATTATCACTTTAGTTCATCTTATTTCAAGACACTATGGTTCTCCTTTTTATCACCTCTCAATTCACGTTAGTTCATCAAAGAAATTCATGCAATATACTAAGAAAATATAATATACATATCCAATTTACAAGTTAAAAAAGTATGCACTTCGTGTTACACCATAACTCATCTCTTTGATGGTTTCACCGAAATTGCTTCTTCCTAAACCACTCATGCATGCATCACCTAGCAAGCATTAAAACATAATTTCTTTGTTACTGATACCACCCACATTAACAAAAACCTAACTCGATTCCTTGATCATTATCCTTAATCTCAATTTATTCATCATTAATATGTCATTTAACACTACCTATGAAAATTAAAGCATAACTTACTTGATTCACCAAAATTCTAGAAGTAGGAAAAGGATGAGATTTTGGTGGAGAAAAGAAAAGATAGAAAGAGACAACCAAAACCAGCAAATTGTGATTACTTTGCATGGTGTAATATTGACGTATTCGTCAAAAGCCAAATACATAAGAAGGAACACGTATGGTGGTTCATTGATGGAGAAACAAGGAGATAATAGGTGTTTTCAATGGAATGCAGAAACTTCCTTATGCAAAAACGTAATTCCTAAGTGACTAGGTGTCTTTATTATACATTGCCACATGTCATCAATGCACGTCTTCCATTTGTCTTCCATTTAAGCGACCAAATGTCACACTTACATTTGTCTCTTATTTCCACTAACATTTGGCATTTTTCCTAGTCCAAAAATACGTCAAATTTTTTCAGAAATTTTTGACTTGTCACCAAAAATGATAGATCAATTTCAATACGCACCAATTTAAATTTTCAAGATAAATAATCCACAATTCGCAATATAATCACATTAAATCAATTATACACGAAAAATGTCAATGAATGCTTGTACAATTATTTTAATGTGTGCAACATTAATATTCACATGTATGTGTATGCCATATGATGCATGAAATGCATTTCTAAATTATCAGTAATCTCTCGTGTATAGTATCTTAGGGTTTAAACCCTTATCGTGGCATTATGAGACGTTATAACTCTCCCCTCTTGAAGAACTTTTGTCCACAAAATTCTTACCTAATTTATAAAATAGGTAGGAATATTGCTTTCTCATGTGCTCCTCCATTCCCCAAGTTGCTTCCTCACTTGAGTGATTCTTCCACAAGACTTTCACCCATAAAATTATCCAATTTCTCAACTGTTTCATCTGATATCCCATTATCTTTATTGGTTCCTCAACATAAGTCAGATTATTAGCAACTTCAATCTCTTGAGCGAGTAAGACATTCATCGTATTAGATCTATAGCTCCTAAGCATGCTCACATGAAACAAATTATATATTTGAAATATCTCACTCGATAAGGCTGATTTATATGCCAGTAGTCCTACCCTCTCAATGATCTCGTAAGGACTAATGTACCTAGGGCTTAATTTACCCTTCTTACTAAATCTCAACACCCCTCTCTAAGGCAATCCTCTCAAAAATACTTTATCTCCTACACTGTATTCCATATCCCTTTTGTGTTGATCCACATAACTCTTCTGTTCATCTTCAACTGCATTTATTCAACTACTGATCAATTTTACCTTATTCACAGTATCTTGTATCAATTCTAGGTCTTTTATCATTCTCAACACTTCTTCATCCCAATATAGAGGCGATCGACATTTTCTGTCGTACAATACCTCTTAAGGTTCCATTCTGATACTGCTATGATAGTGGTTGTTATAGGTAAATTCAATCAAGGTTATGTACTAATCCCAAGCTCCTTGGAACTCCAATACACATGCCCTAAGCATATCCTCAACAATCTTAATTGTCCTTTCACTTTGTCTATCTACTTGAGGATGAAATGCAGTACTGAAGTTCAACTTCGTACCCATAGCTGATTGTAGACTTCTCTAAAACCTCGAAGTAAATTTGGGATCCCTATCCAATACGATGGACACCGAAACCCTATGCAGTCTAACTGCTTCATTCACATACCTCAGAGCCAACTAGTCTAGTGAGCTATTCTCTCTCATTGGTAAGAAATGGGCCAACTTAGTCAATCGGCCTACCATAACCCATATAGCATCATTTTGCCTCGAAGTCTTAGGCAATCCTATAATGAAATCCATTGTGATTTGTTCCCATTTCCACTCTAAAATAGCTAACGAATTAAGCTTCCCAACTAGAACTTGATGTTCAGCCTTAATCTGTTGATAAGTTAAACATTTAGCTATATAATCCGCTACTTGCTTTTTAATCCATTACAACTAGAAATATTGCTTTAACGTATTATAAACCTTAGTGGTATCAGGATGCATAGCATAAGCTACTACATGCGCTTCCTCTAGAATTTCTCTCCTCAAATTATCAATGTCAAGAACATACAACCTCTGCTTTAACCACAGAGTCTCATCTCTCAATTCAAATTCAGAATCTGGATTCACATTAATCTCCTCAATTAGCTTCACCATTTTAGGATCTTTACTTTGAACTCTTCCAATCCTATCATGCAACATCGACCTTAACCTCAGTATGGCAATTAATGCTTCATTCTATTCTAAATTCAACTCCCCATTTAAAACTCTCAATTGAACTAGGCTCGATAACCTCAATAATTGAATCTGAGCTACACTACTATTTGACTTCCTGCTCAATGCATCTGTCACCACAATAGTGTTTCCTAGATGATATTCATTCATATAGTCATAATCCTTTAACAACTTGATCCATCTGCTCTATCTCATGTTCAACTCTTTCTGACTCAGTAGATACCTTAAACTATTATGATCAGTGTATATCTGGAATGTCTCTCTATATAAATAATGTCTCCATATCTTTAGAGCAAAGACTACTGCTATAAGCTCTAAATCATGTATAGGATAGTTCATCTCGTGAGATCTTAATTGTCTCGTAGAATAAGCTATCGTCTTACCATATTGCATCAACACCCATCCCAATCTGTGATGTGAAGCATCACTGTATACTACATACCCACTAGTTCCTAATGGAATAATCAACATCGACGTTGTAGTCAACAGATGTTTCAATTCCTTAAAGCTTCTCTAACACTCATCATTCTATCTCAAAACTGCATTCTTCCTCAGAAGTTCAGACAGAGGGGCTAAGATCAATGAGAACCCCTAAAAAAACTCCGGTAATATTCGACTAATCCTAGGAAACTCCGAATTTCTAACACATTCTTCAAAGCCTCCAATTTCATTACTGCCTCTATCTTCCTTGGATCCACTTGAATTCCTTGCGCACTTACTATATGACCCAGAAACACTACTTGACTTAGCCAAAACTTACATTTACAGAATTTGACATATAATTATTTCTCCCTTATAATCTGTAGGATGACTCTCAAGTACTCAGTATGCTCTTCTCTAGTCTTCGAATACACCAAAAGGCCATTGATAAATACTATCACAAAGTGATCTAGGCAGGGCTGAAACACCTTATTCATTAATGCCATAAATGCAGCTAGGGCATTAGTTAACCCAAACGGCATTAATAAGAACTCATATTGCCTATACCTACTCCTAAAAGCACTCTTCATTACATTAGTCTCCATTATCTTCAACTGATTGTACCTAGACCTCAAGTCCAACTTAGTAAACACCTGAGCTCCCAGCAATTGATCAAGAAAATCATTTATTCTAGGCAATAGGTACTTGTTCTTCATTGTTACTCGATTCAGTTGCCTGTAATCGATGCACAGTCCCAAAGTTCCATCTTTCTTCTTTACAAATAATAGTGGAGCTCCTCAAGGTGAAACACGGGGTCTAATAAACCCCTTTTCCAGCAACTCCTACAGTTGAGCCTTCAACTCCATAAGTGTCATCTTATAAGGAGGAATGGATATTGGAGAAGCACCTAGAGCCAAATAAATAGTGAACTCTATCTAGGTAACTCTGTGGGAAACACATCTAGAAATTCCCTGATCATAGGAATGTGCTACACATTCATCTCAGTTCGGGTATTAATGATGTGGGTTAAATAAGCCTCACATCACCCTTGCATCAACCTCAAGGCACTCATAAATGAGATCAGCCTAGTTGATAATGCTTGGCTAATACCTCTGAACACTACTCTTGACTGCTTAGGAGATTCAAATATTATCTTTTTTGTATAGTAATTCAAAATGAACCTATGAGCAGTGAGCCAATCCATACCTAGGATAACATCTATTTCCTTCAATTGTAACGCATTCAAGTCTGCCTCTAATTATGTCTGATCAATTTATATCACACACTTCTTGTAGACTTCCATGATTACAGTGGTACTGTCTATTGGTGTACCTACTCCAATCCATATCTTAATAACTCTATCACAATGCAAACTAGATGCCATATGCGTTGCGATAAAAGATTGCATAGATCTAGGATTTAGCAATGTAAAAGCCTCAAATGTAAACATAAATATCTTATCTGCAACAACATTTGGAGAATATTGAGCCTCTTGTCTGGTCATAGCATATACTCAGGTCTGAGACTGTAATTGGTTGCTTGGCACCTCAGTCCTACCAGTAGCAATTCTAGAACTCACTCTACCTTTGCCACGGCCTCTCTATTTAGAACAATTTTCCACCATTGGTAAGCTAGGCCTTGCAATAAGCAAACTCCATAGTCGAACCTCTCATCGGCTTGCAATCCATTTGGTCAAAGATTCTCTTTGTTCTCTCTAGCCATCCTTCGGCCTCAGCAGGGTCTGTACTTCCATAGAAGTCCACAACCCCTTGTTTTGTAGCTTGTCGTACCTCCTTTTCCTTCTCTCAGGAAGGCATTCCCTTTGGTCGAGACACAGAAGACTCTCTACTAGCTTTTGTTAGTCTTAGATCAACTGATTGTTCCACTTGATCATCTATGGCGGATGACCTATAATAAATAATAACTTCCATTACTATCTATAATTCTCACAATATTTCATGCATAAGATTCCTAGATATCTCTATGGATGCCAAACTATGCTCTTATACCAACTTAGCCATATCCATTACCATCCAATGCGTGCTCGAACGCCCCTTAGATGTTTGAGCACATGCTTGAAGGAAGTGATGTACTAACTATTTCACTTTCACATATCTCATGGCATCATAAGCGTAATCATAAATAATACAATGTCTAAAACCTAAAAGTTTCTCATTTCATTTCATAAACCATGATTTACAATGTAGCTTTACATACAACTGTTATGTGTAATCAAATACAACTCTAAAAAATATGTTACATGCATGAGGAATTAACAAAAATTAGACTAAATCCTTCAGTCCCAGCTGACTGACCTTTGAGCCATGTCTTCTATCCAAAAACTGTACAAGATCTCTTCCAAGCTATCTTAGAAGCTAGTTCGTCACTCTTTCGAACCTGAAATGTCAATGTTGCATTTTTGTTGAGTTTTACAAACTCAATTGAGTAACCATCCTCAATTGAGTAACCATCCATGATGATTCACTCTTTTGATGTAACACAACATTTCATGTTATCACATGATTCACATCCTTTCATTTATCAACATGTAATATCACAAAACAGTTTGTTCACAACTGTCACATTTCAAAATCCTATGAAATTAAACATTTCATTGTAGTCATACAAATCATACTCACCAATAAGTTTTTGCATATTTCAGTCAATAAAATTCATCAATACATTGTAATCATTCAATTTATACACATCATATGAGTATGCAATGTTTATGAGACTCACATCTGTTTGTTACTTTGTTGTGACCGAGTGCGTTTTTCACTGTCCCGTATCTGTTATGGATACCGAGCTTATTAATACTATCCCTTATCCATTAAGGATACATGGCTCATTTCACATATTGAGCCAAAGGCTCTTACCACAGTCTAAGCTTTACGCTCTTTCTCATTGGTGACTCCGGTCACAACTGCCTTTAAATTTCATGCGTTCATGGAATAAGATGCATTACACAAATTCAATCATGATATTCAGTCCATCACATTCGCATTCACTTTCTCATTCATATTCATCATCGGATTTGATCCGACATTCAACATATAAGTTGAGAACACATATAGTCATTCACATTCACATTCAAGGAACACTTTCGGACATTAACCAGTATAACCCCTCACATAACAATTCATTACAGAAGATAACAAACAAACAAACAATCAAGGTGAGACCATCTTAGGTTACTCACAATTGCTCTATTTAGCTTATTGCAATAACATAATTTACACCTTACTACATTACACATTCATATGAATAATCAATCATAAGTACATTTATATATATGTCATGTATTATGCATGTTCAATGACAAATTCTCTGGTAAGTTTCCTTCGAATCATTCTTTAATCCATAATATCCTTTTCTCACCTTAATCCTTTCATTCAACATTAACTAAATTCATTTAATAACTCATTTAAACCTAAACACCTTATATGGAAACACCCTTACATGAATTAGGTCATAAATCACTCAAAAATCCACTTTTAACAATTTCTAGCAGGTCAAGAATGAATATTGATAGATGAGATGACGTGGGAAAAGACAAAGAGGAAGCTCGCTGGAATCATTTGTCGTAGGAACATGCTCGATTTCTTATGCAAAAGGAGGATTCTAGCAACATTGTGGTAGGCGTTCTTTTGTCTGCTGAAGGGTGCCTTTTTCTAAGGGTTGCAGGATCATAACTAACCCAGTTATCTATCGAAGTTCACGATCGTGCAACTAAACTCCATTTTTCAGCAGTTGCACGATCGTGCTCTGCTATGCCTTTTCTCCTTCTTTCTTTTTTTTATTCGAGCCAACATACATTAACACATCTAGTTCACACCAATTTTTCCATATTGCTTTACATAAAACACAATCTCATTCCTCACTAATTCAAATATCATTTTTATTGCATTCAATTATCAAACTCTAATCAATTGATTAAGCATCTTTAATTATATAATATCGTTCATATAATCCATAATATCACATTCATTTTAACACTTCATTACCAAAATTCTATCACTTCTCTATCATTTCAAGTTGTTGACTTCTTTAGTTATTCCTTAATTTCACTTCAATATTCTCCCTACACAATATAAAAATTCATAATTGATCACAATATCAAAACAGTACATTTTCATAAACTCCTCTATATCAGTTTTCTACACATTTTCTACTTCACAAACCTTCATTTTGACCCTAGTTATCACTTTAATTCTTCTTATTTCAAGTCCGAAATTATGCACTTAATGTTACACCATAACTCATCTTTGAATGGTTTCACCAAAATTGCTTCTTCCTACACCAGTCACTTATGCATCACTTAACAAGCATTAAAACATAATTTCTTTGTTATTGATACCACCAATGTTAACATAAACAGAGCTAAATTCCTTAATCATTATCCTCAATCTCAATTTACTCATTATCAATATGTCATCTAACGCTACCCATGAAAATTAAAGCATAACTTACTTGGTTTAGCAAAATTCTAGAAGTTGAAAGAGGATGAGGTTTCAATTGAGAAATGCAATGATTGAAAGAAACAACCAAAACAAGCAAATAATGATTACTTTGCAAGGTGTAACGTTTATGTATTTATCAAAAACCAAATACACAAGAAGGAAGAAGTAGTGGTTTGGTGATGGAGGAACAAGGAGAGAATAGGTGTTTTCAATGGAATGTAGAAATTGCCATATGATGCATGAAATGCACTTTTAAATTCTTAATAATCTCTCGTGTATAGTGTCCTAAGATTTTAACCCTTATCATGGGATTATGGGATGTTACAATGAGGAATGGAAAGTGGTTGCTATATCGGGTTTACCATCATCAAAAAATTGAAGGCACAATTTGTCAGTCATTTTCTGAGCTGCCATCTTCTTTAGAGCCATTGGAAGATGAAAACCTATAAAAGTAAGGGAAAGAGAGATGAATCTGTTTTTTAGAGAGAGAAAAAGTTCTTACCTAAATCCTTATACTCAAATCAAACATAATCATAACTGAATAAATCAAATAAACAAGTTAACATGAACAATCAAAAGAAAACTATAATTACATAGGTTGCCTCCCATGTAGTACTTCTTTTAACATCAGTAGCTTGACTCTCATTTTTTGGTCACGGTGGCTCAAATGAATAGTGCAGTGGTAGTGCAATCATTGATCTCAAAATCTATAAATGAGCTACCATGTTATGGATTCCACCTTCCTTGTGGTTTTCCTTCCTTCGCCTTCTCTTACACAATCGTTTCTTTCTGAAGACATTCCTAAGATTCTCAACATCTTCCTATTCTCCTTTAGGTTTAGGTTCCTTGATATCTATTGGGGGTAAAGGAGAATAGTAGTCTTTCTTTGATAACTTGAAGGTTAATTACTCCTTTCCTACTCTCAAAGTTAGTTCACCCCCATCAACATCGATAATCGAGCAAGAAGTAGCCAGTAGCAGTTGTCTAAAGACCATAGGAGTTTCTGCATCTTCTCCAATATACATTATATAGAAATTTGTGGGGAATATAAATATATCAATTTGTACTTGCAGATTCTTAATAATCCCCTTTGACTGGTGCACTATTCTGTAGACTGTTTTCCCTAATATCTTTATGAGTTCTAACTCTCTTAACCCCAACTATTGACTAAAAGTGTAGGGCATCATGTTAACAGTTGCTCCTAAATCTGCGAATGCTTTGGCTATGTTGACTCCATTAATACTGCAAGGAATGAAAAAATCCCCTGAGTCTTCTTTCTTCTGTGTTGTGTTAGGATTTCTTTCTGCTATGCGCTCCTTCACCTTTTTCTTAACTGGTTCCTTGAAAATGAGCTTTGTTTGTAGTTGATTCGTTACATCCTTAATCTTGTTTGACTTATCCTCTTTAAAATTCCTCTTTGACCTACTTGATATTTGAAGTAAATCATACATTAATATAGAATTTACGTACAATAAACTAGATACAGAAAAAGGGGACTTGAATTGTGTATCTTTTCATGAATACAAAATCCTTAATAAATCTTGTTAAGAATTTCTCTAACTTGTTAAAAGAATATCACAAAAATTATACAAAAATTGTTACGTAGTAAAATCGCAAATAACTTCTATATACTTGTTTAACAACAAAATAAACTAAAGTAAAAAGACAAAAGATAGATGCTGTGATTTTTATGTTGGTTCACCCCAAACTGTGGGCTACGTCTAGTCCTCAGAGTTCATCTGAGTATTTCACTATTCTTTGACAAATTACAATTATTCTTTCTTCCCTTCCAGAGTCTCTTTAGGTCTCTTACACAAAGTATTCTTTTTGCTAACTTAGCCTCTCCAGGCTCTTAGCCTTTTCTTTCTTTCACTAGAAAGATATTGTGAGTTTTTGTTATAGTAGGGTTAGCTCTCTTAGTATCGCACTACATAATTTTTCTTTTCCAAGTAAACACTTGAAAGCTTAAAGATCAATGTTTTTTCGAAGGTTGTAAGATTATCTAATCTTCGACTACGATTAGTATTTATAGCATAAGTCTCCAACTGCTTCTTGAATCTTGATAACTACTTCTTGAATCTTGACAACTGCTTCTTAATTCTTGATAACTGCTTCTTGATTCTTGATAACCATTATTTAGTTGAGTTCTGTAACTATCTCTAACTAACTAACTGTCCGACGTACTAGTGTATCTTCTTCTTTCTATCATCTGTGTTTTCCTCTTATTCTATTTTTTCAACTTCTTCTGTATCTTATGCTTCTATGTTCTATGCTTTTCTTTGTTTTGTGCTTCTTCTATGTTTTCCTTTCGTCTGTGTTGTGCGCTTCTTCTATGTTTTCACTTCTTCTGTATCTTCTACTTCTTCTGTGTTATGTGCTTCTTTTGTGTTTTGCTCTTTTTCTATGTTTTCCTTTCTTCTGTGTTTTATGCTTTTTCTATGTTTTCACTTCTTCTGTATCTCCACTTCTTCTGTGTTCTGCACTTCTTCTACACACTTAACATACTTATCAAAATCGTTCATTTATTTCTAACATTATTATTATTTGATTGTCATCAAAATTAATCATCCTGAAGTCCTTTTGACTTAACAATCTCCCCCTTTTTGATGATAAAAAATAATCATAATTTTAGAAAGATAAAAGTGAATGAACTAATA
>JAOSBN010000177.1:14804184-14841233 GCA_027563595.1 Erythroxylum suave
TTTCACGTTGCATGTGATGATTAAATGAGTTGGAGATTTTGGGGAAGCAGTTGATGTTTATGTTTTGTGTAATCTGTCTTTGGAATGGAATGAATGAGGGTGGCTAAAAAGATTTAAGTCTGCATTAAGTATGGTAGATTGCAAGAAGAAAACACAGACGAAGTTTATCGTCTGTGATGACGTCACACCCAGACGCAAGGGAAAAATATAGAGGAAGAGTATCATCTGTGATGACGTCATACATAGACGCAAATGAGAGACACATACACAAGAAACATAGTCGCAAGGAAATATAAACGCAAAGGAAAACACATACGAAAAGAATTATCTGTGATAACACATCAAAACACAGACGAAAGAAATCGTCTGTGATGACACATCAACATATGGACACAAGGAATCGTCTGTGATGACACGTCATAACACAGACGATAGACAGTCAACTTAAGACGAAGAAAGTCAACCACAGACGATAGGACACAGACGATAGGAAGTCAAACACAAACGATAGAAAGTCAACCACAAATGATAGAACCCAGACGATATAACCCAGACGATGGAACACAGACGATAGAACGCAGACGATAGGAAGTCAAACATAGATGATAAGAAAGTCAAAGGTAGACGATAGGCAAGACGGAAGAAAGGAGACACAGACCATGGGCCAACCATAGACGGTACAAAGAAGGGGTTAAACTAGTATGATTGAACAGTTATTTAGTTGGAAGTAAATCACATAATTCACTAATTAATGGGATTCAAGAAGAGTTGGTTATCAAGGATCAAGAAGTAGTTAGGGATTTAAGCTATAAGTACAAGTTATGGGACAAAATGTACTGAAGAGATCAAGATGAAACTTCAAGTTTAAGGATTGTCCTGGTGAGGGCACTTCACCTTTGTGGGATGTGTGTCCAGTTGTCATTTAGGACGTCGGTTGCGTGTCTCTCAAGGGCAGGGTCCCAACACGAATCATGGCTCACAGGTCATGATCGTCACCTAAGGCAAGGCTATCTTTTAAGTAGGCTACAATAGGCCATGATCGTGACTGAAGGCAAGGTTGTCAATTAAGCAGGCCATGATCGTGGCTCAAAGACCACAATCGTGACCAAAGCCTCAACAAATGTACATAAGTGAGTTCTTCACTTATGTACAGAAGTTCCATCATGCTCTTACACACTCAATAAAGAGGATAAGGGGTCTAGAAGTGTTCTAAAGTGAGAGAGAAGTGTCTTGTGTCTTATTCATACAATTGTTACATGAATCAAAGTGCATGCAACATAGTTTTGGTCTTTCTGTCCATTTGAGCATTTACTTGAACTCATCTAGTTTGGTGCTCAAATCACCCTTACACATTGCTCTTCTTCATCTTTGTGTGTTCTTAGGTGACCAAGGAAGGTTTCGGCGTTTGCAACAACCCAAACAAGGAGAAGAATTAAGAAAGGATGAGAACAAAAGATACAAGTGATTAAATTTCATGTTCTTATGATCTGTCAATCTATGCATGTGTGTTTCTGGATTTTTAGGGTTGTCATACAGTCATAATTTAGATTCCGAAACTTTCACTGCATGTGATGCATGAATCTATGGCACCCAACAGATTCAAATTTAGCTCTCGCTTTCTGCCTCTGTCCTGAACTTCCACCTCTCCACTGTGTTTCTCTCTTCCTCACCCCTTTTATATTCTTTCTTCTCTCAACCGAAGCTCTATTTCTCTGTCTCCTTTCTCTCTATCTATTTCTCCCAGCCAACCCTCTAACCCTCCCTTTTTTTTGTTTAGTCTTTCCTTTTTCTATTTATAGACCAAGTCTAGGTTTAGGGTAGGTTTTATCTGCAACGTCAAAGCCCTGCACGCATTACACATTAGATTGTAAAGGAATAGTCCTAGGGGTGAGTATGGCAGTCACAGGTGTCATTCATTGTCACCCTTGTGTAGCCATCGTGACTTATATGGTCACTGGTTCCATGACTTATGATAGTTGTGTTTTGCATGATGTTTTAGGGTGTGATTTGTTATGTATTTTGTATGAATTTGAGTGTTGAGTGTGCATTTAGGATTTAATTATGTTAGTTTGTGTGTTTAAGTGTTTTTATAGGTTAGTTTAAGTCTTTGAGCTTAATTGTTATATTTTTGAGATACCTTGATGTGTGTGCTAGTGTTGCAAGGCAAATAGGGAAGAACAGTGAAGATTTAAACAGTTTCAGGCCAAAAGACATCGACCATGAGTGTGCACATTGGCCACATTCGTGACAGAAAAGGAAGAGCCAACAGCAGCTAGGCCACGATCGTGTATATTGAGCCACGATCGTGACAGAAAGCATCAAGTCTGGCCACAATCGTGCACATTAGGCTGTCAGCCACGATCATGACACGCAGGGCCACGATCTTGCCCTGTGTTGGGCTGACACAAAAACTCAAGTTTTGAGTAATTTTCGGATCGTTTTGACCCCGAGTTTGACCTAGGGCTGCTACAGAATAAATGAAACATTAGATGGCAGCCACCAGGAGTCTTGGGAGAGCCTAGAGAGTCGTGAAAAATAGTGTTATTCTGTAAAAATCCGAGAGAAACCTAGAGAAAGATCAAGCGATTGAGGAAGGAGACGAAGAAAGAGAGATGTGAAGACAAGTTTAATGCAAAGTGCTTCCCAGAATAGGCAGTTTTTCATAGTCACTACCTCCAAGATCCATTCCGACAATATTTCTATTTGTATTTTGATTTCATTGTTGTATGAAGTTTGAATATCGATTAGGATTACTATTGTTGAGTGTTAATTTGCGGTCTATACTCACCTTCGGGTTTTCAGTTCTTAAGATTTATAAAGTTTATTCGATTGTGTTTCCTTTTGATTTAATTGTGATTCAATTTCGATTCTTCATAACTTGGCAATAAACTCAGAGGGTGAGCCGGTAAAAATCATCAATTTGGGCTAATGAGAGTTAAGTGAATCGATAGGTAGAGAGTTGAATCAACCCAGTAGAGTCGTGTAATGAGAGATCGAGAATAGATTCCCAGTAGGTTAATAGACAATTTAGAACTAATTTAGGTTTTGGACCAATTGCGGATTGAGAGATTGCAATTCCCATAATTTGAATTATGGATTATTAATTAGGGTTAAGAATTATAACTCGAGAGAGAGTAATTCACCCTAGGACTGTCTAAACTCGTTAAGTTGGATAGTTGATAATTGATTAGATTTTCTTTAGTTTCGAATTAAATCTCCCTTTCTCTCACTTAGCTATTTTTAGTTTGGTTTTCGGATTATTTGTTTGAGTTTGCTATTTTGTGACTTTTGGAACTTTAAATTTTCATATTCTATTGTTGATTGTTTTAATTCCTGCTTAGTTATTTGTTTAGAATTATTGTAGTTTAGGACGATCTTAGATTTTAGGACTATTTCCCTTCCTTGTGGGATTGACACCTTCGGTACTATGCCAACGACCCTTGCACTTGCGATAATTACCAAGGTTATAGATAGTAAAACTTAGCACGTGTAACCTTGAGCGAACAACTTACATGGTCATTGGTGTGATCATATAATTAAATGTGTGGCCATACAATTAACATGTCACATCCATTTTCATGCAAAATTCTTCTGATTTCCATGCAACATTCACAAGACAATCCCATTAATATTCACACCATTTTCACTCAATTCACTGCAACTTTAGATTAAAAACACAAGAATTTGTAATCAAAATCAAGGTATGAATGCAAGAAAAATTCAACAGAATTAGACATAACAATTCCCCCACACTTAAACTATGCTTGTCCTTAAGCAAAATAGAGAATACTAAACTATACAAGAAAAAACAATGAAAACAACAATTTTCCCAAATAATGGTCAAAGATATCAATGATCATTTAAATAAACACAACTTGAGAACTTGAAACTTATAATACTCCATGAACAAACTATTCTCCACATGCTTCACCAAAATCAACATGTACTTTAACTCAGAGACCATTAATTAGCGTGATAGATCCTCACTCCACTATATCGTCTCAAACATTTAAAGGTAGGATATATATTCACTCATTGTTTATTTCTTGTAAGGCATCTGATAGTTGTGATTAGCATCAAGTTTTAGGGTTTAATTTTTCATCTATTAAGTGTTAATGTGAGTGTTTAGGTTAGAATTGTGTCAATTTATATGTTAAAGTGTTTTTGTGGGTTAATGTAAGTCTTTTGCTTAAATGTTATGTTTTTAAGGTACTTTGATGTGTTTGTTAGTGTTTTGGAGCCAACGTTGAAGAACGGAGAAGTTTCAAAAACTTTCAGGCTGAAACCATGACCTACAGTTGTGACACAATAGGCCGCGATCGTGATAGAAATATGTGACTTGTGGCACTTGGGCCATGCTTGTGACAGAGAGGTTTGATCCTAGCCACGATCATGGCTTGCATTGGGCAGACGGGAAAACAACTGAAAACATCAAGTTTTGAGGAACTTTTCGGACGTTTTTGACCACAAATGAACCCTAGGGTTGTCAAGGCATTTAAGGAACATAAAGAATAGAAAGAGGAGCATTTTACATCAGCCAAATTTCAAAAATCCTAGAGAGCATATCAAGAGATTTGAGGAAGGAAACAAAGTGAGACACGAAGAAGAAGCTTATGCGAAGTACTTCCTGGAATAGGAGGTTTTTTGTCGTTGTTACCTCTACCATTTCGTTCCAATCGTATTTTCCAACTTGTTTTCAATTTTATTGATGTATAAAATTGAGATAGTTGTTGAGAATATGAATTGTTGAATGTTGAGTTATATCTAAACTCACTTTTGGGATTTTGTCTTGGATATTAATGAAATTTGATTTATTGTGTTTTCGTTGGGTTATTTGTGATTCAATTTATATTCTTAATAATTTGGTAACAAACTGAGAGGGTGAATTGAGTGAATATCATCAAATTGGGCTAACCAGAGTTAGCTAGTTTGATAGATTAAGAATTGAATCAAACCAGTAAAATTGTATAGCGAGAAAGTGTGCATACGTTTCCTGTAGGTTAATAGACAAATTCATATCTAATTTAGGTTTTGGGTAAATTGTGAATCAAGAGACTGCAATTCCATAATCTAATTAGGGATTATTAATTAAGGTTCAAGATTATAACTTGAGAAAGAGTAATACACTCTAGGACTATCTAGACCCAATTCAATAATCTCATAATCAATTAGGTCTTTGTTAAAGTTTAATTAAACCCCCTTTGTCTCAATTAGTAGTTCCTAGGATGATTCTTGATTAGGTTGTGCAAACTGCTATCCTGTTTATATTCTGAATTTAATTTTTGAGATTGATTAATTTTCTGTCTTAGTTTATTTTGAATTGATGTGAATTATGTTCGGCCTTAGATTTTAAGATTAGATTAACCATCCTCATGGGATCGATACCTTAAGTACTACGCGAACGACCCATGCGCTTGCGATATTATTGAGGTTAAAAATAGTAAAACTTATCATACATAAACCTGCGATCAACGTCTGCCATAAGCTTGCTTACCAATCCAATCTCCACCACTTATATCAAACACAAACATCAATTTGAAGGTCTTTATTTAAGTTGTAATAGGGCTAGGCTAAGGGTAGGAAAAAGGAAAATTGCAATTTAAAATCACAAAACAAATTGAACATTTAAAATAATACAGAACAATGAACCATAAAACACTCAATTATTTCCTCTCATTTAAAAAACTAACAATCCCCATTTTTATTTCTCTCCTCTTCTTTTCGTTTTCTAGTCGTCTTCTCTTTCCTTTGCTTCTTTTCTCTTTCTTTTTCTTTTCTTTTCTTTCCATTCTTTTTTATTTCTTTCTTCTCTTTGTATTTATTTATTTTAAATAAGGAAATCAAAAGGAGAAAAAATATAGAGGAGAGATAATTACAACAACCATACCATTCCTAATGCAATAGCCAACTATATGTTATGATCCCTAGCACTTATTCAAGAAATTACTTCCTAAACCCATGAATAACATTTCAAATACTCAACTTGCCTTATGGTAGGTGCAAAAAGAAGATAAATAATTAAGGCAAGACTCATATTGTCGGTTTAAAGAAAGAAAATGTTCAATGTTAAGCTCAATGGGGCTCACTAATGGTAACATTAAGGTGACTTTTCAAGCAAAAGGGGTAAATCTTAGTTGCCTTCATTATTTCAACGTTTGTATAAGTTTATGTGATCTCAAATAATATTTGTAAACAAGTTCTAGAGTTCTTCAATCATGAAACAACATTCTCATAAAAGAACACTTGAATTTGGTGCTGAATATTTCAAAAGGATAAAATTCTTACCAATAAAAAGTGACATTCATCTATTAAAACAAACTAATTTCCTTTTAATTGAAATCCAAGTTAATCAATCTAAGTATGCAAGTACACTCATTCAATCATATTGTGCATTTCTAATCCTGATTAAGTTTATTTACTGACCATGCATCTGTAACTATTAAATGGGAAAACAAACAAGCAAAACACAAATGTCACACTTAAATATAAGCACTAAAACTAAAAGACATTAAACCAGCAAGTAGTAAAAATAATAAAAAGAACAAAGATAGAAATACGATACAAAAGTGTGGGTGGTGGCTGCATTGATGTAGTGTGGAGCATGACTTCCTATATCGAGGAGTGGAGAACATTTGCAAGGAAGACCAATAGAAGAGATTGAAAAGTAGGCCTGTGCATACAAAGCAAATAGGTTAAGTCAAGTTTCACTAAAAAGGAATAACAAACCAATAATTGAAAAACAAAAAAAAAATTATATGGGTTGCCTCCCATTTAACGCTTCTTTAATGTCTTTTAGCTGAACACATCAACTGTCATGCTTAATGTTGATTGTCCAAAGTGATTGATTCCATTGTTTTTTTTCTCTTCATTAGGATTTTTCTCCAAGAATTTTCCAAACACTTCCTTAGTAGCATTGACCATCAATTAGCAACATTCATCACTCTCTTTAATCAAGTCCAACTCCTTTTCTTCTTCTTCCTGTAAAGCAAAGTCAAAATATGTAGCATTAATTTGATCAACAAAAGAACATGATTCAAAAACTGTAGTAGTAAAAATAGGTTCAACATTAAAGATTGAAAATTCTATTATTTTTCCCAAAACAGTCATGCTCACTTTCCCTTTATTCACATCAATCAAGGTATTGGTAGTGGCCATAAAAGGCTTCCCTAGGAGAACAGTGTGCTCCTTCCCTAGCTCTTTAACCTTCCCCATGTCTAGGACAACAAAGTCTATAGGAAAGATCAATCCTCCAACCTTCACTAACACATCCTCTATTATTCCTTTTGGATAACTGAATGATTATCAGTTAATTGCAAACACATGTTTGTAGCTCTTAACTGTCCTAGATCCAATTTCTCATAAATAGATTGAGGAATAAGGTTTATACTCACTATAAGGTCAAACATACCCTTAACCTCATCACCATAACATAACAAAATGAGTTATGAATTCATACTGATATAGTTAATCCTTTTCTTGAAATTTCCTTCAAACCGTATCTAAAATAGATGGAGAAGAATTATATATTGGAAGTTCCTTCAAAAGGGATAGACATATGGACTCACTACCTCACCGTAACCACTGTATCCACACATACATTTGTCCTCTAATAGTATCCCCACAAATATGTTAAGACAACTTTGCAAGTGGTTTAGAGAGGGCAAGCAAAATGTGGTAGCTCCTTCATAGTTCAAGCCTGTTTATAACAGTGTTCAAATCTTTTAGTAATTTAATTAAAATAAAATTATAATTTCAACTAACTTTCATTAAAATTACGACTAATTCTAATTAAATATCAATTGGGTCCAAATAAGATACAATATCTCATATTGGTTCTTATGTATTAAATATCTTATATTTGATCTCAAAGTTTCTCAAGCTTCACAATAAAGTCAAGCTTGATTAAAATATTTTTTCTTCTTTTATCGTTATTTGTATATGACTCATTAAGTTCCTGATTATGCGAACAATGGATATAAATTATAACCTTAAATCATACTCAAGATTAGATAAATTAAAATCCTTTAATTTATCTTTAACTCTCTAATTGAATAATTTATATCAATAAATCAATATTAACATTTTATAACACACCAGGACTATCCAAATATTTATAAAAATCAAAATGATTTTGAATAACTTTTTTATGCATGAGTTTGTCGTATAATTCAATCCTTTTATCATACAATATTTTAATTAGATAGTGTAAGGAAATAATATCAACCTCATTTAGGTCTAATCATAATGATTATCTAGAATTAGTAATTGATTCAATTAATAACATTTAAAATTTTTTAAAGTGTCATTCTACGTTGGCAAATGATTACTCGAATTAATATTAATATAAAAATTAAAAATATCCATAATTACTTTAGGGTGTTAAATCTTCTATTGATCATTCAATTAGCTATATATTGTTCATACTATATATCTAAGAACTACTGATTCAACTACCTTTAAATAGAATATGTCATTAGTATAAAAAATATAAAAATTTCTACATTAAATACTTTGAAAATATAAAGTCAAAAGGTCATTAATATAGTCTTCATCACAAGAAATTCCATTGACATACAAGTAATTTTCAAATGAAATTTTCATAGGGGGTCAATTTAGTAAATTTTCTATAAGAAGTATTCACACATTTATTTAAATATCTCCATACTTTAATTTAAAAGATTGACTATTTCATAAAGAAGAAACATAACGCGTGTTATTCTTTTTATACCGTACTAATGTCCAATAACAATGATTAAGAACAATTTAGAATAAAACATAAATGCAATATAAATCCTATAATCATGATATTATCATAATTTAATTTGCAATATATATTCACTTCATAAACTTTTTTGAATATGTATTAGATAAAAATTGTTTTGAAATAATTATGTCACTAAAAATCAACCAGCGAATCAATTATAATGTACAAATCAACACTAAGTTTATGCTTCTCACCATTAATTAAGTGTTAACTTACGTAGTAAAAGGATAAAATATCATGATTTGAAGATCAACAATACAAAAAGTTATCTAAAATCTTGACATGCCATATATATATATGTAGAGAGAGAGAGAGAGAGAGAGACATAAAATACATTTTACATACATAATTATATGATATTCAAATAAACAATTTTTTATTGATAAACTAGCAAATATATGAAAACTTTATGATATACTTGTAATTTTAAAATTTTCGCTTTTCAAATATTACAACTTTTGCAATTCCAGTCTCTCATATCAGTTTGGTACATCAAAAATCCATATCAGTCGTTCATGTGCTTGTGGACTGTTCTAAAGATAAAAGCATTTGGAATGAGTTGCTGGGCACTGGTGAGAAGAGCCGGTTTTTTAACAACAATTTTATCTCTTGGCTGAGGAATAATTTTGGTCATAACTATCATGGTAAATTTGATGTGGACTGGAATATTGTCTTCAGGGTTGCTTGCTGGAAGATTTGGAGACGGAGAAATGATTTCATTTTTAACAATAGGAGTCATGTTATTTCGATCAAAGTGTCCATGATTATTTGTGCATAGAAAGTCATTGCTCGATCGCTCTTAGTGATGAGGAGAAATCTAAATAGTAGTAGTTCCATTAATGATGGTTAGTGGCATCCCCTAGATACAAATTGGACTTGTATAAATACTAATGGGACGGTTCGTGAAGGCAATAATGTTAGTGCCATCAGAAGGATAATGAGGGATAATTTTGGGTCTTGGCTTGGAAGTTTTCACATGGGTATTCATCAGCTGAGTTGCAAACTATTAATCAGGGTTTGAATATGGCTTGGAATAAACGGAAAAGAAAGTCATTATTTAATCTAATTCTATTGAAACGATTGAAGTTATTTTGCATGGCGTTCGAGCGGATGTTACGAGATATGAGCTAATTGATCAAATTAATCTTCTGGTTGGTAGGGACTGGCTTGTTTGTTTTCTTCACATTCCTAGAAGTGCTAATATGACAGCTGATTACTTTGCTAAGATGGATATTAATGACGTTGGCACTCTTCGTCGGCTATCCCGTCTTCCTGCTGGTCTTATGGCTATTCTTCCTCAAGATAATGTTGGCCTGATTTTGGCTTACTCTCTCTCTCTCTCTCTCTACTGGTTTGTTTTGTATGTTCCTCTTCATATATAAAAAAATAAAATTATCGCGGTAAAACTCATCATGGGAATTGAATTCCGATATTATTCAAACAAAAAGTTCCAGTTTTGACCAAAGTGAGTATGCTCCATCTACTTTAAACGTCGCAGGAAAAAAAAAAAGATATAGGAACAAAATTCGTTACGCTCCTTCCTTGATTTACGAGTTTTGCTGGATGAAGTACGGCCAATTTGAGCGCAGGACACTTAGGTCAAGATTTGTCAACATAAACATACCCAACCCATGACAACATGATATGAACTAGACTAAGCTGTCAACTTTCTCCAGCTGGTAACCCAAAACTTGAAACGTTGGGTTGCGAGTTTCACCCAAAACACAATGTCATGGATGTTAATCTCAAACAATTGGTTCCAGGAGGAGAAAAAAATTCACAGAATTGGTTACCAAGGCAAATGTAAAAGCTAAAACAAATGGTCGAAACAGTCTCCAGACTATTGGAACAAGAAGGAACTGGACCTGTATGTCAGGCAATTCATTCACTGCGCTAATATTGTTAGGCGATAACTTTGAAATGCAACTTACAACGATCAGAGATTTTTAAATAGTAGCATAAGCACTGGATTGGCTGCTTAGCAGTATTTCTGACAAATAATGACTCAGCCATGCCAGACTCCTTTGGAAGCCATTTCATTAGGCCAGGAGAGTCATCACATTGCATATTTCTTCAAATACTGAGAGATATACAAGTTGGGCCAGTTTTCTTGCTTTAGTTCTCAAATAGAGTCAACAGTCACCCGGAAACTACCAAATCTTCCAACAGCTACTAGATCACTAGACTAACATTAGGTATAGCATCACACAATAAGTTCAACAAATATTCAATGAGCTATCAGAATTAAAGTGTGAACCAAGCTGAGGAGAGTATCATACCATTTCAAGGTCCCTAACCATTGAAGTCTGAGATGAGATCTTCCAATTCATCAATAAGAGCTTTATGGCAGAAAAAATATTGCTCCTAATAAGAAAGGGAAAAAAAACAGAACCATTAGAATAACTGAAGGAGAGTGAAATGAGAACTTATTGGCATTTCCACTAAATACTCATATAACTGAAAATGTACTATTGACCACAATTTGCACATATCCTGCCACACCAACCAAGCGTCAAACTCCCAAAAAAGAAAAAGAATAAGATGGGAAAAGATATATCAAAAAAGAGGACGACATAGAATTTAGGTAAATATTCAGTAAAAAGATGTAATGTAGCACAATAGCCAAGAACAGGTAAATAGCAGAAAATGAAAGTAAAAAAAGGAGAGGTAGAGACTGATGAGAGTACAAGGAGATACCATGGTTTGAACCATCCCAATTCGTTGAGACCTAAAAATGGAGATAGTGTTAGCAAGATCTAAAGCAGACAAATCACCAATAAGAATTCGCTGAATTGTATTGTGAATCGCACAGTATGTCCCAGTTCTACCAATACCAGCACTGCATGAGAAAGAAATTGTCACAGCTGTGGAAATAAATACCAATAAGACCGAAATGAACAGAAGAAACAAACATAAAGTGAACCTGCAGTGAACCACTATTGGGCCAAGACTGGGTGGTAAATGATATAATCTCTTCAAAATTTCTCGCACAGCAAGAGTGTCCTTTGGGACTCCATGGTCGGGCCATTCTGGATAATGAATATGCAAAACAGAGAGGGGCAGCTCCTCTGACTACAACAAAAATAACAAGTAATTTTTTGTCAGTACATAGAAGGGTGTGTGAAGTGCCCAAATATAGAGTTCCAGAAAGCAACAAAGGAAAGACGAATGGCAGCAAATGCACTCAGCAGCTTCACATCAAGTGCCATTGCCATATTGCAATAAATAACATATCCAATCTCTTAAAATCAAGCAAATGGACATAGAATAGACCGCTATTGACAATTTTCCTTTTGAAAAAATCTAGATGCAGTTTCGTACACATACATAAAAATCCAGGGCTTCACCTTCAATTTGTTTAATAATAAGCATAGAATTATAGACAAAGAAAGTACAATCATCAGGGATTTTCTCAACTCAGATACTATGTGAAACAAATTCTTAAGTTTCACTGGCCATTCATCAACCACGAGCAGTCACTCCATTCCTGACCCATCAACCAAGGAGAAAGAGCAAGAAAACAAAACAAAATAGTGGAAAAACAACTTGAGGTTCTCCAGGGCCACAGACAAATATTCTGGTAAGGAAGATTCAGTCAGTAATTCTTTGCAGACTGGAATCAACCTAAGCACCAACCAAAACATGTATGAAAGTTTTTGCACTTTTTTCTTTCTGCGCATAGAAAACTAAGAATGGACATATGTTCTAGTTATTACCCTCAAAAAAAAAAAAAAAAAAACTCCCCATACCATCAATAAAAATAAAGAACAAGAAAAGAACACAAATAGAGAAACAAAAAATTATGAGGATTTCCATGACCAAAGACAGGAATGCTCCACTAGGAAAATTCAATTAATCTATACAAAAGAAATCAGCATAAGCACAAAGCAAAACACCAAAAAAATTATCCTATTTTGTTTGAATAAGTATAAAACAGTTAAATGCTTCAGTCATTACCTTCAAACAACCAAAGACACTAAATGCTTTAGTCATTACCCCTCCAGCAACTGAAGACATGAAATGCTTTAGTTATTACGCTCAAACAACCAAACACATTTTACTTCCACACCATCAATCAGTTTCATAGCACACGGCCTAACTCCACATACAAAGGAGAGGTCCTGTCTACTTCTTAATTGACTAGATTACCGTTGGACGATGGCTGTACAAAGGATATGAATTATAGACTCAATTTCCTTTCTTCTCAAACAGCAATTAAACTAATTTACTTTCCACAACTTCTCTATTTCTATTTTTCTCCTGCTAAACAGTGAAAGTTAGCAATTGCTAACTTCAAAAGCAACATGAATTCAACAGTTCCTTTCCATGTCTGGATCCTACAAGTATAATGAATGTTTAGAAAAGCAGATACAAGCAAAATAAGCAAGCAAAAAGAAATACTCTACAATAGTTACTGTTCTTAACTAGCTATGTTAAAAAGAGAGAAAAATATGATATATCACACTCAAAACGCAATTATGAAGACCACATAATGAATTTTCCACACAGCAAAAATGTGACGGATCTGCTAAAAATTCTTAGGCCCTGTTTTGCAATTAGCTGATTGCATTAGCTGTTAGCTGATTCTATCAGTTGTTAGCTGATAGTTGATTAATATCAGCTGATTAGACTAACGGATTACATTAGCTGTTTGTTAGAGATGTTTGATAAAATTAACTATTTATATGTAAAATGACCAATGAGGATATAACTTTAAAAAATTATAAATACATAAATATTATTTCGTTGAATATTTTTATAAGAATTTAAAATTTAGATATTTAATTTTACAACAATTAAATTTATGACTAATAAAAACATAGGATATATAATAATAATAATAATAATAATAATAATAATAATAATAATAATAATAATAATGTTTCTCAAAAAAAAAAAAATAATTGACAGGTTGAAGATTTTTAGGTGTTTGGAGAAGTCGGCTTGACTAGATTTTGGAAGATCTACATACGAATCATAACTCTCTCTTTTAAAGTGAAAAACCTAAGGCTACGAGTTGCTTAAGATGAGAAATGAGTTTGAGAGCACAATAGTCTTCGAGTAAGATTTTTATTAGCTAATAGGTTGAAACGCTACTTTTAGGAGCTTTTCAAAAAATAGCTGGTTGGGTTGAATCAGCCAACCTAACCAACTCCTAACCAAACAAGTATAATAGTCAAACAGCTAATACTCTTTAATCAGCTGAAATATACCTTAAAAGCTATCTACCAAACACCCCCTTAATACCTAATGACAAATGCTTCTATTTGTAAAGATCTCACTTATTATATCAACAACAATATCCCAAGCCTTTTGACTTCATTGGTCTTTTGTTTTCTTTTTTGAGCAGCTAAGATCCTAAAACATCTTGAATTTAAAACAAACATATGAACAGAAACCCATAGTTAAAGAAAAACAAGGAGAAAGCTTAAATAATTGCCTTTTCCAACCCTTAAAGAAATGAAATCTTAGTTACCTTGCATGAATAACAAGAAATATGATCTACCTCTAGTAATTTAATAGTATCATTCATATACATTAGAACATGAAAATAAATCTAGGCATTTCATATGATTTTTATCGAAATATTGGGCCCATAAATGTCTTAAAGAAGGATCTACATGAAACTAGCACCTTCAATTGCCTCAAAATGAAACTAAAAATCCCACATTACGGTCTTACTGATTCTCCTCAATTTAGAATCATAAATATGTTCATTGTATCTTACTTAAAACCTAAAACTATTTGAATATAATTATGTATGAAGATCAAGGATTGCCATCCAAATATCCAGAGTATTGAAATCATACCAAGGTGAGAAGAGGCAGTGTACAAATGAGGTTTAACTACTCTGCTACTTCTATCTCATAGGATACCATGCATACACATCTGTGTATGTCATTACATTTACCCATAAACACACCTGGCTGCAACATTTCACATATTTGGCTTGACTAACAGTCCACATGCCAGTATCAAGAAATAGATCATCTTGTAAATTTGTTTGGCTCTTTTGTACAAGATTAAAATAAACTCACGTCTTTATAGGCCACATCCAAGTTTCGCAATATCAGTGAAGTGTCGATAGATCTCAACCATTTGGTGACTATACAAATATTTCCAAAATTTCTAGGACCATCTTCTGCCTGAAAGTAGTCTCCACATTTTACCATCTACGAATAAATGAAAATTAACAAGTCATTGTCAAATTTAAAATAGTAATAAAACATAAACAACACTCAGCATTCAAATATAGAAAAGTAAGTAAAAAAAATTCAACAAAAATGGCATCATCTAGTATCTGCTTTCATGGTTCACTCACAAAGTCAGGAAAACATGAAATATAGTGTTCAATATGAGTAGTGTTCTATTGCTATATTGTTGATGATTATTGTTTAGGTTATTTTGGAGATATATTATATTCTTGGATTGGCTTCAATGTCTTTACAACTTTTGCATCTACCGTGATATTGTGAAGAGAATGATAATGCAAATCAAGCCTATTAAGGGAATAAGCATGGTACCCATTCTTTTCCAGTGAAATTTCCAAATGCTTAGCAACTGTTCAAAAGCAATAGCATATACTATGGATGCAAAGTATTAAACTAAACTCAACATAGTAACGTACCCTATAGTTGTCAACTAAACGCGTAAGCATCACAACTGCAGGGGAATGATTCTGAAATACCATCTCCCAGAAATCCTCAAAGGTGTGTGGTAGTGGACCTTGTGTGGCAATAAACTGAGAAACACCATCAGAAGTCTGCAAAAGACAGCAAATCTATAATGAATGCAATAAAAGGGCACATTACTAGCAACTCATTTACATTTGTGTATACAAGCAAAAGGAACAAAATTACTAGGTAACTCCTACCTTGACGAAGCTTGCATTTATGTATCCTCTTGCTGATGATCGATAATCCTTACATGGATTCAGAACGACCCTATTTTCGTCAACTGAAATCAATAACAGCTTAAAAATCAACTAGTCACAGTGTCTTCAAGTATGATGATGTCTCAAGAAATTGGAAAAGCAGCTTACATGGGATGACATCCATGTAACGATTTTTGCTCGTATTGACCACATCAAGAGCTACCTCACAGCTCCCTGCCATTTGACGTGCGCTTATCCTTCTTGCCTACACCCACATTACACCAGAGCACCAAAAAGCATGTTATGAGCTTTGTCGATTAGAATCTAAACTAAATCCTGAATTTTATGGGAACTATGAGCCTTTTATATTTCCAAAGCATTCATTTGATGCATAATCATCCTACATACTTATTGTGTGATAGCATTGCATAAAACATTGATTAAAAAGCACAGGTACTTAGGTTTTCAGAAGAAATAAGCAAATAAAAAGTGCCAATAACAATTATTTATCCAATTAAAACACATGCCTCTCTGTTTCTATCGACAGAAAGATTCGAGGCATCGTAATGAAAAGAAGAGGCTCTGCAAAACAGTTATAAAGCATTTAATATTTAAGTTGCTAGGCTCACAAACTTTTTACTCCCCCTATAATCTTTGTTACTGGAACCAAACATAGAAGTTTGCCCCTCAAAGAATAACACTTTCAATATTTACTTTTTCACTTTTCACTCATTTATTCGGTAGCCAAGCGCAAGCAAAACTTTCAATAATGACACAGCAGGCGATAATTCCACGGCAGACCTGCAAACCAGCAAACTCTTGGGTAATTTTCTCTGGACAGCGGAGCTTGTCTTTGAGGAACCCCAGAGCCTGGGAGCAGTACTTGTACTGATCGGAAGTCAGAGAAAGCCTCGGTGGAGGATCGGGAGAGAACTCAAAACGTCGATGGAGTGGATTATCAGGAGATGCGTTGGCCATCGCCGATCTCCGAGAACGGCGGTAATGAGCACGAGAAGAGATGAAATTTCCCAGTTGCAGTAAGTGTAGCGTCGTTGTGCTTGATTTGAGTTTGGTTTCTTAGTTGTACCGAGGTCCGATGGTGAAGTAATATTTTATAATATTTAAATAACCTTTTTATATAATTAATATTTAAACAAATAATCTAAATTTACATTATATTTTTTTAAAAGCTAGAAACCGATTTATTAATCAATTTTAAAACTAGAAACCAATTTGTTACCAATCTAACTACTAAATTAATTATTAGGATATTAATTGTTTAGACACTAATTATTACAAAAATGAAAGTAACATAAAAGAAAACAAAGAAGCAAAAAGTATTAAAAAAATACATAATTTGACCAATTCATATGACATACGTCTACAAACAAGTAGGAATGGCAATTAGACCCTAGCCTAACCTAGCGCGCTCCCGGATTGACCAAAACTCGAGACAGGCCTTGGACTTAATTTTTCAAAAAAATTTAGCCTTAAGTAGGGTTCAAGCTAAGGCTGCCCAAGCTCGACCTGAAGTCTGAAAATGACATCATTTTTGCATTTTAATTTAGAAAATCAGGCCAGGCCGAATCAGGCTTCGGCTCTTGTCTTCTGCCTTAAGTCCGATCAGGCCTTAGGTCATGCCCAGCCCCAACCATCCTTACAAACAAGGAGACCGATCATTTATTACTTGGGAAAAAGTCATATAAGGATAACAGATAACGTGAGCCTTTAAAAGGTTCTCTCCAAAGGTTCTGTTTAAAGTTTTTCTTTTTAATGTCGCTCTAAAAATACCTTTATCAAACAATTTGTAGACTAAATTACCTATAAGAAATCTAATTATAGTACAAATTTATTACTAGAGAAGTCTATAAATCATTAATATTATATTTTCATAGATATCTAGTGACATTAAAACTCCATTTCACTAAAAATTTAAGGTCAATGAAACTCTATTTCACCAAAATTCAGGACTCATTTACAATTCCCTACCTTTAATTTTTCAACATCTAAGTAACACTTCCTACCATACAAGCTTTCAAAGGCTTTAAGTTTAGTGAACTTCACCAAGTCTAATTTATGTTAAGAACTTTTATGCACGCAATGACTTTATCAACATATCAACTGCATCCTTCAAAGGGTGAATCTTTTCATTGAGATTTGACCAATATAGCTAATTTTCTGATCGTATGAAATCTTACATCCTTCACCATAGCTCCATCTGTCTATCTTTTTCGTGACTTTTTATTGACCTTTAAAAGATAGTTCCATCCTCCTTACCAATGATTAGAGAATACATAACTGAGTCTTCCTAACCATATCTCCTAAGCTGCTTAATGGTCCTTCTAACTCAATCCTTAGCAATACCATGTTGATGCTTTCTTCTTAATATTGTTCTATCTCTTGACACATCCTTTCCATATGTTTTCCTTAATATATGTCACTCCTCAAACACTTTTTAAACTTTTTACCAAGTGCCCGAAACTTAAGAAAGATCTATCTTCTTATGTTCAATAAGCTGTCTTTACAAAGTTTTGTCATCTCTTGCTTAACAAGATGACCCATATATGCCATATTGTAGGACTATCTTTCTTTCCTAAAGATTGAGATACAACTACCAATCTCATTATTATGTCTCTTATTAATATGTACATGTCATTATGTAATTTTGCTTTCATGACAATGCACGATTTACCGCGTTAAGCTACTCATCATCACCAAAATACTTTTATGGAAATCAGATTCTTTTGAATCTCAAGAATATACTATGCATCTATTGTTCTAACAATTTTATCGTGCATCTTGATTTGCACTAAATAACTTCCTTTATTAGCATGCTCTCCATCATCACCCAATATGATGGTATCACTCAATTCTTACAAGGAAAAAACTAGATCGTACTGGGAGTTATATGATAAATTGTGCTAGTATTTATCACCCATCTATTTGTAGAATCGAAATTCTTCAAAGTCAAAACATCACTACTGATCATAAATTTTTTATATGAAAAAGCTTTAATAATAAACTTCGATATTTTTGCAAGCACACTGGTCGTTCGCATAGTACCTAAGGTGTCAATCTCACGAGAGGGTTAATCTAATCTTAAAATTTAAGGTCGAACACAATTCGCAAAACTCAAAATGAACAAAACTAAAACAGAGAATTATTTCAATCACACAATCAATTTCAAGAATCAAATTTGAAAATATAAACAAAACAATAAGTGCAATACCCAATCGAGAATCAACCTAAAAACTACCAATTAAGAGGAAGGGGAAATTTATCTGACTTTAATGAAAACCTAATTGATTATGAATTTATTGGATTATAGGTTCTAGACGATCCTATTACTCTCTGTCAAGTTATAACCATTAACCCTAATTAGATTATAAGAATTGCAATCTCTCAATTCATAATTTATCTAAAATCTAAATTAGATCTTAAGTTTTCCAAAAAACTACCAAAACTTATGCAAGATCTCTCTCTACACAAATTTACTGGTTTGATTCAATTCTTGCCCGATTAAATTACCTAACTCTCGTTAGCCCAATTTAATGACTTTTCACTTGACTCACCCTCTTATTTTGTTACCGAATTATGCAAGTGCATAATTGAAATCATAAGAAATCCAATAAAAACACAACAATCAAATTTCATTAATATCAAAGACAAAATATCCCGAAGGTGAGTTTAGACAAACCCTTAACACTCAACAAATCTATCATCTATAGTTATCTCAAATTTTATATAATCATAAAAGTTGAAATTAAACTAGAAATAGACTCAGAATGGATGACGGAGGTAGTAACACAGGAAACCTCCTGTTTTAGGAAGTACTTTGCATAGGCTTCTTCTCCACGTCTCTCTTCCTTCGTTTCTTCCTCTATCGATAAAGCTCTCTAAGGTTTCGGGATTGTGGCTGATGCAAAAGCTGCTTCTCAATATTCTTCTTGTTCTTTTAAATACCTTGGCAGCCTTATGATTTTTTCGAGGTCGAGACAGTCAAAAAAATTCCTCGAAGTTGACGTTTTCTCTTGTTTATGTCGTATGCCTGCCACGATCGTGGTCAGCATCCAACCCTTTTGTCACGATTGTGGCAATTAGGCCGTAATCATGGGCTGTGGCAAGTCTTCTATCATAATCGTGTGGCTCTTGTGTTTCTGTCACGATCGTGACCTATTGGGTTGTTATTTTGTCCAGAAAGTCTCCAAAACTTCTTCGTTCTTCGATGTTGTCTCTAAAATACTAACAAACAAAGTAAGGTACCTCAAAAACATAATATTTAAGCTTAAAGACTTATACTAACCCTTAAACACACAAACTAACACAATTGTAACCTACATATATACTAAACAATCAAATTAACACTTAATACATAATAAACTAAACCCTAAAACATGATGTAAATCACACTTATCAACATTCCCACACTTAAATGTTTGCTTGTACTCAAACAAACAAAATAATAAACACACAACACACAATGCAGTAATGAGACAATGGCTTCGACTTCATGAAATAAATTTAACTTCAAACATAATGATCAAGTTGTATGAAATCATTAACAAGCAAAATTTGCATCTAGGGGCTTTTAACTAAATATACAAATTAATCCAGATCCAAGTGTTAATTTATTTACACTTTTTAATTGCACGCACACATTAATAATTCTTCGGTCATTCATACTTTGTAACTACTCCTAAGGACGTTTTCATGAACAGTCAAGCTATTATAAGTTCGGTAGGTTTTTATTAAGAACTTACACATTTTGCTTAATTTATTTTTTAAACAAGGATCTATTTTTTTTACTTGAGACAAACATTGGTGATGAATGTCGATTTGATTACTCAACTAAGTCATTTTATTAAACATCTTGGTTGAAACATCATTATAGTTTTTTGACATTGAGGCATACATTTGTGATGTGTGTCAATCCAGTTACTTAGCTATATCACGTTCTCAACTGGCTACTAGCTCTATTCATAACCTGAAGGCCAGTAGAATAGTTATTTATTTAGTAATTTTTTATTTTTACCTACCTTGTTGTTTTAGCTACTCGTTTCCGTGAAAAAATACTGGTAAAGCTACTTACGTTGAAAGGCCTCAAATTATGAATGACTGTGGAAATTTAGAGGGTGACAAACTTACACTAAATCTTAATTAAGCTGTATATTTATCCAAAAACCCCAATTCACTACTTTTGCGAGCTAATGATTCTTTATAGCCTAATAGACTATGTTAAAAATTAAATCAATTCCAATCCGTCTACGCTATTTGACACATTTATACAATTCACAAAATGCAACCTAACAACTATCATACAATATGCAACATCACATTCAAAATAAACACAAAATTAGGGTTTTTGTGTGTTTTTTTTAATGTGATGTTGCATATTGTATGGTCGTATCAATGTGAGAAGGTACAACAAACACATAAAGGAAAGAAGAAATATAAATGATTGTAAAACAAAAACAAAAATGAAGACAAAATAGAAAAAGAAAATGGGTTAAAACAAAATCTCATGGAGATGGAGGCATGGATGGTGTTGGAGGCAGTAATTGAATGCCCTGAGCCTCAAAATATCTATGGATCCGATAGATATCCAGGCTCAGATGTCTTTGTGATCGGGCCATCTCCTTCATCATTTTGGTGTTCTCTCTAATTGTCTTGTTGTTTTCAGAGATTGCATCTAGGACTTTCTTCTACCCGATTCTTCTTCTTCCTCATCGGACTCTTCACTGTTCAAGTCCTCTTCTACCTGTTGAGGCAACGATGAACTCAAACATGCCTGACTGGACCTAATCTTAACATATGTCTTTTGACTGATATCCCTAAGTTTAATGTTGTGGGAATGAAGGATTTAGCCTGCCATAAGTGGTGATGGTTTAGGAAGGGAGATTGACCGTTAACCTGTAACAATCCACACCATAATATTCAACAATGGAAGACACCAGGTACCTCATACCTAAATTGTTGCTCCTCTTGTGCAGAGTTGCAACAATAACGTTTAGCATATGTGTGGATGCGCACATCGAAATGCTGTGGTCCATGCACCACAACATAAAAAGTTCCTTTGTGGAACACTTGTTGGTTTCTGATTTATCAAAAACTAGTTGACACATGAATTTGTACAGCAACAAGTGTTCGTGGGTCCTTATTATGTTATTGTAAGCATTCTTGGCATTAAATTGCTCTATTATAGTGAGCTTATTCCAATAGCAAGAAGGATAAAAATCATCATATTGATCGATAATGGAGGATTTAGGGAACCCACACATATTGCATATGATTTTTATGTTCAGTTCATAAGCTCTTCCTCGCAACCTAAACCACATCTCTTTGGGGTTCCTAGGTTTATAGGGAAGGGAAGTGAAAATTTTTAAAGTTAGCTCCTGGTAGACAGGAAATTAGAAATGAATAAACTTGGCCTACTGGATTTGTTTAGCTAAGTTATTTACCTTATCACGCAATTCTAAACTATTGAGCGTCTCAAAATCAAAATATTTGGGAGCTGCAATTTGTCTAGAATTGAGGGATCTAAAACGAATACCTTCTTTCTTTGTGTAGATTAGGAAGGGTTCTCTGAAATTTGCTGCTCTATTCCTCTCCCTCATCCTGTAACTTGGTTACGTCCCAATGATTGCTCCCGTCTGGCTGATTGCTTGATGAGCGACATAGTTGCTTGTGAATAGATAGAGTTTGGAAGAAATTTCAGAGTTTGAAAAATTTTAGAGAGACGTGAGAGTGTTCATAAGTTTGAATCTAGAGCGATAAAGCGAAAGTGAAAGTGAATGAAAAAGTAAAGTTAGAAATAAATATATAGGTAGTTGGAGGGTGAAACGGTAAAAATTTCTTTGAAATTTGCGTGTTATTGTGCCCCGCAATTTTCCACCAATTCTTCATTTTTTCTTCTTTTGTTCCTTTCACCTTCTATTGAAGTACTATTTCCTTCCAATTTTATTATTTGGAAACAAAATAATCCTAACTGCAGAATTTAAACTTTCTAACAAAAACAATCTATAAAAATAAAATTCCGTAGGTTGCCTCCCATGCAGCGTTTATTTTAATGTTGGTAGCTCGACACTCTTTTTAGCTCACGGTGCTTCGGACGAATGATCCAATGGTGGTGTAGTTACTAATCTCATAATTTGTACCTGAACTGCCACGTTACGGTTTCCACCTTCCTTATGATTCTCCTTTCCTCGCCATCTTTTACGCAAGTGCTTCTTCCTGAATGCATTCCTAGGATCCTTGATATTTTTGCATTCTCCTTGAGGTTCAGGTTCCTTGATATCTGTTAGGGGTAAAGGAGAACAGTAGTCTTTCTTAGACACCTTGGAGGTTAATTGCTCCTTTCCTACTCTTAGAGTTAATTCACCCCATCAATGTCAATGATTGAATGAGCAGTGGCTAGGAATGGTTGTCTAAGAACTATAGGGGTTTCCACATCTGCTCCAATGTCCAATATATAGAAGTCTTTGGAAAAGGTAAATTTATCAACTTTTAAGCGTACATCCTTTATGGGTACTAACTCTCTTAACCCCAACTTTTGACTAAAGGTGTAGGGCATCATGTTTATACTCGCTCCCAAATTTGTGAATGCCCTATCTATGATGACTCTATTGATACTGCAAGGGTTATAAAAAGCCCTGGGTCCTCCTTTTTCTATGGTATGTGGGGTTTTCTTCTAATATTCACTCCTTAACCTTCTTCTTGACAGATTCCTTTAATGTGAGCTTTGTTTGTAGTTGTTCCGTCACTTCCTTGAACTTGTTTAATTAAATCTCCTTTAAATTCCTTGCTACCCTCTTTGCAAATAACTCCCACTGAGCAAAAATAGGGAGTGGAAATCCAGATTGAGTTGCCTTAATTGGTTCAATGACTAGCTTACTTGGAAGGAATTCTTTAATTACTTGACCTTCTCCTTTATCTTTATCTTCATCTTCCTTTACCTATCCAAGTTCCATATCTTGGGTTTGACTGATAACCATGATTTGTTCTTTCAGATTAGACTCGCTATTGCTTAGAAGGGTTCCAACATTCCGAGTAGATATTGCTTTTGCTAATTGACCTACTTGGACCTCTAAATTGTGTATTGACTAGGCATGGTTCTTTGTTACTTGCTCAAATTTGTTTTCGAGCCTCCTATATGCATCCTCCATGCCTACAATTTTATCGAAAATCTTATCTAATTGGACTCCATCGAGCTTAATTTATCTCGTTGGAAGCCCAATTGTCCTTGAGGTCTGAACTATCCTTTAGCATTGTTCATCCAAGAGAAGTTAGGGTGATTCTTCTACCCAAGGTCATAAGTGTTAGAGTAGGGATTATTTAGGGTGATTCTTCCACTTGAGGTTATAAGTGTTGGAGTAGGGATTGTTTCCCCCTCCTCGTCCATATTACGCTCCTATATAGTTTACTTTCTTCAGATCGCCTTCCTTCATTAAGTAATAGTCCACGATATCATGGTCTATGTGTCCACAAAGCTCACACTTGAGTTATACAGCCTTTATCAGAGCTGAGGATGATGCCTTTATGTTGTTTAGCTGTCGCGTCAGGTTGTCAATCTTTGCTTGCATTTGTCATTTGATTGACTTTAACAATTCCTTTTTGCTCTCTGAAGGTAGCCTGCCTCGCTAGTTCATCCACAAACAACTGTTGCTCACTATCTCCTCTATCAACTCTTTTGCTTCATCAACTATTTTCCTCATCAGTGATCCTTTCAAGGCCATGTAAATTATGCCTCTCATATGTGGGTTGACTCCATTCTAGAACATTTGCAACAAAAACTCCTTGGGTAAATTGTAATGTGGGGAACTTCCGTTGTAAATCCTTGTATCTCTCCCACGCTTTGTAAATTGATTCCCCATCACCCTGTTGTAAATTGGTAATTTCCTTGATAATCTTGGTGGTCTTGGTCACAGGGAAATACTTATCTATGAATGAATGAACTAGCTGATCCCACGTCGTGAAATTGGCTAAGTTCAATGAATGATACTTGCCTTTGCTCTATCTCTAAGGGTAAAGGGAAACTGCCAAATCCTGAGCACTTCTTCCCACATCTGATGCTATCGAAAGGTACCACAGATTTCTAGAAAGTTCACTATATGTGCATTGGGGTCTTTATTTTCTAATCCATAAAACTGTACAGTTTTCTAAAGCATATTTAAGAGGGTTGATTTAATCTCAAAATAGGTTGCTTGAACAGGTGGCCTAACTACTCCTCGATTTGTCGTATTGAACCCCGATCTCATGAAATCCATGAGGTTCTATTGATGACGTCCTTTGTTCACTCCGTGCTCCACGTTTTGCTGAAATTCCTCGGCCATTGCTGATTTTATAATCTCTTCTTCTTTTTCTTCTAATCGAGCTTTCCTAAGGGTTCGTTCTAGTTGAGTAATATCTAAGTCTAAATTTTCAACTGCACGACTCGAACCTGTTATGACTTTTGCATTCATGCAAGAGCATGATTTATGAAATAGAAAAGAAAGAACGAAAACAAAAATTAAAAACTAATCTAAACACCTTAAACTATAGAACTAAATTAATTGTCTCCCTGACAACGGAGCAAAAAACTTGATCACAAGTTTCCAATATGAAAAGTTTTAATAATAAACTTTGATATTTTTGCAAGTGCATGGCTTGTTCACGTAGTACTTAAGGTGTCGACTCATGAGTAGGGTTAATCTAATCCTAAAATCTAAGGTCAAACACAATTCACAAAACTCAAAATAAACAAAACTTAAGCAGAAAATATTTCAATCACACAATCAATTTCAAGAATCAAATTTGAAAATATAAACAAAACAGTAGATGCAACACCCAATCAAGAATCAACCTAAAAGATACCAATTGAGAGGAAGGAGAAATTTCTCCAACTTTAATGAAAACCTAATTGATTATGAATTTGCTGGATTACCGGTTCTAGACAATCCTAGGGTTAATTACTCTCTCTTGAATTATAACCATTAACCCTAATTATTAACCCTAATCAGATTATGGGAATTGCAATCTCTCAATTTACAATTCATACAAAACCTAAATTAGATCTTAATTTGTCAAAAACACTATTGAAACTTATGCAAGATCTCTCTCAACATAAATTTATTGGTTTGATTTAATTCTTGCTCGATTAAATCACCTAACTCTCGTTAGCCCAATTTAATGATTTTTCACTTGGCTCACCCTCTCAGTTTGTTACCGAATTATGCAAGTGCATAATTGAAATCATAAGAAATCCAATAAAAACACAACAATCAATTTCATTAATATCAAAGACAAAATATCCCAAAGGTGAGTTTAGACAAATCCTCGACACTCAACAAATCTATCATCTATGGTTGTCTCAAATTCTATACAATCATAAAAATTGAAATTAAACCAGAAATAGACTCGGAATGGATGATAGAGGTAGTAACAGGGGGAATCTCCTATTCTGGGAAGTACTTCGCGTAGGCTTCTTCTCCACGTCTCTCTTCCTTCATTTCTTCCTCAATCTCTAGATAAAGCTCTCTAAGGTTTCGGGATTGAGGCTGATGCAAAAGCTCCTTCTCTGTATTCTTATTGTTCTTTAAATATATTGACAACCCTAGGGTTTTTCTGAGGTCAAAACGGTCTGAAAATCCCTCGAAAGTTGACATTTTCTCTTGTTTGTGCATCTGTCCGATGTAAGCCACGATTAGGACACGATCGAGGGCTATGACATAGTCTTCTATCATGATCGTTGCCCATATGCCACGATTGTAGGCTAGCTCCCATATTTCTGTCACGATTGTGAGTCATTGTTTCGGCCTGAAAGTCTCCAAAACTTCTTCGTTCTTTAATATTGGCCCTGAAACACTAACAAACACATCAAGGTACCTCTAAAACATAATATTTAAGCTCAAATACTTATACTAACCCATAAAAACACTTAAACACACAAACTAACACAATTCTAACCTAAACACATACTAAATAATCAAATTAACACTTAATACATAATAAACTAAGCCTTAAAACATGATGTAAATCACACTTATCAACTACCTTTTCCATTCTTTTCGTTAGAACTCTCATGCACTATAATAACACTTGTTTTTCCATATGTTTTCTTTTTTTCGTTTTCATTCTTATACTATGGATAATCCCTCTTAAAGTATCTTTTAACTTTGCATTTAAAACATCAAATACCTTTAGCTTTTGATCTAGATCTTGACTTCTTATAATTCCAAATCCCTTTTCCTTGTTCCTACTTTTACAGACAACCAGACCCAAAAATGATGCATATTTATATGTGCTACAAACCTTTTTCGTCAATTTCTTAGGCTATAAAGAATGGACCCTTTAAATCACTAATTGGAATAGTCTCTCAATCGTTTATCATGGTACTAATAAAATTCTCATATGAATTAAGTAAAGATTGAAAGAGAATTACCTTTTCCATTCTTTTTGTTAGAACTCTCATGGACTATAATAACACTTGTTTTTCCATATGTTTTCTTTTTTTCGTTTTCATTTTTTCGTTTTCATTCTTATACTATGGATAACCGCTCTTAAAGTATCTTTTAACTTTGCATTTAAAACATCAATTACCTTTAGCTTTTGATCTAGATCTTGACTTCTTATAATTCCAAATCCCTTTTCCTTGTTCCTACTTTTACAGACAACCAGACCCAAAAATGATGCATATTTATATGTGCTACAAACCTTTTTCGTCAATTTCTTAGGCTATAAAGAATGGACCCTTTAAATCACTAATTGGAATAGTCTCTCAATCGTTTATCATGGTACTAATAAAATTCTCATATGAATTAAGTAAAGATTGAAAGAGAATTATGAATTGATCCTTATCTTTAATATTAATCCCATCACTTTATAGATCCGAGATGATCTGACCAAAATTATCTATGTGATCTTTTGCCTATGTACTTCCTTACATCCTTAAGGTATACAAACATTGGCTTTGATATAATTAATTTATAAGTGATCTTTTCTAATACTTACTTTCAAGTTATTTCCATAAAAAAGCAACAATTGTATCATCAACCACCTTTTTCAAGTCCTCATCTTCCAAACTTAACAATATTGTGTTGTGTGCCTTAGATAAAATGTTTCCCTTCTCTAATATCACCAAATTCTCTAGCAGTTTTTTTTTCTCCTTTGACCTCTGTTATGCATCTCTATTGAACAAAAATTGCTATAATCTTCACTTTCCATATAGTTAAATATTTTGATCCATTAAACTTCTTAATATCAAACTTATGTAAAGACATCCTAACAACAAACCTTAGCTTCATAAGGATAATTTAGGCTTTGACACCAATTGTTACACCATCATTTGCTTTAATACTAATTATTACAATATTAATTGTTTTGATAACAATTATTGCAAAAACAAAAGGAATATAAAAGAAAATAAGGAAATAAAAAACAAAAATGTTCACATGCCTTGACTAATCTATGCTACCTAACACAACTTCCCTAAGGTTCTCTCTTAGATCCTTTAAGGTCACTCTTCCAAATCATTTATCAAACTATTTAGAGACTAGAGTAACCTATAAGAAGTTAAATCATGTTGAAACTTTATTATCATAGAAGCTTAAGGTCATTAATGGTCTATTTCCACAGATGCCTATTGACACTAAAACTCTATTCCACCAGTAGCTTAGGGACACCAAAATTCTATTTCTCTCTCTCTTTTATATGCTTCCAAGTTTCATGAGCGTTACTTCATTTCCTTATGTAGTTTTCTTATTTTAAAGGTATAGTTACCTCTCTTAACTAAATTAGTTGCATCAACTCTTAAGTATCAATATACTAGGTAAGTTGACTTACTCTATTTAAGATATGTCTCACCTTGAAAGAATAGTTGAATTAATTTGTCTCACTTTATTAGGACAATTACCTAACTTGAAAAGCAATCACAAAGATTAATTGTCTCACTTACCTAGACTAATTATGTTATTCTTGGACATCCAATAACGTATATATATGAAAGAAAAATACCTAAAATATTTCTTTTTTTGACATCTAATAATTTATAAATGAGTGAGAGAAACAAAGGGAGAGATTGAAAAAGAGAGGAAGAGGGGGATAGAGGGATAAATATAGGAGAAGAGAAAAGAGAAAAAGAGGGAGAGTGTGGAAGAAAAAAGGATAAAATGAAGAACATATAACTTCTTTAAGTTATATAAAAAAATAGAGAGATCAAGAAAAAATGGGGAGAGAAAGAGAAACTTTTAAGTGATGGAAAAAAGTATAGAAAGAAAGAGAAATAAGAAAAGGAGACTTATCACTGTAGAAATGAGGGAGAGAAAGAATAAGAAGAGAGTATTTTATCCCTTTAACTTTAATAGGTTAGAGATTGAGGTTCTAGTAGAGAGATCAAGAGAAAAAAGGGGAAGAGAAAGAGAAACTTTTAAGTGATGGAAAAAGGATAGGAAGAAAGAGAAATATGAAAAAGAGACAAATCGTTGTATAAATGACGGAGAGAAAGAATAAGAATAATAGAACAATATTTTATCCCATTATCTTTAATGGGTTAGAGAATGAGTACTAGGTTCTTACCAGATTTTCCATTGACTCTGACTTGTGTTCCCTTTCATTCACTACTTTTTTTATTAGTTCAGGCCCCTTCATAGCTATTGAGATTCTCTACTCCCTCTTTAGGTCGTGCCCTCTATTAGGAATGGCAAATATGGCTCGACTCGACCCGGTTCAACTCGACTTTGGCTCAGGTTGATTGGCCCATGGACCGATGAAAAGGTACCAAATGAAATAATTTTGTCAAAATTGTTTTAAAAAATGTGAGGTTGTACCAGGCCAACTTATGGCTCATTGGGCCATGATCCCAGCCACAAACAAGTCAGCCTATAGTCGAGTCGGGATACAAGCCGGACAACCACTGGCCAGTCAGACCAAAGGTCTGACCATAGGTAGCCCAGCCCGACCTATTGCCATCCCTACCCTCTATTACTTCTCTCCTTATCTGCTCTGTACAAGCTTCTATGCTTGTCTATGAAGGAGGATCCCTAAGGGTTATTATAGTATTTTTAGGTTTATAATTTCTTGTTTTAGTTCTGGCAACCATTTTTGGTAACTACTTTTTGCATTGCTTATTTCATCTAGCTCTATGCATTTCCCCTTTCGTATTAAATAGTCTATTAAATGATGGAAGGACATAACCTTTTGAATGTTTAGATCTTTCAACCACTCTCTGTTACAACTCCCTTACGCTTCTTTATAGGTTCATCCATCACTCCTTTTTTCACCAATCCCTAGCCAAACCAGACTCCATTTCTAGACCCCCCTTAATAAAATTTTGACCCTAAGTTTAACACCAATCAATAAGTTTAACCCTAACTTTTCAGAAAGAACACTTTAGACCCTAACATTTAGAAAACGTTAAAATTTAACCCCATAATAAAGGAACTACCAATGGTCAACCTAGCACTTTTTAATAATTCTTTATTTCAATTGTGGGCTCTACAGTGCCACACCATATCTCACGTGGCAAGGTGGGACCCCTTTAAAAAAATTATTAAAATCTTATTTATTTTATAACTATGGGACCACCCATTTTAATTAATCCTTAAAAATTTCATAAACTAATCAAATATATTAAGTTAACTAATTAAAACTTAATCATCACTGTATCACTTAACAAAAACAATCCCACCCTCACCGTTTTGTGTTTTTGTATATGGAATCCCTCACTATTTTTTTCTACATTAGAATCCCCTACCATCTTACTTAACAAAAAGGATCCCTCACCATCTTGTGTTTGTGCATTAGAGGCTTGGTGGAATCCCTAAAGTTGTCACAGTCCCTCATCATCTCATATCCCTCAGTCACTCTCATTTGTTGCTATCATTATAGGGTTCGAGGCATTGGAATCCCTCAGTTGCTCTCACTCTAACAGTAGCTCTCATAGGTAAGCTTCTCTATAAGTGTGATTCAACTAGTACCTTTTTTATTTTCTTAAGAAATTTCATCGTTGAGATTTTTCACTACAATTTGAATTTTCTGAACTCATGTAGGTTTAATTGACTTATTTTCCAACTCTACAATTAGGAACAGACAAAGAAGAAAATTTCTATTCAAGTAGTTACTTACTTTTTGCCACAAGTTCTTAATTGAAAATGTTGTATATTGATGGTATGAGGTTGTGTCATTTTCAACTAATGGCTGGAACAACATGGAAGGCATAAGTTCTTAACTATAAATGCATGTTTCATATGTGATATGTACTTAATTAATTGTATATTTTTTCAATAACACTTAGTGATTAATGATATGAAAATGTTTAAGATACTCACTTTAGTTCATATATGGTTTTAGACACAATTTAGAAGTGAACGAGCTAAAATGAGTCAAAAGCACTATATTTGGGCTGTTTTCTGAAAATTCACACTCATTTGTCTTCATGGAGTAAAAAGAAGAAGAAGATTACAAAGCGAGTGAGACAATGCATTAAGATGTTATAACCTATACAAGCTACCCATGTAAGACGTCCCATGCAATGTGAGACACCACACACACCATAAGACATTCACATGATACACCACACACATCATGGGACATTCATGTGATAAACTACACACAGCATGGGACATCTATCATTCACATTTGAAGAGCCATCTATATAATGAAGACAAAAAGCAAGATAATAAAGATTGTGCTCACAGACAATGACACACCACCATGAGCAGTTGACACCTCACCAATTTAAACTTAGTTTTTTTTAATGTAAAAGCAAACAGATGGTGATGGCAAAAGGGTGTGTTTTCGTTTGGTAATAACCAAGGGAGGGTGTGGACAGTTGTACCATCTTTCTAACCCTACATTTCTTATATAAAGGCGATAACTTGGTGATGGCAAAGTGTGTCTTTGTTGGGGGGTTATTTCTATTTTGGAAAATTCCAAGGAGCTTACGGTTTTCACAAGGAGACAATAGTTGATACATTGTCTCATCTTGTTTGGGAGAGGTAGTAGAACCTAGATAGGTAGAGTAGGGAGGGAGTTGATTAATTATTCTCTTTGGTGTTCAAAATGGTGTGAGAGCTAGAGCAAAACGGGATAAAACGAAAAGTGAAAGATAACTATATATTTTTATCCTCTTCAGTTTTGCAACATTGGGATGATTGGGGGTGATTTTTGTGAGTTGATTTATGTTATCCTCTTTGGTTTCCAGGATGGTGGGAGGGCTGGAGCAAAAGATGAACAATATGATAGCCATGGAGAAGATGAAGGCCTAGACGTCCCCGTACTGGTTCAGAGGTGACATCACGACACCGACGAACTCAGTTAAGCATATTTTTCATTATGTTTGTTATTTGTATTGTCTATATGAATTGATTGTGTTATACTTTGCATATAGATTTAGGTTTTGTGTATGAATGATTGTATTATCGTATAATTTAGTTGTTTTTGTATCAACCCATAGCTAAAATTTCAATATAATTCGTAATTGTTATATTTGAGATTCGTTTGTAGAGACTAATGTTTCGTAATCATTAGTGATAACATAACCTAGGTTAAATGACCCAAGCGTATGTGGTTGTTGCTTAGATTAATCAGTTTTCCTTATTCATAATGTGGCTACCCAATTGAATCTAGAGATTATATCCTAGGTTATTCGGTAGTTAGGTTTAATTAACGATTGTATCTTAATTAAACTTGACTTAAAGGAAAACTTAAGTTAATAGATCTCATCACCCAAGATAGAACCAAATAATCAAATTCCCAATGAATTCACCACTTTCATCATTTTTCTTTAATTTGTTTTTCATTAGTTTAGTTTTATTTTCTTATTTCAAACCAAATTGAACCCCTTATAACCTAAACAATGATTAATTTCATTTCAACAACTTTACACACACTCTCTGTTGGATTGACCTAGAATTATGATAAGTTTGATTTGTAACATGACTTAAGATTTAGTTTGATATGTAATTGAGTGTTAATTTAATTGTTTAGTATATGTTTAGGTTATAGTTGTGTTGTTTTGTTAATTAATTGTGTTCAAGTGTTTTCTATGAGTCAGTTAAGTCTTCGAGCTTAAATATTACGTTTTTGAGATACCTTGATGTGTTTGTTAGTGTTTTAGGATCAACATTGAATAACGGAGAAGTTTTGGAGACATTCAAGCCGAAACAACAGAAAGGTCGCAATCATGATGGAAACACTGCGGCTAGCCCACGATCGTGGCAAATGGGCCACGATTGTGACAGAAGACTACGATCATGATAGAAAGCTTAAATTTGGCCCACAATCATGGCATGCAGGGCTATGATTGTAGCCTGTGTCGGGTAGACACGAAAACAAGTAAAAACGTCAATTTTTGAGGAATTTTTCGGGCCCTTTTGACTTAAAAAAGACCCTCGAGCTACCAAGGTATTTAAAGAAACAAGAAGAACAAAGAGAGGAGGCTTTTGCATCAACCTTCAATTAAGAAATCCTAGAGAGTTCATCGAGAGATTAAGAAAACAAAGAAGGAAGAGAGATGTGGAGAAGAAGCCTACGCAAAGTATTTCTTGAAACAAGAGATTTCCTGCCATTGCTGCCTCCGTTATTCGTTCCATTTGTATTTTTGGGTTTTATTTTCAATTTTATTGATGCATAGAATTGGAATAGCCATTGAGAATAGGATTGTTGAATGTTGAGAATTGTCTAAACTCACCTTTAGGTTATTTTATCTTTGATATTAATGAAATTTGATTGTTATGTTTTTATTGAATTACTTGTGATTTAAATTCTGCACTTGCATAATTTATAATAAATTGACAAGGTGAACCAAGTTATTAGGCTAATGAGAGTTAGTTAATTTAATAGAACAAGAGCTAAATCAAATCGAAAATTTTATATGAAGAGAGATTTTTCATAGGTTCTTCGTAGTTTTTAGACAACTTCAGATCTAATTTAGGATTTGGATAGATTGTGAATCAATATATTGAAATTTCCATAATCTAATTAAAGTTAATGGTTATAGCTCGGTAGAGAGTAATCAACCCTAAGATCGTCTAGAACCAGTAATCCAGTAATACACAATCAATTAGATTTTCATTAAAGTTACATAAAATTCCTCTTTCTCTCAATTGTTAGTTTTTAGGTTGATTCTTGATTTGGTGTGCACTTGCTATCTTGTTCGTATTTTAGAATTTGATTCTTGAAAATTGATTGTGTGATTGAAATAAATTCTTACTTAGTTTTATTTATTGAATTATTGTGCATTAAGTTTAGCCTTAGATTTTAGGATTAGATTAACCCTCCTTGTGAGACCAACACTTTAGGTACTACGAGAATGACCCATGTGCTTGCATAATGTAGAGGTTAATTAAAGTTTTTTTCATATCGAAACCTATGATCAATTTTTTGGTGCCATTGTCGAGGAAGTAATTAATTTAGTTATATAGTTTAAGGCATTAAGTTAGATTTTAATTTTTGCTTAGTTCTTTCTTTTTTATTTCAGAAATCGTGCTCTTGGATGAACACAAGAGTCATGAGAGGGTCAAATCGTGCAACTAAAACTCTAGACTTAGATATCACTTGACCAGAACAGACCATTAGGAAAGCTCGGTGAGAAGAAGAAGAAATCGATAAATAAGCAATGGCCCAGGAATTTTAGTAGAATATAGACCACAGAGTGAACCAAGGATACTAATAATGGACCCTTATGGACTTGATAAGACCGAGGTTCAATGCGACGAACCAAGGAGCAGCTAGACCACCTGTTCAAGTAGCATCATTTGAGATGAAACCAGCCCTCCTCAACATGCTTCAACAGAATGTGACACTTTATAGATTCATAAACAAAGACCCCAATGCACATATAGTGAACTTCCTCGAAATCTCTGATACCTTTCGGTATCATCAAATGTCAAAAGATGCAGTCAGAATCAGTCTCTTCCCCTTTACCTTTAGCGATAGAGCAAAGGCTCGGTACCATTCACTTAACCTAGCTAATGTTACTATGAGGGATCAGCTAGTTTGTGCTTTTTAGACAAGTATTTCCTTTTGACTAAGACGACCAAGTTCATCAAGGAAATTACCAATTTTTAGCAAGGCAATGGGGAATTGATCTATGAACTGTAGGAGAGATACAAGGATTTGCAATGGAAGTGCCCATATCATAACTTACCTAAGGAATTTTTGTTACAAGCATTCTACAATATAGTAAACCCACCGATGAGAGGCATGATTGACACAACTTCAGGAGGATAATTGATGAGAAAAATAGTTGATAAAGCAGAAGAGCTGATTGAGGAGATGGCAAGCAACAACTATTTATGGATGAACGAGTGGAATAGGAAAACTGCTTCATTCCGAGAGCAAAAAGGAATTGTGGCTATTAATCAAATGATGGAAATGCAAACGAAGATTGATAACTTGACGCGATAGCTCAATAGCATGAAGGCTTCGTCACCAGCTCTGGTGAAGGCCATACAACTAAAGTGTGAACCTTTTGGACAAATGAAAGCAAATTCGAACAAGTAAAGAAGAACCATGCCTCGTCAGTACACAGTCTGGAAGACCAAGTAGGTCAACTAGTGTAGGCAATGGCTACTCAAAATGCAGGAACCCTTCCAAGCAATACAAAGTCTAACCTGAAAGAACGGATCATGGTTGTCAGCCAGACCCAGGAGAAGGAACCTGAACAAGGGAAGGAAGACGGAGTCAAGGAACAAGGATAAGTAATTAAGGAATTCATTCCAAGTGAGCTCGTAATTGAGCTAATTAAGACAACTCGACTGGGAATTCATACCCTATTTTTGCTCAGCGAAAATCATTTACAAGTAGGACAACGAGGAACTTAAAAGAGATTGAATTAAACAAGGTTGAGGAAGTAATGAGATAACTATAAACGAAGCTCACATTACAGAAATCTATTAAGAAGAAGGTTAAGGATCTTATATCGAAAGAACACCCAAACATTGCATAGAAGAAAGAGGACCCAGGAGATTTTTATATTCCTTACAGTATCAATGAAGTCATTATAAATAGGGCATTTGAGGCTTTGGGAGCATGTATCAATATGATGCCGTACATCTATAGTCAGAAGTTGGGTTTAAGAGAGTTAGTACTCACAAAGATTTTAGTAAAGATGGCTGACATAACAGTGCATCAATCGAAGGGGCTTATTGAGGAAGTGCAAGTACAAATTAATAAATTTATCTTTCCCACAAATTTCTATATGTTGGATATTGGGGAAGATTTGGAAACCTCTATGGTTTTTGGAAGACTATTCTTTGCCACTGCTCGTTCAATCATTGACATTGATACGGGTGAACTAACTCTAAGGATATGAAAGGAGCGATTAACCATCAAAGTTTCAAAGAAACACTAAAATGCTCCTTTAGCCCCAGCGAATATCAAGGAGACCTAACCTTGAGGTGAATGGGAAGATATCGAGGATCTTGGGAATGCATTCAGAAAGAAGAGATCGTGAAGAAGAAGGTGAGGAAAGGAGAATTACAAGGAAGGTGGAATTCGTAACATGGTAGCTCATGTGCAAATTATGAGACAGTGACTACACTACCATTACACCATTCATTTGAAACACTGTGAGCTAATGAAGAATGTCAAGATACCAACGTTAAAAGAAGCATTGCATGGGAAGCAACCCATGGAATTTATTTCCTTTGATTGGTTTTGTTAGAAAGTTTAAATTCTATAGTTAGGATTATTTTGTTTCCAAATAAAATCGGAAAGAATGAGGACTTTGATAGAAATTGGAAGATCGATCAAGTACCCAAAGAGAGGTGAAAGGACCATAAAAGAATTGAGAAGTGATTTTGAAAAAACATTGTGAAAAGAAAAAAAGAAGAAAAATGAAAAATAGGTGGCCTGTAACTAGGTAAAAAAGGGAAACACTCGATTTCAAAAGAAAATTTTACCATTTTAACCCCAACCACCTTTATATTCATTTCTAACTTCACTTTTTCATTCACTTTCACTTTTACTTTATCTATCCAGAGTTGAACTTACAAACATTCATATCTGTCTACAAAAAATTTCAAACTTCCAAATTTCTTCCAAACTCTACCTATTCACGAGCAAATATGTCGCACATTAAGCAATTGGCTAGACAAGAGCAATCAGCCAGACGAAACCAAGTAGTAGGACCAAGGAGAAGGAACAGAGCAGCAGATTTCAGAGCACCCTTCCCGATCTATACAGAGGAGGAAGGTATTCATTTTAGATCCCTCAATGCTAGACAAATAGTGGTCCCTAAATATTTTGATTTTGAAATGCTTGATAAGTTAAAACTATGCGATAGGGTAGAGAATGTTGGGCCCTGATTTGTATTAGGCCTGTTTAATTTAGTTTCGAGGTTTAGCTTGCTTTTTTTTTCTTTTTTTCCTATTAAAATTAATTTGGGGTTTTAAGCTTAGTGCATGAAATTAAATGAAGGAAATTAGTTAAAATTAG
>JAOSBN010000177.1:14859391-14873183 GCA_027563595.1 Erythroxylum suave
AAAACTATAGTACATGGCATTGTTTACACCTGTGAATCAAGAAAACAAGTTCTCACTATAACTTCTAGACTTGTGGAATATTTCACCGATAAGCCTCATAGGAGTTGCATCACGGGTTTCCAGCCTATATACCATCCTAGGGGGTTTATTATAGAACGAATTGTCTTGTCTATGAAACGTATTACTTCCTTGTGCTAATACTATGTTTGCATCAATCACATGGAAGTTGAAGTATTAATCGTAGGAATTAATCACTTACAATTAATCGATTGAATTAATCACCTACAATTGATTTCAAAACTATGGTAAGTTCCATTGCTTACACCTATGAAATAAGAAAACAAGTTCTCGCTGTGACTCCTAGGCTCGTGGAATATTTTGCCAATAAGTCTCACGGGAGCTACATCATGGATTTCCAACCTATATACCATCCTAAGGGTTTATTATAGAATGAATTGTCTTGTCTATGAAACGTATTACTTCCTTGTACTAATATTATGTTTGCATTAATCGCATTGATGTTGAAGTATTAATCGTAGCAATTAATCACCTATAATTAATCGATCAAATAAATCAATCGAATTAATAACCTACAATTGATTTCAAACTAATGGTAATACAACATCATAAACAAATGTAAGAAAAAGACAGAACACTCAATAATTGTTGCATCAACTCAAAGGAGAAGAATAAAGGTATCATAATCGTATTATTAAAGCAATACATATGATAAACTTTAGTTCAACAACTAACCTAGACGGATGGACAATTTCAGACGACAACGAAAAAAGGTGAGCGACAATCCTCCACATAATAAGTCCTGCGGAAAAAATGAAACATTTAATATAATACAGTTTTTTGTTATTAGGTGAAAGTAAAGTATAAGAGTAAGGACTCATAAGGGAACCACTATGCTATAAACAACTATATTATATTAAATATAACAATAATTATTATTACTAATAATGAAATTAATAAGAATAATAAAATAATAATGTTAATAATAATAATTAAAAAAATTAAAGACAAATAGTAATAGTAATAATAATAATAATAACAGTAATAATTGATAAAAATAATAAAATTAATAATAATAATAATAACAACAACAACAATAATAGTAGTAGTAGTAGTAGTAATAATAGTAATAATAATAATAATAATAATAAAATAATTAGTATAAAATTAACAATAATTATTTTTACTAATAATACGAATAATAAAATTAATAAGATTAATAAAACTAATAATATTAATAATTATTATTGATAATTGATGACAATAATAATAATCATAAAATTAATTATAATATGAATAATAATAAGTAGAAAAGTAATAATAATAATGAATTTAATAACAATAATATATTTAATATTACTAATAATAATAATAATTGATAAAAATAATAAATTTAATATTAGTAAAATTAATAATAAGCAGAAGATTAATAAGTAAAAAAAATTTAATATACACTTCAAATACACAATCTCAAATATACACTTCAAATACACAATCCCTTCTCTTTAAATACACAATTCAATATCAAATACACAATTCAAATACACACCTCAATTACACAATCCCTTCTCTTCAAATACACAATTCAAATAGACACTTCAGATACACAATCTCAAATACATACTTCAATTACACAATCTCAAATTCAATTACACAATCCCTTCTCTTCAAATACACACTTCAATTACACACAATCCTTTCTCTTCAAGTACAAAATTCAAATACACACTTCAAATGCATAATTCAATATCAAATACACAATGTCAAACACACACTTCAAATATACAATTCAATCTCAAATCCCTTCTCTTCAATCTCAAATACATACTTTAATCTCAAATTCACACTTCAATCTCAAATCCTTCTCTTCAATCTCAAGTACACAGTTCAATCTTAAGTACACACTTCAATCTCAAATCCCTTCTCCTCAATATCAAATTCACAGTTCAATCTCAAATCCTAGCTCTTCAAAACATTATAACAAATTATTATTACAAAAATTACAACAAATTACAATAAAACATTACGACAACAATATGTATTATCTAAGAAACATTTTAACAAACAACTCATAGGCAACATGTATTATCTCTATCTAACACAAAGCAAATGTATTTTTCCATTATTTACTAACAACAATACATGCAAACAACAAACAAACCATCAATGACACAAAAAAATGCATACACCAACAATAATGACACAAAAATTTACCACCCAAAAAACCCACGGTATGCATATTTATAACCATGTAAGAGCTGCATTTTTTAGAGACAAAATAAATCCAGTAGAGAGCTTACTGGAAAATGACACACGGTGGGCCAAAAAACACGTAGAAACTGACAGTGGAAGCAAGAAAAATTGCTCAAAACTGACCTAAACGATGGAGGAGAGAAGAAAAATATTAGAGGGGGAGGCGGGTCGGGTTAAGATGATAACCAATTTATTTATAAACAAGTCATGATTTATTGGCGGAACATATTCTCCGTCGATATTCAAATTCACCAAATATCATGCTAGGTCTTGTCGACTTATTTTGCGATAGATTAAGTCATCCGTCGGTAAATAAGACTGCACATTAATGACAGATTTTATTCCGTCGGTAAATAACTGACGTTGATTATTAAACGAAGCCAATTTCATCGACGAAACTATTTTCATTGGCAAATTTCCTACGCTATTTAATTGTCGGAATTTTTACCAGCAGGAATGGTTAGATTGTTGCTATGTGTTATCAAAAATTTTGCGCGATATGCTTTCCCTGCACCTTTACCATCGATATGTGTCTGTCGCAAAATGAAAACTTTTATGACATATTTACCAACACATAATATTATTCCGTCGGTAATTAGCTATTGCTCGGTTTCCATCAATAAATTTTCAGCACTAATATATGATTTTCTTATAGTGAAACGTGAAGAAGAGATAATATTCAATTTCATAAATGAAGATACATTTCATGAAGGAAAGCAGGTAGTTGTTGCTTTAAGAGATATGATGATTAAGTATATTCAAGTATCAAATGTGAAGCATCAAGAAATAAAGGCTCTTATACATAATAAAGTGAATCAAATCGATCAACTAGTGGATATATTATCTGACGAGGTGTAAGAGAGTATGCCCAATTCTACCAAAATTAATAGTATCAACAAAGATGTATTCACCCTTAGTAACGAAGATGAGCTCTCATAAGAAGAAGAGGAAGAGGAAGCAAGTGTTACAAATAAATTAATATAACTCCTTATTGACATGAAACTGAGCAATGAAAATTCAACAGAGAAGAAAAGACAATGGTTGGCTTCATGATTGGAGTGATGTTACAAGAAGAACTTCCTGAAGAAGAAGATAAATAAACCTCTATCCAAGAAGAGATAGTAGAAGAGAGGCAAAAGATAATTGAAGAAGAAGAGCCATAAGCCTTTGTCCAGAAAGAAGAAAAAGAAGAGTGGACAGAGGTGGTTGAAGAAGAAGAAGAGTGGATAGGGGTGGTTGAAGAAGAGCTACCGGAGGAACCAAGTAAGGAAACTACTAACGTGGTGTTAATAGTGACCATAAGTACAGAAGGTTCCCACTTCCTCAAAAGTAAACTATTTAAGCTAGCCAATGCTACAAAGATTGTTGTTATTCCTTATGTTTTTAACAGTTTGTCATTAAAAAGGACATTAATGGAGTCTATTGGTTTTATTAATCTTAAAAATTATGCCTTATTATTATCTTACAATATATGACTTGTTTATAGGAAATGAAACTGCTTTGTGGCGAAAAGGGTGGAAGCAAGCCACTGATTATTGATCTAGGATGATATTAAACATGTAAATTATGTCGAGCTATCGACATTAAAGAAGCACTGAATGGGAGGCAACCTATGAGTTTGTTTTAATTTTATTTCAATTTTTGTATTATCTTATGTTTGCTTTTATGTTAGTATATGATTTTATTTTCTATTATATTATTTCTTTTGTTTCTTTTTATCCTTTTCTTTTATATTTCCCATGGATGTTAGTTTCATATTGGATGGATCAAAATTAAAGAAATCATCATAGTCAAGAAAGTACCACTGAACGCTCTCACTTTTTCATAAATGCTTATATTGTCTAAATTGAGGACAATGTACAACTTTTAAGTGTGGGGATTGGATTATTGAATTTTTTAACTAATTTCTTCTAGCCTATTATAATCCTGATTATAAATTTTTTAACTACTTCCTAAATTAATTGAATCTGTCTATGAATACCCTACTTTATTATTAAATATTAACTTAAATTGGAATGTAAAAGGATGATGGTTAGAATAAAATTAGCTTTTTAAATCATATTTTTTGTAATCATTGAAATTTTCAAGTTGAATGAAAATTGTATATTATTTACACACATATATATCCATTATTTTTGAGCTTTTAAGCTAAAGAGAAATGTTCAAAATCTTTAAAGCTCTTGTTATTCTTTCATGTATGTTTTTGTATATAGTAGGATTTTCTAAAACTTGCTTTTATTATGCATAATCTGATTTCATACTTAGAGATTGAGAAATCCTACTATGAATAGATTTAATGTTATTAGAAGGAGTTAATTACAACCCTAGAGATAGGATGACATAAATCCTCAAGATTAGGATCAACCTCATAGAGGGACTCATAAATCAGTAATGTTATCCTATAAGATTTAACTTGAGTAATTCGGTCAAAGCCCTTAGCAGTAGCTATTAATAGACTCAAAGTTAACTATTAGCATACTATAAGACTCTCCATAGAAAATACATCAACAAAAAATTGTATGATAAAAGATCAATCTGTTAAGGTTTTATAGGATTCGAACCTACATACTAACTTTTTATAGCAATAATTTTTTTAGTGAACTCCACTATCTCTGTGTTCATTATTGTTTCCTATTTTTCTATCTTTTATTTTTTATTTTTATTAAAAATAAAAAATCAATCTGTAGGCTAGATAATAGGGGAAGGTTAATTAATAGTATTCATAGTCTTTGTGAGATCGACTTGTACTTACCAGTACTAACTACAACTACACTGTCCACTTGCGTTTACTAAAATATTAACTAACACAAAATAAGTCAATCAGTCTTCTTACTTAGGATGGTAGTGAGCACTGTCTCAATTGCTACTCCGCTATATTGGGGCATGTTGATTTGAAAAACCAATTACTTGTTTTACACTAAAAACTACAAGTATATGAGTCGTTATTTGTAGTAAAAGGCAGATATTGTCCCACAAAGTTTGTGCTTAGGCACTACTTAATTCAGGTATGCTTTGTTTAAGACTCAAATTTGAATATTAACTAAAAAATAAACTAAATCAAAATAAACTAGCAACAATTGAATAATATAATAATAGAAATTCGTAAAGAGAATTAATCAAGTCATGGGAGAGGGGATTTTACCTATCTTCAATGCTAATATAGCCTTTTAAGTGTTTATAGGATGTCGATTCTAGATGATCGTAGGGTTTATTACTCTCTCTTAAGTTATAACCATTCCCTAAATTGTAAAACCTAATTGAATTATGGACTTGCAATTTCTCAATTCACAAATTACCTACAACTCTGATTAGTTCTAAAGCTCTATATTAAACATTCAGGTTTTTCACGAGATCTCTTTCCATGAATTTAACGACTAGATTGATTAAGTAGTCAATTAGATCGCCTAACACTCATTAATCAAATCTAATCATTTTTATTTGGTTCACCCTATATGTTTATAACCGAAATATGCAAATACATCAATCAATCAAACACCTAACTCAAGTAAACAAAAATCAATTAGATTAATATTAAAGATAGGCAAAATCCTGAAGGTAAAGTTAGAGCATCATGAACAACTGAAAATCCATATCCATATAAGATATCTAATTCTTAAACATTAAATGAATAAAAAGGCAAATGGGGAGGAAATAAAACTTAGGTTGGATGAGTCAGGAGAGCAGCGACATCAAGAGATCATCTATTCTGGGAAGCTTTGGTGTCAAAACCCTACTCTTCTTCTCTCTCTCTCTTCTTCCTCTCTCTATTTTGGGTTTCCAAATGTAGGCAGAATGTAAAGATCCTTTCTAGGGTTCCATCATTAACCTTTTATAGTCTTTTCCAATTAAGGAAACCTTAATGTCTTTTCGAGGTCTGAAATGTTAGAAACATTCCTCGAAAACTTGAATTCTAAAGTGACTCTGCTTTTGTCTACATGTAGGCCACAATCATGGCCAGTTTACCTACTCTTTATCATGATCGTGGTAGATTCCCCATAATTGTGGCCTAATATTGGTGCTTCTTTCATGATCGTGGTAGGTCCCCTATGATCGTGGCCATGTGTTTTAGTGCAGTTCTCCTCCAAAACTCTTTGAAATGCTCTGAAACACTAACAATCTCATCACGACACTTCATATATATATAATTAAAACTAAAAAACATGTTCTAACCCAAAGAACACATAAAACATAAATTTTTATGAACTAACACAATTCTTAAACTAAAACACACATTAAACAATCAACTTAACCACTACTTACATATCAAATTACCTATAAAAATACAATGTAATCTACACCTATCGACATCCCCACACTTAAACTTTTTCTTTCCCTCAAATAAAGATCAAATATAACCATTGAAATTCTATCACTTCATTTTCACAAAGATTAATGCTTGCAATCCCTCAAACTTTGGCCAACTCAAGTGTCAAGCTACTACACACATCATGACTAATTTTCATTAGTGCACATAAGCAAACTCAATCCATGAAACCATCACTTAAAGATAAGTATAAATTTAAAATGGACCTTGCTTATAGATTTCACTCATTTCTCTCAAGTGTTTGTTGTTTAGTGTTTCGCTCAAACTTCCTATATGAAACCACACTTTGATAGGCTTTCTAATACATCAATTCATATCCACAATGATTATATGCTAGGACAAACCAAAAGGGCTTTGTTTTGGGTTGTAATGTGGCTAGGGTTAAGGTGGGTTAAACAAATGTTAGGGGTTTTTCACTAGCATTTATAAACTGCTAAGTGTTCTAAAGGATGACAAAGATAAACTTCTAAGTTATACAAATAAATAAGACTACTTCTTCATACTTATTGTAGCTACTACATGTTATTCCTTTTTCTTTTCTCTTTTTTCATTAAAAAAATAATGAACAAAAAACAACAACTATATGCAATGTGCTCTTAACTTGTGATCCCACACTTAAGTTGCACTTAACACTCTATTAACTTGTGATTAGGTAAGCTTATAGGGTTTATTGGTTTAAAGTTGGGTGATTTCAAGGAAAATAAAAGGTTAAAGGCTCAATGGGGCTAGCAAGGGATAATAAAATGGTAGGCCATTTAAGCCAATGGATAGAGCAAGAAGGCCTTAATCATTTCTATCAAGCATACATCTAGTGGATTTAAACCGATTCAAAGCAAGTTTTGAATGTAATTGCCTAAGGAAGCTCCACACAAACAAAGAAATTAAATTAATATAGAATGGAGTCATAAAGTCTCAATTCCTCATATAGGCTCAAATGAAAATCCATTATGTTTCTATACATTACCTCATTATTCAAGTGTCAAGTTTTGAGTAAGCTTATGTGGCTAACTTCTTTCATCACTCCACACGATTCACTCTCCACTCAAGTAGCCTTATTTAAGTTCACAAACGCATTTAATCTTATTCCAACTAGCATGACAGAATCTCATGGCAACATATTCATAACAAAGATTCAAATGTAAAGGAAATGACACACCTAATACTAACAACCTAACATGCATCCTAAATGACATGCAAATATGCAAACATAGATGCAAAGACTACCTCCCTGCACTTGAACAAAACATTAAAACTAGTAAAAACATCACAAAAAACATAACACAAAAAACAAAAAGAATAACACAAGGGATTAAGGATAAGATGTGCTTATGGTATTAATGTTGATGGAAGTGGCGCGCTTCTCCTCTCGTCCTTTGGTCCTCCAAAAAGCTATGATGCACAATAAATCTTCAAGTAACCTCAAAATGTATCATTGGGGACCTAAACAACAAGAGAGTGAAGGAAAAAGACAAGTTAAACCAAACTAAATATTACACTAATCAAAACAAAACCATATTAACATAAAAACAAATAAATGAAAGACAAACATGATAAGTTAAGTTCATTAGCTTGACCATTCCATATGAAATCATAAAAGAGTGAGTGAAAGGCAAGAGAGTACTTTCCTTTCTTGTTAGAATGTCCCTTCAAAGTAAAGCTTGCATCTATGCCCATTAACCTTAAAAGTTTCACCCTTTTCATTTTTTAATTCCAATGCTTCATTGGGAGACACTTGACTGAATTTGAATGGGCCACTCTATCTTAACTTTAGCTTTCCTGGAGACAATTGAAGATGCAAATTAAATAAATGCACTAAGTTCCCACTCTTGAATTCCTTTTTAATGTGGCCATCATACCACTTCTTAGCCCTTTCTTTGTACAACTTACCATTTTCATATGCATCGTATCTTAACTCTTTTAATTCATCAAGTTATAACAATCTCTTTTCTCTTACTAGCTTCCAACCATGTTCAATTTTCTAATTTCCTAATAGGCTCTATACTCCAACTCTAATGATAAATGGCATGCCTTGCCATACACAAGTCGATATGGTGTTGTGCTTATAGGAGTTTTGAAACCTGTCCTGTAAGCCAACAATGCGTCATCTAGCTTCAAAGCCTAATCTATCCTTGACGTGCTCACTACCTTCTCCAAAATCTTCTTCAACTCTCTATCTACCACCTCCACTTAGCCAATCGTTTGTGGATGTTAACGGGTTGCCACTCTATGATGAACATTATATCTTCTCAAAAGAGCCTTAAAGGGTTTGTTGCAAAAGTGGCTCCCTCTGTCAGTTATGATAGCACTAGGCACCCAAAATTGATTAAAATTCTTCTTGATGAATCATTGCACCACCTTGCCATCATTTGTTGGAGTAGCTATTACTTTTACCCAATTAGATACATAATCAGCTCCAACTAATACATAAGAGTTACTTAGGGAAGATAGGAATGGTCCCATGAAATCCAAGCCCCACACGTCAAATATCTCCAATTCCATGATGCTTAAAAGTGGCATCTCATCTCTCTTCGAAATGCTGCCCACTTTTCGGAACCTATCACAACATAATACAAAATATCAGGAGTTGTTGAACAAGTTCAGCCAATAGAATCACATTTCAAAATGCTATCATCTGTTTTATTTGCTTCATCGTGTCCGATATAAGCTGAACTATAACAATAGGTCAAACCTTCATGCATTTCATCTCAGGGACACATTAATGAATAAAACAGTTAGCACATATTTTATATAATACAGGTTCATCCCAAATATAGCAAGAACACTGAAATAAGAATTGCTTCCTTTGTTGACATGAGAGATTAAGGGGAAGAATACCACCTGAGAGATAATTGGCAATATTTGCAAACTAAGGAAGAAAAGGATTTTCTACCATCACTAAAGCCTCATCAGAAAAACGCTCTTCAATTTTCTCTTCTTCTTCATTTTGATCCCCTTCAAGTCTCGATAGGTGGTCCGCCACAACATTTTCTATTCCTTTCTTATCCTTAATCTTAATGTTGAATTCTTGAAGCAGAAGCACCCATCAGATGAGCCTAGCCTTCGCATCCTTCTTTGCAAAGAGAAAACGCAATGTCACATGATCTGGTAAAAAATAACTTGTAAGCCTAAAAGGTAATAATGAAAATTTTCTCATGTAGCTACCACTATAAGCAACTCCTTCTCAGTAGTGATGTATTTTAGTTGTGCTTCAGTCAAGGTTTTGCTAGCATTTCTTCTCCTTCTATTGTCTGAGTACACAGCTAATAACATGGTCACTTGCTCCACGCATAATCTTGAAGTGAAGTGACCAATCTGGTGTCATCAAAATAAGTGTTGTTGTAAGAGTCGTCTTTAACCTGTTAAAAGCATCTAAACAATTATCATCAAACACAAAAGGCACATCTTTAACTAAGAAGTTAGTTAATGGTCTACCAATCTCTTATTGAACCATCTGTAGAGCCCTGCAGGACTAAAGAACCCATTCTTAACTTGATTTACCTAATTCCCCCTACATGAGATATTATGGCGTAAAAAATTCCTTGTTAGACTATAAAATGACATTTTTCACAGTTTAGGACTAAATAAGACTCCTCACATCTTTGTAGAACTCTATCCAAATTAAACAAACAATGATTAAAAGAGTCTCCAAAAATAGAGAATTCATCTGTAAATACCTCCATAAAGTCCTCATTCATATCTACAAAGATGACCATCGTTCACCTTTGGAATGAGGCTAGTGCATTGCATAGAATAAAAGGCATCCTCTTGTAAGCAAAAATCTGATAAGGACAAGTGAAAGTGTTTTTCTCTTGGTCTTGTGGGTATATGAACACTTGATTGTATCCTAAATATCCATTAAGAAAGAAATAAAAAGCATGGCCAATCACCCTCTCAATCATTTAGTCCACAAAAGGTAATGGAAAATGGTCTTTCTTAGCAGCCAAATTAAGCTTCCTATAATCAATAAACCCTCTCTAACCTTTGATGTTCCTAGTAGAAATCTGTTCACCTTTTTCGTTTTCCATCACTATCATGCCTCCTTTTTAGGCATATATTGCATCGGACACATCCACTCACTATTTGAAATTGGGTATATAATACCTGCATATAAAAGCTTCACCACTTCCTTCTTCATAACCTTTTGCATATTTGAATTTTACCTTCTTTGCCTCTCCCTCACTGTATTGTATTCTTTTTCAAGGTTAATCCTATGCATTACCATATTGGGGATAATCCCCTAACATAAAAAAGTTGCCAACCCATGGCTCTCATTCTCTTCTTAATGGTCTCTACCGCTTTCTCTTTTTCCTCAAGATTCAATTAATTGGAAATGATGATGCGTCAGGTGTGGTTTTTTTTTCTAAAAATATGTATCTCAAGTGAGAAGGTAAGAGTTTTAGTTCTAAAGTGGGAGGCTTTACAATGGAAGGTGGTATGGGTACATCCTCTCTCTCTAAATTCTCTCTCTCACCTTCCTCACATAATTCCTCTTCACTCACATTCTCATTCCTGTGCACTTCAATAATTTTTTCAACTTCCTTTCCATTTTCCTTCTCAACCTCCTTCACACAATCATCCACAACATCAATCTTCATATAAGCACTTACATCCGCTGGTTTCTTCAAAGATTTAGTCATATTAAATTCAACCTGCTTATCACCAACTCTTAAAACCAATTTTCCTTAATGCTTATCAACTAATACCCTAACAATATTCATGAAGGGCATACCCAAAATCAATGGGCAATTCCTATCTTCTTTAAAATCCAGCACAACAAAATCAACAGGAATTATAAATTCATCCACTTTTATCATAACATCTTATACTACCCCAAATGGCCTTTTGATGGATTGATTCATAAGTTAGATAAGCATGGATGTTGATCTGACATTTGCTAACCCCAATTTCCTAAAAATAAACAAAGGCATCAAGTTAATACTTACACTTAAATCACCTAGGCATTTAGAAAACTCAAAATCACCAACAATACATGAAATAGTAAACTCCTTGGATCTTGTAGTTTTGAAGGCATTGTGTTTGTGATGATCGAACTACAGTTCTCTGTCAAGGTCACCATCTAATTGTCTTCCCAAGTGCTTTTTTTTTCAATATGTCCTTAAGAAACTTCACATACTTGGGCATATATTCCAATGCTTCCACCAAAGACAAATTAATCTATAGTTTCTTTAACTTCTCCAAAAATTTGGAGAATTGATTGTTGACTTGATGTTGTCTCACCCTCTGCGGAAATGAAATCTTAGGCTCGTAGGGTGGTGGTGATACATATGTCTTTTCTTCTTCTTTTTGTTCCATATTTTTCTCTTTTTGGCTATCTTCTTGAACACTTGACTGCTCCAATTGCTTGCCACTTTTAAGTGTGATCGCTTTGGATTATTCCTTTGTATTGGCCTCAGTGTTTCGTAGTAAGCTTTCTACATTCTTAGAAGATAAAGCATTAGCAAGTTAACCTACCTGTACCTTTAAGTTATAGATGGATGAAGCATGGTTCTTAGCAATCTAATCAAACTTTGTGTTTATTCTCTTCTGAGTCTCTTCTTGTCTTCTTTGTCATTTCTTTTGGCTTGAGAAATTTAAACCTAATACATCTATTAACTTGTCCATTTTCTTCTCCAAAGATCCAAGTCGGTCTTGCTAAAATCCAGGAGGTCCTCATATTCTCACTTGGCCACCTACATTGTTAGTACTCCATGAAAAATTTAAGTCGTTTTCCCACCTAAGATTGTAAGTATTAGAGTATAGATTGTTACCTTGTCGTGGATGACTCAAGTAATTTACTTATTCAATACCATTTGATCCTAGCAAGAAGTATTTATCTATGTCATAATTGTCTTGTCCACATAATTCTCCTTGAACCCTTGTCTAGTCCTTTCATTTGACCACAAATAGTTATTAATCGCCAACTATAACGACCCAGCATATACCCTGGAGGTATTATACCTTGTCTAGGGTGCATTAAAAGGTTAATATAATGAATTAAGTACATCATAGTAAGATATGTAAAGGTACCTAATGTAAAAGATAAGGGCAAATGGATAATTTGTTCGCTTTGGCATGGACATATATTCTTAGACGTAAAATATATATGGAAATTTGTGATATGTTTCCTTGAATTTATGAATGTGATGTGAGGGGAATTGATAAAACAAGCATTCCATAAGTAAATAGGATGTTTTTGTTTAAGTTGGATGTATTTTTGTGTTGCTCTTGTGTGATAAGACTGAAATTAGTTGATTTAGGATGTGTACCTCATTAAATGGATAGGTTCCACTGAATAGGCTTCCGTAATTTGGCCATATCCTAGACTGTATACCCAAAAATTTAATAATTCCAATTGTAAATTAATCTAGAGACATATATTTAAAAGTTTCATGAAGGAAACTACTTCTGATTCTGCCTTTAAGATTTTTGAATTCCTATTTGAATTTGAGTTATGGTTACTGTCCTGGTTTTCGAACAACATGTAGTTTTTGGGGTATAAATCCTGAAATAATTAAGAAAATTGTATGAAATTTATATCATTAGAAAATTAAGACATATAGTGATGAAAATAATTGATAATATCATAGGAAAATGTGGGAATTAAATGGAAGACCGATATGTAATTTTCCTAAAGTCACTCATGGACCAATAAGATTAAAGCATGAGTGTCCAATGGAATCGTAATACATGGTCCAATAAAATTATAACACATGATTCAATAGAATTGTAACACACGTTCCAATAACATTGCAACACATGGTCAATTAGAATTGTTACACATAGTCCAATAGAAATGTAACACATGGCCCAATAGGATTCTGACATATGGACCAATGAGACTGAAACATGTGTCTAAGACTAGAAAATTCATGAAAAGGCATATAGAGAGGGGAGATGGACGAAAATTGGATGGTTTATCATCACTTTTTTTCCTCTCCATTTCACCTTCTTCATCCCGTCATTTTTCATTTGTTGATTCAAGCAAAACCAAAGAGAAAGGGAAGGAAACGCATTAGAAGAATTACTTTGCCAATTTTAATGTTTGGGACTTCACTTAATTGATTTTTGTATTTGCCTATGATTTAATGGATATAAAGATTCATTTAGATGGAATTGTTGCTGAGATGTTGCTTTGTTGTTATTTTGGTGTTATCTTGGATAGAATTGGTTGAATATGACAAGAGAGCATTGTGTAGT
>JAOSBN010000177.1:14877429-14898164 GCA_027563595.1 Erythroxylum suave
GCAGAAAAGAATATGGAACCATCCTTGTTTTTGACTATACAAGAATTTTGATTAAAGGATACTTCATAACCAGAATCTCAAATTTGACTTATATCGAATAGATTATGCTTTAAGCCATCAACTAGCAGAACATTATCAATAGACAAAAAGGAATCTTTACCAATTTTGCCAATCCTAACTATTTTGCCCTGCTGGTTGTCTCCAAAAGTTACTGATCCTCCTTGCTTATGTTGGAGGTCTAGGAACATAGACCTTTTGTCTGTCATAAGTCACGAGTAGCCACTGTCCAACTAGCATTGATGGTGGTTGCTTCTTCCAAGTAAGGAGATCTGTAGTGTATATTATATCCTTCTTAGGTACCCATATTTCTTGGGTCCTTTGGGGTTAGTCTTATAATTTTTCTTTGAATAACAATAACAATATTGTTTCTTTTTCTTTCTATTAGGAACAAAATTCCTATTATGAAGAACATTACTATTATGAATAGTATTTCTATCATTAAAGCCTAAACCTCTTTTATCATTTGGATGTCTATAACTTCCAATCATGTCATTCATCCTTTTTGTACTTTCTGTAAATTTAGATAAATTTGCTGAAGGACTATTAATCCTTTGTTTTAATTGATTAATTTCCTCAGATCTATCTTTAGTTACTTTCTTTTTCATATCGTCTACTTGTTTCTTAAAGCAGACATTTTCTTCTTCTAAGAGTTTTGTGTTATTTAAAATTTCAACAAATTTCTTTTTCAACAACCTATATTGTTTTAAGATAGCATGTGAATCTTCTAACAATTTTAAATAAGCATACTGAAGATTATCAAATTCAGAAATTACCTTATCATCGCTTTCCCTTTTAGCCACCAAGCATATATTTGCATGTTCTAATGTTTCTGAGTCGGATTCAAATTCAAACGAATCCAGATCTTCCCATGTTTCCATCATGCTCTTTTTTTTTTGACTTTTCTTTTATTTTCTTTTGAGTAACGAACATTAAACCTTGTAATGTCCTGGTTTATTACACTCATAGCAGATGATAGAACTTTTCTCATTCTTCAAATCGTCTTTGCTATTCTTTTTGAAAGAGAAGCCTTTATTTCTCCTTGATTTCTTTTTCCACATCCTTCTAATCCTATTTGAAAAGAAGGATAGCTCATCTTCATCTTCACTTGAATCTTGATCAGATTCACTAGCATCATCAATCTTGATTTCTTCAATCTTTAATGCTTTCGAAGATGTGCTTTTATTTTGTCTGCATCCTCTTCTGACTAGCATTCAATGCAATAGATTTATCCCTTTTGGGTTTATCTTCTACATCAAGCTCTACTTTATAGATTTTCAGTGAACCAAGCAATTCATCTAGCTTCAGCTTGCATAAATCCTTAGCCTCTTGTATTGCTGTTACTTTGGATCTCCATCTTTTTGGAAGACTTTTGAGAATCTTTCCGGCATGATCTTGGTTGTTGTATATTCTCCCTAGAGCTTTAAGTCCATTAATAATTGTTTGGAATCGTCCAGACATCTGATCAATAGTCTCATCATCTTTCATGTTGAACAACTCATACTGATGAACAAGAATACCAATCTTGGATTCTTTCACTTGGTTTGTGCCTTCATGTGCAATGGCTAATGTGTCCAACATTTCGTTTGCAGTTTCGCATCCATGAACCTTATTATATTCACTTCTGCTTAAAACACAACTTAAAAAGAACTTGGCCTTTGAGTTTAATTGAAAACGAGTTTTCTGATCGACCAACCATTGGTCACGAGAGATGCTCTTCCCTTTATTGTCTGTTGAGATATATGGACCATTTTCAATGATACCCCAAAGATCAATGTGTGTGGATTCTACAAAGAGCCGCATGTTGTCCTTCCAATAATGATAGTCTTGACCATTGAATGCAGGGGGTCTTGAGACTGAGGCACCTTCTGCTATAAAAACATGTGATTCAACCATAGACCTTTGTCCTCACTTTGTAATAGTGTTTCTTAGAAACTTGATCTGATAACAACTGAAGTAAATCACTTGTTAATATAGAAGTCACGTATAATATGTAAAATACATAAGAAGGAGAGTTGAATTATGTTAAATCGTCTAAGATATTGTTCTTTAAAATCTTCTTGATTTTCTTGGCAAATTCAAACGATTACAAAACAAAGCACTTAATTTGATGATTAATGCAATAGAGAAAATTAATATCTATTCTTCTAACAATAAGAAAATTAAAGAGATAAGAATTAGAGAATATGACACCGTGATTTATACTGGTTCACCCTTAACCTTGTGCTACGTCCGGTCCTTAGAATTTTTCTGAGATTTTACTATCTCCTTCAATGTTACAAGTATTATTTATACACTTGCAAAGCCTCTTCAGGTCTCTTTCACAAAGTATTCTTTATCTGGTTTCTTAACGTCTTCAGGCTTTAGCCTTCCTTTCACTGGAAAAGATATTGTTTTAAGCTTTCACACTCACGTTACAGATGTTTTTACTCTTTTTTTTCTTTCTTTTCTTTCAAAATATTTTTACAACATAAGCACTTGAGCACAGAATTACTCTCAGTATGTTTTGTACATTCAGAATTCTCCTCTTTTTATTTTGTGTATATGCTGTTGTTTTTACGACTACAACTGATATTTTTAGTCTAAATCTCCAACGGTCTCTTTGAGAAAACTGCTTGTAGAATCCTCTAAAGTATGTTATTAGTTTAGTTCTGTAACCAAATCCAACTAACTAACGTTCTAGTACATTCTTCAATTACATCGTCTTGCTTAGATTTGTATGCTTTGTCTGGTGTCTTAGACTTAATCACTTCGTCTGATCCATCTTAGACATTTTATCTTATTCAGCTTTTACTTAAGTATCATCTTGATTTGATGATTTGTGCAACTTACATTTATCTGCGCACTTAACAAATTCATTAAAATAGTTCAAACTCTTCTATTATTATTATTTGACTTTCATCAAAATCAATAGAAGAAGTGAAGTCTTCTTGACTTAACAGTTATTTAAAATCAAAACTTAAAGAAGGGACTATTTTGATGTGTTGAGTTCAAATATGGAAATTCTGATTTGTTAAAGGTTTAAATGAGTTCTTAAATGAATTTAGTTTATGTTGAATGAAAGGATTAAGGTGGGTAAAGTGTATTTTGAAGTAAAGAATGCTTAGAAGATGTTGTTAATTGAGTATAAATTGTATTAAATAAACATACCCGAGAATTTGTCATTGAAAATACACAATACATGATACATTTATAAATGTGTTTATTCATCTGAATGTGCAATGTAGTAATATGAAAATGTATGTGATTGCATATAGAAGAGCACATTGAGCGAACGCTTCCAAATATTATTGAGACTTTAAGGCAATAAGCTAAAGGGAGCATTTGTAAGTAACCTAAGATGGTCTCACCTTGATTGTTTGTTTGATTCTGAATTGAATTACTATTTGATGTATGTGTACTGATTTTTGAACATAAAATGTTTGAGGCGTTTGATGTATGAATAATATATTGGAAGTGTTACATGAATGTGAATGTGATTGACTAATTTTTTCTCAATATGAAATGGTGAATTTCGGACTAAAAGTCCAATGATGAATGTGAATGTGATCAAATAATTGTTTTCTCAACTTATATGTTGAAGGCCAGACTAAGTCCCATTACTAGTTTGAATGAGAAAGTGGATGCGAATGCAATGGACTGAATTATGATGATTTAATATTTGAATGAGAAAGTGAAAGTGAATGCAATGGTTTGAATCATGATAATTGAATATGTGTGATGCATTTTATTCCATGAATGCATGAAATATAAAGACAGTTATGGCTAGATTCACCGGTGAAAAAGAGTTTAAATCTCAGACATCTGTGGTAAGAGCCTGTGGCTCAATATGTAAAATGAGTCTTATATCCCTAACAAACAAGAACAGTGTGAATGAGCCTGGTATCCATAACAAATATGGGACAGTGGAAAGGCACTTAGTTATATCAACGTAATAAATGAATTTGAGTCTCATAAACATTGCATACTTATGTGATATGAACAAATTCAATGATTCCAATGTTTTTGAGGACTTTTATTGTATGAAATATGTGAAAGCTTATCGATGAATATGTTCTGCATGATCATAATGAAATGATGAATTGTATGGATTTTGAAATGTGATAATTGTGAACAAAGTATTTCATGATATTACATGATGATAAGTGAGATGATGTGAATTATATGATAACATGAATTATTGTGTTGCATGACAAGAATGAACCATCGAGGATGGTTACTCAATTGAGTTCGCAAAACTAAACCAAATTGCAACGTTGACATTTTCAGGTTCGAGAGAGCGACGACATAGCTTCTAAGACTGCTTAGAAGAGATCTTGTATAGCTTTTAAATAGAAGTTATGACTCAAAGGTCAACCAGCTGGGACTAAAGTATTAGTCTTAACTTTTGTTAATTCCTCATGTATGTAGCATATTTTGTAGACAGAGCTGTGGAGTCTGAGAGGTTGACATTGCACAAACATGGATGATGGATATAATGCTACATTGTAAATCATGGTTTATGAAATGAAATGAGAAAATTTTGGGTTTTAGACATTGTGTTGTTTATGATTTTAATTTATGATGTCATACGATATGCTACACCTTTACACACTTCAATTTTCATAGAGACATTTCTGTCTATCGGTTTCTTAAAAGATTTTGACATATTAAATTCAACCTGCTCATTACCAATTCTCAACACAAGTTTCTGTTCATGCACATCAACTAATTCCCTACCAATATTCATAAAGGGCCTACCCAAAATTAGTGGACAATTTCTATAGGCTTCAAAATCCAATATAACAAAATCAACAGGAATAATAAATTAGTCCGCTTTTACTAATACATCTTCTACAACTCCAAATGGCTTCTTTATGGATTGATCTGCAAGTTAAATTTGCATGGATGTTGGCTTGGCCTCTCCTAGTCCCAATTTCCTAAAGATAGATAAAGGCATCAAGTTAATACTTGCACCTAAATCATATAATCATTTAGAACATTCAAACTCACCAACAACACATAAAATAGTAAAAATCCATGAATCTTGTAGTTTTGAAGGCATTTGACTTGATATGATCAAATTGTAATTTTTTGTTAAAGTTACCATCTGATTGTCCTTCCAAATGCATTTATGTGTAGGCATATCCTTAAGAAACTTCGCGTACTTGGGCATGCATTCCACTGCTTCCACCAACGAAAAATTAATCTATAACTTCTTCAATTTCTTCAAAAACTTGGAAAACTAATTGTCCACTTGATGTTGTTTCACACCTTGTGAATACATAATTTTAGGCTTGTAGGGTGTTGGTGGTACGTAGGGCCTTCCTTTTTCTTTCTCTTCTTCTATCTCCTTACCTTTCCTTTTTTTCTTGATTATCCTTGGGAACACTTGGTTCCTCCATCTACTTGCCACTTCATAGTGTAATAGCCTTGAGTTATTCCCTTGGATTGACCTCAGTATTGCTAGTAGACTACCTGCATTTCTAGAAGACAACGCATTAGCAATTTGACCTACCTGGACCTCCAAATTGTGGATGGATGAGGCATGGTTCTTCACAATCTGATCAAAATTCTCCTCCATCCTCTTTTGGCTTTCCTCCTAGCTAGCAAACATCCTTTTTTTGTGATTCTCCTCTAAAGTTGCCAGTTTGGACCTTAAAACATCCATCGATTTGTCCATTTTTCTCTCCATAGATCCAATTCGATCTTGCTGAAATACAAGAGGTCCTTGCAATCTTGCTTGGCCATCTGTATTATTAGTATTCCAAGAAAAATTGGGTGGTTTTTCTAACCCAGATTATAAGTGTTTGAGTAAGGCTTATTACCTCTTTGTGGTTGGCCCAAGTAATTTACTTATTCTATACCACTAGCTCCCAATAAAAACATTCAGCTGAGTCATACTTGTTTTGCCCACATAGCTCATTCTATATTTGTATAGCTTTTGCTGTAGATGAAGATGCTCCATGCGCGGTGCCCAACTGTTAAGTAAGGGCTATGATCTGTGCTTGCAAAGCTATAACAGAGTCAACCCGAATCATACCTTTTTCCTCCTTTAGCCCTTGTCGCCTCCTCTCACTTGACCACATGCAACTATTTCTTGCCAATTCTTCTAGAAGGTCATAAACCGCATCAACAGTCTTCCTCATCAAAGAACCTCTAGTCGCTGCATCTATGATTCCTCTCGTGCTCTGATTTACACTATTGTAGAATGTCTGCAACAGGAACTCCCTCAGAAGGTTGTGGTTGGAACATCTTCTCTGTAATTCTTTAAACCTCTCCCAGGATTCATATGGAGACTCCTCATCACTCTATTGAAAATTTGTGATCTCTTTTATGATCCTTGTCTTCTTGGTCAGCGTAAAATATTTTGCAAGGAATGATTGGGGTAGCTGTTCCTAAGTAGTGATCTGCCTTGAATTTAATGAGTTGTAACATACCTTTGTCAGATCTTTCAAAGTGAATGAAAATAGTGGCAAATTCATAGCATCATCGGATATCCCACAAAATTAGAAGGTGTCACAAATCTCAAAAAAATTTGCAATATGGGCATTTGCATCTTTGTTGGACAGCCCATAAAATTGCACACTATTTTAAAGTATGTTGAGAACTGAATTGCACACTGTTTTGAAGGAATGTTGGCCTCAAAACTCCTTGAGGACTAAATCCTAGCCTCATAAAGTCCATTAATGTCCTCTCAGGTCCTCCTTGATCTCCTTCTTCAGACATATTTCTTTATATAATATCTCAACGCTTCGCTCTTCTTAACTCTCGTTCGTGTCTCGTGATTTCGGATAACCCTTTGTCGCTAAGCTTTGTCAATCTTTGCATGCTCTTTGTGTTCATGCACCTGAAAATATACATGGAAAAGTATCAAAACTCTTAAATCAAAGTAATCTAAACTAAAAAAGATGCTAAACAAACAATCCCCGACAACGATGCCAAAAATTTGTTGATTGGAAAACCATTCCTAGTTTTATGCCCAAAATTGCAAGTATACAGGTCGTGACTTGTAATAATAAGTAGATATCGATCCCAAGAGGATTATGCTTAAGCTTCACTTAATTCAGATTAATTTTTTTTAAGAACTAGAACTCTTTATGGAAATAAACAAGAAAATTAAACTAACAAAAACTTAAATATTAACTCAAAAAATGTAGAAACTTGGAATTCAAGATTTTCACAACTAGAGATCACTTTTTCCCTATCTTGTGTCCCTTCTATTTTCTTAATTGAACTATGCCTCACCTAAGATGTTATAATGTATTAACTACCCTCTCTCAAGGTGTAATCAATTGTCCCTTGCCAAATTAGATGGTGATGATTAAGCAATCTCTCAATCTACAAAACCAATCGACCAATTCAACTAGTTATTAAGTTATCCAATGGGTTATCAATTAAATTAGCCTAGATCTCTCTTCTAACTAATCAATTAACTTGATGAATGCAAGTTTATAGAGTGCCAACTCTCATTAAACAACCCTACACACATAACGTAACTCATTCTCTCATTATATTGCAAGGTATAATTTCACTATTCATCAAAAGCTTCATTTATTCAAATCAACAAAATAGGAGTTTAACAAGAAGTTCAAAAGTAATCTTTAAAAATAAATTAGCCACTTATGATGTCTATAACATCCCCAAGAATGATATAATCTATTATACAAAAGCTAGAAGAGAGAAAACGAAAACAAATAGATTGAATCAAAATCCTTCTCTTCTTTACCTGAATATCGAAAATATGACATTGGTATGCTCTTTTCCTAATTATGAATGATAAACCTTGAATTTCTACCTCTCATAAGGCTCTAAACCTATGTTTTTACTTAAGGAGGTAAGTCTCACATGAAGCTCTCACATCTTTAGGGGTTTATAACCTTTTCTAGTCTAGAAAACCTAAAAATAAGTAACCTGCATATGTCTTCAGGTTAGACATCCCACGATCGTGGGAATTGGCATGAAATCCATGATTGTGAGTTCTTGTGTTATGATTCTTCCTGTCTCTTCTCCTCTCTTTGTTTCTAGCTCAATTGTAAATGTGGCCAACCTCCAGTCTTACATCAAAATGATCAATTCTTACCTTAACTCAACATCAAACATAAAAGAACACAATGAAGATCAAACTAAACAAAAATATACAAAATAAATCCTAAAACACAATAATAATAATCTATTATGCAACAAACATATGCCAAATACTTAGGAAAATACACACTAATGCACAGCTATCAAGGTGACATTTGCATTGTCTATTACATTGTTCTAGTTTGTTTTAGTTGTTGTTTGCATTTTGTTAATTACGATGCATGTTTTAGGAATTTGTTTTATGTTGTTTTGTGTTAAGCAATGGAACCACACCTGAATCATTTTGATTTGCTTTGCCATGAGATTATGTCATACTAGTTGGAATGAGATTGAATGCGTGCTTGAACTCGGACTAGGCCACTCGAGTAGAGAGTGAACCATGTTGAGTAATGAAAAGTGACACTTGAGTGAGGAGCTAGTGTATAGATGCATAATGAATTTTCATTTGAGCCAATGTGAGGATTGAGCCTATATGACTCCATCTATAGTCATTTTATTTCTTTGTTTATGTGACGGTTCCCTAGGTTATTACCTTCAAAACTTACTTTGAATCGATTTGAGTATGCTGGATGCATGCTTAACAGAGATGATTAAGGCTCTTTTTCTGTTAACCTTTGGCTTAAATGACCTACCTTTTATTATCCCTTGGTACCCGCTTGAGCCTTAACCATTTTGTTTCTTGAAAACACCCCACATTTTAAAACTTGAAACCCCATTAAACTACCCATTCACAAACTTAGTAAAGTATTAAGTGATGCATTAGTTGGGATTTTTGCTACAAGTTATTTTTTCGAGATGAGTTGGGTGATATTTCCCTCTTGAATCAAATTTTATTTAGTTATTATTTTGTTCATTGTTTCTTCCATTTAAAAAAAAAGAGAGAAGAGAAAAGAGAAAAAGAAAAAAAAAGGAAGAACATTTTAGTAGCATCAATAAGTGCAGAGTAGTAGTATATTTACACTTATGTATCTTAGAAATATGTTTTGTTATCCCTTTTTCCACTTATTACTTCATGAATGCTTAGGTTAGGCCTTTTACCCCTTTTTACCCACCTTAGCCTTTACCATATTACAACTCGAAGAAAGTCCTTTTGATCTATTTATGCATGTAATCATTGTAGAGGAGAACTGGTGTATTAGCAAGCCTATAGTTATTTAGTTTCCTATAGGGAGCTTAAGCAAAACACTAACCATCAAACATTTGAGAGAAATGAGTGAAACCAGAAGGAAGATTCATTTTATGTTTATACTTATCTTTGAGTTATGGTGCCATATGTTGAGTTTGCCTATGTATATTAATGAAAAGTAGTCATGATATGTGTAGTAGCTTGACATTTGAGTTGGCCAAACTTTGAGTGATTGTATGTTTTGATCTTTGTGAAAATGAAGTGATGGAATTGATTGATTATGCTTGATTTTGATTTAAGTGTGAGGAAGTTGATAGTTGTGCATTAGTGTGTGTTTTTCTAAATATTTGGCCTGTGCTTCTTGCATAATAGGTTATTATATTTGTGTTTTAGGATTTATTTTATATGTTTCTATTTAGTTTGATCTTTATTGTTGTTCTTTTATGTTTGATGTTGATTTAGGGTAAGAATTGATCATTTTGATGTAGTAATGGAGGGTGGCCACCTTTGTGATTGAGCTAGGGACCAAGAGAGGAGAAGAGAAAAGGAAGAATTGCAATACAAGAACCCACGATCATGGGAATTATGCTAAATCCCACGAATGTGGGATGCCTAACCTAAAGATACACACTGAGTTCACTTATTTTTTAGGTTTTTATAGCTATATAAGGATATAAACCCCTATGGACGAAGGGAAGATCGTTGGAGACTTGCCTCCTTGAGTAGAAACACAGGTTAGAGTCTTGAGAGAGGTAGAGAATCAAGGTTTTTCATTCCTAATTAGGAAAAGAGCATATCAACGTTGCATTTCCTAGAATCGAGCAAAGAAGAGGGGGAGTTTGCTTCATTTAGTTTTATTGCTTTTTTTCTTTTCTAGCATTCATATGACGAACTATTTGATTGTTGGGGATGTTAATGACATCATGATGGCTGATTTATTTGTAGAGATTACTTTTGAACTACTTGTTGAACTCCTATTTTGTTGGTTTGAATGAATGATGTTTTTGATGAATGATGTACTTATACCTTGCAATATATTGAGAAATTGAGTTGGGTAATTTGTGTAGGGTTGTACAATGAGAATTGGCACTCCATAGACCTAAATTTATCAAGTTAATTGATTACTTAGAAGAGAGATCTTGAGTAATTAATTGATTACCCATAGGATAACTACATAACTAGTTGAATTGGTGGATTGATTTTGTAGATTGAGAGAAATTTGGCTAGGGACAATTAATTACAGCTTGAGAGAAAGTAGTTAATACCTTAGGATATCTTAGATGAGGCACAGTTCAATTAACAAAATAGGAGGGAGATAAGATAGGAAAATGTGATCCCTGATTGTTAAAATCTTGAATTCCAAGTTTCTGCATTTTTACTTTATCATTTGTGCATTGTTAGTTATTTAATTTAACTTAATTTTCCAGTTTATATCAATAAAAAAATTTGGTCCTTAAAAAAAAGAACAATCTGAATTAAGTGGTGCCTAAGCACAATCCTTATGGAATCGACATCCGCTTTTTACTATAAATCACGACCCGTATACTTGTAGTTTTGAGCGTAAAACTAGTAGTCTGTTTTTCGATCAACAATATGTAATAGTCCACAGTGATTCCCAGAAGTAGCAATAGATTAGTTAAATTTGTTAGGATACTTAATCTACTAGTCTAGGATCCCATACCTTTAGGTTACACCTTTCGAGCTTGTGAGTAGGTGGCCTAAGTTGTTTCTTAGTAGCTAATGCATCTTCGATACTGAAGTTAAAGAACCTATTCTAGGTTATAGTGGAGATCGGGGCATTTATAGAGCCTATTAGTTTTTCCTATTCTAAAGAAATTGAGGGTTTGAGAGCTTAATCAAGTCCATAGGCTAACACCATGATGAGAGTACCTTTTATTTAGATTCAAAGATCAATGAACATCCCGAAATCCCCAAGATATCTCTAACCCACTTCTTTACCATTGTTATTAGTCTTTTCTAAATTTGCTTTGTGTTTGTCTTTTTGTTTACATTCATTACATCTTAGTTGTTATGATTTCATCATTTCAGGGTGTTTTGTTTTCTTTTGTTTATAGCATTTGAAATAGCATTTGCATCCCAACTCTCTATGGTTTGACCTTAGATCGACATTTAGTGCATAGTTTGATAGTTAGCAATTTATTATTTGGTAGTTAGCAATAGGCTATCAACTCACAATTATAAATAGACTTAATACTGCAGATAAAATTAGATACATTAATGTCAACACATCCTATCCATTTTGTTCTGCACATGAAGAAACAAGACATCTCTTGTTTTCATTTGCAATGTTACTAACAGAATTTGGGAATAAGTTAAACAAAATGTCTTTGGTTTGTCCCAGGCTACACCTTCTCTAGTGACATTCACTGGTTTTCAACACAAAATTCTCTTTCTAAGTCTGCCAAACAGATTTAGGTAACAACTATGGAAACATGTGTGCAGATTATTTGGAAAGGAAGAAATTCTAGGATTTTGAGCCCAACTTCAAACCAATTAAATCACTTATTGAAAATCATCAATGGAACCAGGAAGCTTAAACTTCTGAACAATCTAACAACATTTTTTTTTCCTTTTTATTAAACTAGCAAAAGCTATTCAACGACATTACAATGAAACTCGTCCATAATGCAACAACTGTAAAAAAAAGTAAGTAACGTTAGACATAGGTATGCTCACAAAAAACAAATTAGAACATTATGATTAACTAATGGATCATTGTTGATGATGAGCAATAATAGCTTCACAAGTGCAGTTGACAATGTATTCAGCTAACTAGTGTTTGCCCTCTTCCGCTCCTTTGTGGAGTCTCCTGTTTCGTTCCCTCCAAATTACATATCTGACATTCGTGAAGGTTGTCTTCACAACTACTCCCTTCGGGAAGCCATGCTTTGTGTATCCTATGATCATGTTCAAAGTCTCCCCCCACTCAAAGGTGTATCTAGATAACTGTAACATTGCCATGATTCTGCTCTAAATTGCTTTAGTGTATGTACACTCAAAATAAAGATAGTTGCTGACTCGTATTCACTAACTTACATAGGACATATATAGGATCAGAATCTCCAAACCAACGATCTTTTCTTTGAAGTCTACTTTTAATCGCTAGCCATAAAAAAACTATAGCTTTTGGATTCAATGATTGTCTCCAAAGCAGTTCAAACCATGGAACTACTTCCAAATTGCAGCTCCAACCTGCTATGCTCTTTGAATATTTAACATTTGTATTTGAATTATAATCACTGACTATTGTTAGGCATATCTACTGAAATTTTCTCTCACGTTGAAGGGTACTCCCCTCAAGTTCATTTTGGGATGTAATTTCATTTTTTGTTAATGAAATTGTTTCCTTTTTCAAAAAAAAAAAGAATCAAAATTTTACATTTAGGTTATGATCTTCTGTTCGTAATAAATTAATATTATTATTATTATTTGTGTCTCAAAACATACGAAAGCCAAACAATTTTCACAATCAAGAGGATTATCTTCTTACCAAAGCTGGGACCAAGACGTTTTTAAGCTTCTTCCTTATAATAAATCTGAAGATTGGTTCCACCATTGGCCAACTTGTTATGATAGCAATTAAACCAAGTAGCCTAATTGATATTCCATTTTGTCGAGAAATATGATTTAAGCATCCTTTGAGAGAAGCAGTTATCGCCTGAAAGTTTGATGCTTGTTCATCAGTTTGTGAAGTCTGTGTGATGCTGTCAGAGTTGTGTTCTGTAATATGCTCCTCTTTTTCTATATCTGACAGCATGTCGTTGTGAAGCTTGCGTGAATCTATAACAAGGTCTTTGACTGTATCATCTCCTTTTTGGTCACATTCCACTGCAGCAACAAATCCATCTCCTACAATATTCACATATGGGCCCTGATCAATTGAGGATTCCATTATCGATGGTTGGACGCTTTCCTGGATCTGCAATATCAAACTCTTTAGTACTGTTACGACGGAAGACTTTGTAAATTAAATCACATTGTATCCATACAGAGTATACTTGACTGATAAAACTTTAGTTGAACAATCATAAAGTTCATACCTTCTTTACATGCATGAAAGGACTGGAGTGTAGGACACCAAGAAATTCAATAGAGGCCCTAACCCACCTGCAAACCAGGAGACAGAGAGAATGAAAATGAGGAGCAGTTTGTTTTAAGAACAGAAACCTAGCCATCTTATCTTTCCAAACGATCTCAATATTGATAATGGGAGCATTTAAATCCCATCAAGAATGAATAATTGCAAGCAATACAGCTAGAATTGCATTCAGTGTTCAAATGACACAGTTCTAAACCCAATGACAAATTTAGCCACTAGCAAAAGAACATCAAAGTACCATAAACTGGATCCTGTTAATCCTTCAAAAAGTGCCAGATGCCCTCCATGTTTAAGTGTAGCCAACACGACATTTGGGTTTGATCTATATAAAGAAAAGAAAGCATATAGTGCACATGTAAATATCCACAGTTTACACTCTAAAATTATGTCAAATTAGGTCATCAAATAACACTAGAAAATGGTTATGCAAGGACATTTGATACAGCCATTCAGTAGAATGGTAATGCAGCTCGACCTGCATTCATCCCAAGGGATTGCTTCCTTTGTACAGATTGGATCATCCAAAGTACTGAGGCAGAGGAGTGGCACAGACACTTTTCCTACATAATATGAACTGCTACAGCGCCTGTAGTATGTGTCGACAGTCTGAGAAACCAATAGTTCTTCTAGTTAGAAAATAAACTAAAAGTAAGAAAAAGAAAAAAGAATTAAAATATGTAATATTGAGCACCTCAAATTTTCCAACAAGGCAGGTTGCATGATTATCGAAATCTCGTATAGAACGTGACTTGCAAAAGACAAGCAAAATCAGAAAGTGTTATCAGCCATGCAATTAACTCAACATTTACGATGTTATATCAATGTTCAAAAGGAACTGTGCTACATTTTTCTTTCAACCATTCCCCCAGATAAGTAGGGAAAACAGAATCGAGTTCATGTTCACCAATTACCCAAATTCCAATTCATGATCAGAATCTGCAATATAGGAGCATATAATACAAGACCTAAATCCTATATAAACTGTTAAAAGACCTTGGATGTTCCAATAAGGGATATGCATACAACAATCACAATGGACCAGCTATTATCCTGAGGTTACACTATTAAGATCATTTATGAGTATCAAGAAAAAAAAAAAGATCATTTATGAGTATCACCTGCTCGTAAACTTAAAATTGCACTTTAAGATTGAAATTAGAGCTGCTTATAAAAGTTCTTGAACGTCCACTGCTTTATTTGTTGTTCATATTTCATTCTCCGTGTAAACTAATTTGTTGTGGCATAGAGAAGAAACTAACCTTTTCAATACCTTCCCAATTAGCAAGTCGAGAATATTGAGGCTCGTGTCTACAAAGGCAATTAGGTCTCTTGTTATATGAAATTGGGGTTTCAAACAAGTCTTGTAATTCCTCATTGAGAAACAACCTATACTTATGCTACACATTCACTAAATCCAAAGAATAAAATTTAATAACCATTTGACTGAAGCATTTAAGTCTGTCTACACAGCACTTACAGCTGCGCATAGCCTTGAAGGCCAATTGCAAGAGCTCTATCATATAACCTCTGCATGAGTTTGCGGGTTATGAACCTGTCTCCAATCTACAAGCATAGAAGTCAATGAGCATGCTAAAGGCCATTTGACTTCACCAATATATGATCATGGATACTAGCATGGTCGTTTCTGAAATAAGGAGTTGAATGCATTTAGGTGCGAGAAATTTTCAAGAACAGGTAACAGTGATGAGCTTGTTTTGAAAATGAAAGTTATAATTTCAAGAACAATCCCCAGCTAGTGTCCATCAGAATCATGATGAATATTCTTGCAGTGATATATTACAACATGTTTTTGCTTTTGAAAGATGGTAATGAAGGGATTTTTCTTTACAAGAAAAGTCTTGGCATTGGATAAGAGACTTATCATTTTTGACCTGTCAGTTGTAATGTAAAACACTAACCAAAAGATCCCAAGGGTTGCAAATTGCCACAGCCCCTGCAACAGGAGTCCTCTCCCTAATCTCCCCAAGATACTTTACCTAAAAGAAATAATTCATATGAAACCATGGAAACAAGCATCAGCATATCAGCATTTGAGATTGGATCTGAATCTTGGTAACAAACCAGAAGATTCTTCGGAACAGAATTTTTGTCTGCAGGGAAGTGGCATGCTAAAGAAACAAAGATGCTACTTGCAGGAATGGCAAAAAGGCATTTTCAATTCTTCGTCAAACATTACTAAACCAAGCAAATCAAATATTTCTTACGTGAAAACAAGATGGTGGAAAACAACTAGGAAAGAAGTAGTCAGATGTGTCGGCAAATTGTGTGAATTTAAAATGTCACCATCTAACCAACTTTTCATGATAATTTGATATTTCCAATCAGTTACAGAACATCTTGTTTTACATGTTTATAGTATAATATTTGAGGAAATGAGGGGTCCTGTCGAGCAAAACTAGCATCTTACAATAAAATAGTTTATGTCAATCATGCTTAGGATTACAAATTAAGTTAAGTCACAAGTCTTGTACTTTAACAATGTCAAGAATTCTAGAGAGGCTTTCACAGGAGGACCTTTTCTTAACACTAGGAATATATGTTAAATATCTTGGGAAGGCAGAGGAAGTGACAATATGCTTTTAGCAATTATTAGAAACTAAGGATAATTTGATCTAAAAGAACATAATATCAGATACATTTAGCTAAAAATAGTCCATGTAGGTTTGTCATGCTTTTAAATGATTAAGTCAAAATTAAACATCTCTGTTTCTATTTCATAACTCTGCGTGTGTGTATGCATATGTGTTTCTCTTATTGTTTCTTCCATATTTCCTGTTTTCTTAGAATTTATTTCTTAACTTAAACTAATCCCTGCTCAGAGTTCATTCTTTGTAACTTAAAATCAAATAAAGAGCAAAAATCTGTAGAAAATTTCTACTACTAGCAACTAATCACAGCAAAGGCTCTGCAACATTGCATGTGAACAGAGGGAAGATATAATATATCTGAAAACAATTGGTAGACTTGAACTAAACATCAGCCTCATCAAATAAACCATATAAAAGTACCAGTATATTGGCACCAATGCTGGTCCCAACAACAAATAGAGGAGCCCGGGGGTACTCATCATGGAGATAATCAATGACAGCCCGTATGTCTTCAGTCCATCCAGCATTGTAAAACCAATCAGACTGTGGCAGAAGTGCTTTTAGAAGTTCAATACCTTTTCAGGAATGAAAAGACTATCTTGTTTCATAACCAAGCAAATAATATATCAGAAGGGAAAGACTAGATGCCGGCTCTGTTAGCATCTAGGCTCTGCATGCATGTTTCTAGTTAGCAAACTTCAGATAATTTCTCGAAACCCTGCAAGTCTAAATTTAAATTTCCCGGGGTAAGTCATGCTAAGCTAAAACTTAGCACAAGCTTTATTAGAAGTCATGTTAACAGGTGAAGTTATATCCTATTTCACAAAACAAAAATTTTTGAAAAAGCAAAATTTCTGTAAAAATCATCTCTTACATGTCATTGGTTGTTAGCTATCCCAGTATGCAGCAATAAAGAATAGTATACATTTGAGCTGGGATTCTGTTTCAGAAACATGAGTAGAAAAAATGGAGCCTGGCTGTTTCATTCTTGCCATTGGGAAGAAAAATTTCAAATGCTTCTATAACCATGTAGAATGTTTTAACCATAATTGGCAAAGCTTAACAATAAAATTTCATTAGTGCAAAGATTTTACGTGAATAAGAAGCATCAAGCAATTAAAGGTTAGAGATATTCTGTCCACATACAAGCTGTCAATTAGTCATAGCAATTGAATGTGAAGTACGAGCAAAGAAAAATTTACAAAAGTGTCAAATCCTAAAACAAATTTGTGTACTTCTGGATGAATATCAACATGTGATCTCTATTCAAAATTCTCAAATCTGTAAAAGCTATCTATTTTGCATACCAGCAAACAAACAACTTACAGTTAGTGAAACACCGCCCAAGCCTCGATGATTGCTTACAACAGCATTATATCCACATTTTGCCACATTGAAGGTAAGATGTTTTATATACTATGACAAAAAATGATAACCAAGTGTGAATGGATTGTTCCACTTGTATTTTAAGGAGAAAAGAAATGAAAAAAGAAATGTTTACTTCAATTCAAAATGGAAAAAATTAATACAACAATCTAAATCACATTTCATGGCTATTGGCGTTGTCATGTGCAAATAGACACATTAAATGTTTAACTTACAGAAGAAGCAGAATCACTTGTTAAGCCAGGAATCACTACCACGATAGGAATTGAGTCCTCTCCAGACATGGCATTCTTTTTATCCAAAGAGTTACTTGCAACTACAGAGTGGTTCATCTTCCTTAGTCAAATGTTTAATCACTAAGGAAATCATTTACACACAGAAACAAAGGAAAATATCCATCTGGAAATGAAGATGGAATGTTTGTTCATACACAGAGAAGAAAAGGAAGCTTTATATTGTTTTAGTAATATTTTTGTCATAGAAAATGTGTAAGCGAATAGGATACTCTTAAAACTTCCAAAATAGAACACACGCTCTACTTTAAGTGGAATGGAGAACATTGAGAAGTTAACAGTGATGTGGATTCCTAGAACTTGTAAGGTAGTATCAAACAGCTCAAAGTTTATTGCAAAACAAGCAATGCACAAAGCAAACAAATTTAGATTGAAATGTCTTATAAAACAAAAGTGTAACAGTTTTCCAGTTTGTTGATAATAAGCTCAAATAATGTGCACAATCCTCAAAAGGTCCCTAAGATCCATTATTTACAGATAAATCATCAACTGCTAAACAATATATCACTCAACCTTCATTCTTGTTTATCAAACATTTGTAGCATGACCAGATTTCTTCTGAAAAATTCAGTACCCACCAACCACAATATGCATGCATAAGCACAAAGTTGATTTCATATGTGGCAATTTTCATGGGGACTAAAATCATTAATCTCCTTTTATTGATGATAAACGTGGAAAGCATATAGACATATACATCAAGCTGTCAACAAAAGAACTAAAAGAAAAGTTCATACTTTCTCTCGATTTTGCAATGACTACATGAAACTACCATGACCTTGCTTTATTGCATTTCCATATCATTATGACGAATGTCAAGACTAAGTACTTGAGATTTCAAAAAGTAGAATATACAAGATATATGTATATATATATATTCTTAAGTAATGAAAAATTCTTTGTGCAATCAAAGTACTAATTTTATTTTATGATTGAATAAAGAAGTTACTACTTAATATCCACTTTCTATAAGGAGAGGGACAAACAATAGGAATGCATCGTTCCCCCTCAATCTCAACACACCTTGCCCCACCATTCCCTAATCTTACCTATTTACAATCAGGAGAGAGATATAAATTCTTCAAAACCCAAATATTTTTGCTTACCGTCCGAATTGTTCAGCCAATCCAATGCAATGGTTCCACCATCAGAAGCATGAAAGAATTGTCTGAAATAGCATATTCTGAGGTTTAGAAACTTCCAAACATCAAGATTACTTGCGGGTTACACAGACATGAAGAAACATATATTTACATTAACTCCTAATATTAAAATATGCATGCATGTAAGAACATAAATCACTAAAATCACGATACCTGTGCATGTCAGTTTATCAAGGAATTTTTCTTTTTAAAAATTAAAGGAATGATATTTCAACTAGTCTAATAGGAAAATCCCAAACATCAGTAAGAAGATTGGAGATCTTCCTACTAGAGTAATAAAAATATAAGTAACAAGAGGCTAGCAACAAAAATTGCTTGGAAATGCTCAACTTAGATCTCAAGTAAAAGGTCAACTTGATACTTTATAGGATCACAGTTGTTGTCTCCTTCTCAATTGCAAACTTGTTTTTAAATCTCCTATTATTTCTTTCCTTCCATATCCCTTGTATAGAGGACCCCAAAACAATGAAAAAAAACCCCCAAGGTATCATAATGGTTCAGATCCATTAACCATTGGATGGTTTTAGATAGAGAATTACTTATGAGGCCCCATTGGCAGCATCTTCTGATCTCTTTCCAAACACAAGATGCATATCAACATTCGGAAAACAAACGATCTCTAGTTTCATCACAATCCCTGCGTAATAAACAATTCCTATCTACATCCAAAAAATGCAAACTGTCCACTGCACTAAGTTTAGTTTTGATTACAAGACATAATGGAAATGAGTTTTTAGGAATCAGAAACTTATGCCAACACAATGTTGTTCCAATACATCTTAGTGCCATGAGGTTGCAGCAGATTCCTAATTTGCAAGTTGGAAATTTTAGCGATTTGTTTCCCTTTCCAAAAGAAGTAGTCAGAATTATGAGTATCCTAAGAAGCACGGACACGGACGCAGACACGGACACATGACAGGACACGGACACGGACACGGCAATATATATATAGATATGTATTATAAAATTTAGAATTCATAATATGATATATATTAATTGATGTGTTTCAAGACTTCCAACATCTTGATAGTTCATACATATTTGGTACTTTATAAGCCCCTCTAAAAAAACATAGAGCGTATATTCCATTAAACAATTTGTCTACAATCTCTTATTCAAAAGTAGACAAAGAAATAAATAGTCAAAGGTTAGGATTAAAAAAAATTTGCTCGGATGATAAACGGTCGAGATTTTGAATCCAGTTGTGTCCAAATGTGTCTAAGTCGTGTCCGAGCCAACAAAAATTATTTTTTAATTCCGACACGTAAGGACACGTGTCGGAAATGTGTCCACCACGTGTCAGGTGGTGTTCGACACGGACACGGCTCCATTTTGCCGTGTCCGTGCTAAATAGTGAGTATCTGATAGTTAATCAAGTTTATACCTCAACAAATCTTGAGGAAGAGCCCAATTATTGCTTTGTATTAGTTTGGAGACACTATCATCTAAAGAACCAAGGGATCCAGCTGCTGAGGGTGCAATTCTGTTGATTAACTGACCATATCGTGTCCAATTATCATACCAAAATGAAACTTTCTCACGATTCCGTACTTTGCAAAAGATCTCAGCTTTAATATGATTTGTAAGCTATAAGAGTTGCATCAAAAACCACGAGTGTGAGTGACTCTTTTGCACTTTCCATATGCTTTTGCCTTTCAAGAAGTAACTATGCAGCTATCTAATCCAAAGTGAAGTTTTATCCTTAATGATCAGCCATAGTGTTTTTAGAATCAATGCTATATTAGCAGCCTTAATGTCAATGACTCCTAGCCCACCTTGTTCCTTAGGAGAACTGTGAAATATTAGCAGTGAAGAAAACAAATTCATTCACATTACTCGTAGGTTACAGCTATATTCAGTATATATACAAGTTTCTATACTAAGTATCAGATTTCCTAAGATACACGGAAATCT
>JAOSBN010000177.1:14898264-14911305 GCA_027563595.1 Erythroxylum suave
AACTCCTTATTTGGAAATATCCCTAATATAGCTAGATATTACAGCTAAGGATAATCTATAAGGATAATCCCTTGATTGAGGGACTATCTATTATTACGGGATTCTCTACAGATGTCCTAATCTTTTGTGCCATAGGGCACTTTTATTGTCAACAGTCAAACAATATAAAGACAAAGAATGAGGAACAGAAAACTATAAAGGAAACAATCTTCTAGACCCCTTTGCTAGTATCTTCTCGGACACCTGATCCTATACCAGACAACCATCATGAGAAAAATGAACATCATAGTTATTATCAACCAACTGACCAACTGAAATGAGATTAGAAGAAAGTTCAGCAGCTACAAAGACATCACGAAAAGAGGAACTAAGATCCCCAACCTCATGAATAGACAAACAACTTCCATTGGCAGTCTCGATTTCCGTGGTGCCATTATAAGGGCGGACATTATGAACTGCGTGAGCAGAACTAGTCATATTATTAGAAGCTCCTGAGTCTACCATCTAGGTTGAAGATAACGAAGGTTGCTTACCTTGCATCCCTAAGGCAGAAAAGGCTGAAACAAACATCTGTTGCACCATCTCAGTAGTGACAGGAGTGGAGGCAACTGTGGAGGATGTGGATGCTGAGGATATGGATGCTGAGGCTGTATAAGCAATAGTAGCACTGTCCTAGCTAGAATTATAGGTTGCTAGCTGCAGTACTGTCCTAGCTGGAATTAGTTACACTGTCCCTGTCGTAACATTCTTCCTTCTCCTATAGACCATGACTGGCCTAGAAGGTGGGCGGGCCCACTGTATTATCACCTGATGATATGGGGCCTTCCCTATCAATATGTTCCCCCTGAAAATAGAATTTGTCCACAAGGTCTAAGGTAGGAAATTGGCCCCTGTAATCAACGCATGAAAGCCAGGAAGCATCATCAATATGGTGGCTCTCCCATTTAACAAGAACTTGGTCATAAGGTACCTTGTCTACTCCCAAAAATTGGGAGTCCATAATCTGTTAAGGAATGAATAAGCCCTCTGAAGCGATGAGATGGTCTGGAAGGACAGGGGACACAAGATTGGTTCCAATAGCACGATTCAATTGTGACACATTGAACACGAAATGGACTTTCGCGGTAGGAGGCAAATCCAATCGATAAGCTACACTACCAATTTTTTGCAGAATGTTAAATGGCCCATAGTGGCGGGGGCTAAGCTTGCTATACACACCAGTGGACAATGTAGTTTGATGGTGAGGACGAAGCTTCAAGTAAACAAAATCACCAACCCTGAAATCCAAGTCTCGACTATGTTTGTTGGTAGCCTTCACCATGCTTGATTGAGCCCGCTGTAAATTATACTGTAACTGTTTGAGGATTTCAAAACGGTCTGTGTGAGCCTTAGCAACGGCAGCAACATGTAATTCACCGGGCAAGTACTGTGTGAGCATTGGGGGAGCTTGACCATACACTAATTCAAATGGAGAACACTTGGCAGCACCTTGATAGTTGGTATTGTACCAAAACTCAGCCCAATGCAACCATTTTTGTTTCCTAATGCCTCAATTAGATTTTTGGGTATGGGAATTGTGTGGAGATTGGTTAGGAAGGCTCTATGTTTTTGGGATAGGTTTTGGTAAGACATGAAGGAAAACAGTGGGTGTTTTGTGCAGGTTCTGGTTCCTTTCCTGAGTGCAATTGTTGTTTCTTTTGGCTCTTCTGCTGGTTCAAATGACTCAACTCTTGGTTCACAATCTGGTGTGATATTTTCATTTGGAAGTTGAGCAACAGCACGAATGGGAGATTGAACTTGTGCTGGTCGAGATACTGATACCTTTCTCCTGGAATAAACTTGCAGTGGCTGTTTGGCAGTAGGTGTGGCAGTAGATGTGGCTGACTCAATTGAGGAAGAAGTGGATTTAGATTTAGGCACGGTTATGTCTTGAGATTGAACAATACTAGGATCAAGAAGAAACATATCCTTTGCCTTATCTTCACTCAAGATCTCCCCTGAAGATGAGCGGGCTGAAAAAAAGATTCATTCTCGACAAAAGTAACATCAGCTGAGATAAAAAATTTTTTAGAAGGTGGATGAAAGCATTTATAACCCTTTTGAGTTGAGGAATATCCAATAAAAATGCATCTAAGAGCTCGTGGATCTAATCTGTTCCTATTGTTAGAATGGATATGAACAAATGCAACACAATCAAAGATTCGGCGTATCCGATTGTTAAATACAGAAAAATTTGGAAAAAACTTTGTGAGTATTTCAATTGGACTTTTGAACCCAAGGACCCGTGTTGGAAGTTTGTTAATAAGATGGGCAGCAATTAAGACTGCTTCACCCCAGTATTGATTTGGAACATTCTTATGAAATAGCAATGCTCTAGTGATCTCTAGGAGATGTCCGTTTTCTCTCTCAACAACCGCATTTTGTTGTGGAGTAGTAACACATGATGATTCATGAATAATTCCTATTTTTTGGAAAAATGAAGAAAGGGTTTGATTGAAATAGTCCTTGGCATTGTCTGATTGAAATCTCTTAATTTTGACATCAAATTGAGTATGGATCATGTTGTAGAACTTAGGAAACACAGTACTAACATCAGATTTATTTTTCAAGAGGTAAAGCCATGTGACTCGGGTACAATCATCAATAAATAAAACAAACCACCTAGCACCCGAAACATTTGGAATGTTAGAAGGTCCCCAAATATCACTATGAATGAGAGAAAATGGAACAAAGGTTTTATTGCTGCTTGTTGGAAAGGAAGCACGTTTGTGCTTTGCAAGTTCGCAATCATCACAATGAAAAATTTCAGACGTAAGATCTCTAAACAATGAAGGACTAAAAGATGGGTGACCTAAACGATGATGATAAAGCCAAATTTTATCTTGATTTGACATGACAGATCCACAAAGAAAGGATGTAGATAATGATTTTCCAACTTCTGGTTTACTGGGTTATTTTTTCAAAACATAGAGACCATCTCTCTGACGAGCACATCTAATCATCTTCTTCGTGCCTAGCTCCTGAAAGACACAATGTGAAGGAAAAAAAGTTACACTACAATGTGAATCTGTAGTTAATTTGTGAATGGAAATAAGGCTTGCAAATAGTTTTGGAACATGGGGGACATTTCTTAGTGTAAGATCCTTGTTTATGTATATATCTCCTTGACCAGCTATAGTGGTGATAGATCCATCAGCTATGGTGATCTTTTTATGGCTACAACTGGGGTTATAAGAGATAAAGTATTTAGAAGAACAAGTCATATGATCTGTTGCTCTGGAATCAAGTACCCACATAGGATAGGAATATCTTACTGAGGCATTAGGATTAGAAGAAGAAGAGATACCTGAAAACGCCAATGAATAAGTACCTGTTGAGATTGGCTTTTCAAAAGACTCCACAAAAGTTTTTAGTTTCTCCATTTCTTCGATATTGAGCTCAGGAATAGGTTTCTTAGAGTTTTCGCCATTAGTTGATGAAGTGCTCACCATATGTGCTTCACTTCAGTCATTCCCACTGTGATTGGGCTTGCCATGAAGTTTCCAACACTTCTCCCTAGTGTGCCGATGCTTTTTGTAGTATGTACAGAATAGAGAATCTCGATTAAAAGATTTGGAATAGTCCACTCTAGTGACAGCTGTAGAATTATTAGCCTCCTTCAAATCCGTGGCCTTAGTGATAAGTTCAGGTTCAAGCCTAACACTTCGACGTCCCTCTTCCGCACGTATAATAGCGATTGTCTCATTCAGAGACAGTAGTTCTTGTTTTCCCAAAATCTGCACCTTTATAGCATCAAATTCCACATTTAAACCTGCCAAAAAATCATAAAGACGATTCTTTTCCACAAAACGTTTTAAAATTGCTGCATCTTCACTACAACTCATTTGGATACATTGATAATGATCTATCTCCTGCCACAAGCTTTGTAAGAGACTCGAATATTAAGTGACAGTCCGAGTCTCCTATTTAGCTGCTAAAACTATCGTCCTTACCACATAGATCTGTGCAGCATCATTGACTTTGGAATATGTCTGCTGAATAGCTTCCTATATCTCCTTGGCAGTTCCTAGGAACATGCATGTGTCACTAATTTCTGGCAGCATTGAGTTCCATAGCCAAGACATAACCGTGGAGTCTTGCTCATCCCATGCCGCAAACTTTGGATCATCCTGTGAAGGACCAGTACCCAACAAATGACTTAATTTCCCTCTCCCCTTTAGGAATGTGCAGACCAGTTGTGACCACTTTAAATAGTTCTTCCCATTCAATCAGTATGTAGCTTGAATATTATGCAATCTCCAGGTATAGCAGCAGCAGTACTTTCGACAGAATGGCTGATGATTTCAGCCGAGCTACTAGGTGATTCTGACATGATTGATTCGGTAGAACTAAGGAAAGGAGCAGGAAAAAGAAGTGATAAGGCTAGGATGTTGAAAAGGGATAGTGGAGATAAGATTCTTGGTTAGTATAACCAGAGAAGAAATCAGAGGTTTTAGAAAAAAAGCCAATAGCTATGATACCATGTGAAATACTAGCAGAGGAGAAAAATCTCATTCACTTATTGTAGGTTAAAGCCATAGTCAATATATATACACTTGTCTATACTAAATAAAGTATCAGATTTCCTAAGATACATGGAAATCTGTATCGTATCCTAATCCCCAGAAATCAGGGATTTATAGAATTTCTATAGCTATACAATCTTCTAGATAATACTGCAGACTCTCTAGATAATACTGCAGATTCTACATAATCTGCATAATCCGACAGGAACATCAAACAAGGGTTTAGAGGTAAAGAGGATAGTGTAAGGTATCTCACCATGAAGGATAGAAGAGGGCATACGATTAATTAAAAAACATGCTGTGGAGACTGCATCAACCAAAAGGATTTAGGAACTTTCATTTGAAACAACAGTGCTCTCGCAGTTTCAAGGAGATGGTGATTTTTTCTCTCAGCCACGCCATTTTAAGGAGTATCAACGCACGAAGATTGGTGGAGCATACCATGTTGGATCATTTAGGACTGAAATGGTTTAGAGAAATATTCCTTGGCATTATCACTTCATAAAGTGCAGATTGAGACATTAAACTAGGTTTTAATCTCAGCACAAAGGCAAAAAAATGATAAAATAATTCATAATGATTTTTCATGAGATAAAGCCAAGTTACACGAGAGAAATCATCAACAAATGTTACAAAATATTGAAACCCAGTTTTGGACTTTACAGGGCATGGACCCCAAACATTAGAGTGTACTAATCCAAATGGGAAACTAACCCTTTTATTGATTCGAGGAAAAGAAGATAGACGATGGTGCTTAGCAAACTGACAGGACTCACAATCTAAAGAAGATACGTTATGAAATTCAGGACAAAGTTTTTTCAACAAGAGTAAAGATGGATGTCCTAACTGACAATGGGCTTGAAATGGCATCAAGACACAAGGGCAGGCAATGAGTTTAGGTACTGAGGCATCCATAACATAAAGACCTCTTGATTCTACTCCTCTACCAATAGTCCTGAAAAATATAATGATTAGGAAAGAATCAGATACAACAATTTAACGTACGAGTGAGTTTACTCACAGATAATAAATTAAAGGAGGGTCCAAGTAAATTTAAGGCGGATGTTAGAGACAAAGAGGAAGTAGGATAGACAATGCTAGACCCAATAACAAAGGAAGTGGAGTCGTAAGCTAATGTAACATGAGAAGGCGATGAGTGTTTAGAAAAAGTAGAAAAGAGGCTAAAATTACCTGTCATATGATCTGAGGCACCACAATCAATGACCAATTAGGTGGAAGAGGAAAGAAGGCACGTAGATGTGTTACCTGAGTCAGCAATAGTAATAATAAGTGAGGATGAATGCTTCAGTGCCTCTTGATATTGAGTGAACTTGGCAAATTCCTCAACAGATACAGTAATAGTCTTCTCAGCAGATGAACTAGGTGCATTAGTAGCTGCATGTGGGCGGAATATGATTTCTGAGATTTATTCTGTCGCTTCCAACAAGTGTATTTAGTGTGACCAGGCTCATGACAATATCAATAAACGATTCCTCTTGTATCTTGACTCTTATTGCTCCAATTTCCACTACTTCGATTGTGATGTTTATGGATGATATTTCACAATTGAATTCATGAGTTCGAATCACAAGAGCACTAGAATTCTGAGTACTAGGAGAAGCAAATGAATTAATGTCTATGCAAAGTATCTGAGTAAATACCTCATGCAGGGGGGAAAGTTAGGTACTAGATAGAATACAAGATTTAGCAATATCAAACCGAGAATTTAAACTAGCCAAAAAACTCATAACAGTCATCTATTCATGTTGGACTTGTTGGACCTTGATATCAGGACAAAATGGGAGCGGAGCATTTAATTCCTCGTAAATCTTTTTTAAAATTCACAAAATATGACTGAAGAGATTGATCATGTTGCTCAGCTCTATATAAACCTTTGCATACCTCATAAATTTGGGATATATTTTCTTTGCCAAAGTATAAGAATTCCAGATAATCCATTAATTCCTTAACATACTCATAGCGATTGATGAGACAAATGACTTCAATATCAATAGAATTCGGAATCTGTAAGAATAAATGAGCATCATCATGTAGCAACTCTTGACGAGTGTGGTCCATTGGGGGATCATCAGTGAGATAAGTATCCTTCAAGATACTCCGTAGGTAAATCCAAATTGTTTTGCACCACTCAAAATAATTGTGCCTTGTTAATTTATGTTTTGTAATTCTAGCCAGCACATGTATGACATCTGCTACAACTAAACTCTTATCATCAGCTATAATGAAACAGATAATTGATATACACTAGAAACTTGAGCTGAAAACAAGAAAAAAAAAGAGAACTAGAAAGGTACGAATAGGACACACAGGAACAAAGGTATGTGCTGCACACAAAAGTTCAAAATAGGTTGGACCAAAATCAACAGCATCTCCACACAGAAGTCAAGGCAGCATTTGGACAGTACAAGGGAGTGGCCTCTGGGCAGATGCGTGGCGCCAGGAGTACTTTGTCATTGCCGATGAGGGTGATTGGAGGTCGCTGTATTGAAAGAAACCCAAGAAAAGTACCCAAAACCTGTTCATTGGACAGTGTTTCTACACACTGGTAGACCCAAAAAAAAAGGAAAATGGAAGGAGACCTATGTGTCTGATACCATGTAAACTTGAAAGAAGAAATAATTTTATTATATATTATGTACTGAGTAGGGCTTTATATACAGAAAGTTGTTAGCTAATATAGAATACAATCCCTATAATCAAGCTATACATAATTAGGATTATTGCTATAATCATGCAATAGAATCATAATCCCTAGAATTAAGGATGTAATCTATAGCAATTTCCTTTGGTTATCATTAGGGTAATGCGGATCATACCCTATTTATCAAGCGTTTTCAAGGTAAGATCATGCTTCTCATTGTCTGTGTATAATTATTGTTAAGCTAAAAAAGATAGTGGCTAAAGCTTCACGGATTCTAAAGAATTATCATTTCCTATTAAATTCTACGATCTATTGAACAAGATTTTTTTTTTTTAATCAAACCGCTTATGATTCTGATACAATAAGCATGAAGAGGAAATAAGAGTATGAAACATCTCATTAAAGGAAGCCCAAAAAGTCTGCAAACATAAGGTTTCAAACATAAACCTCCAAATATAATATTATTCTGTTGACTGAAAAAGTAATTATATGCTGTCATAACACCCTCTCTGAACATCAGAACCACATTGAATATAGCAGAAACATTTTCTTTCATCAAGATGGCAATACCAACAAACACCAATATTATTAATGCTAGTTTCATCCAGAAAAAGAAAAGAAAAGATAATAATCAACAAAACTGAATTAATTCTTCCATTAATCCAAGAATTTTTCATTTTGCTAGCTTGATCCAATATTAGTTGATGTAAAGTAAGCCAAAAAAAAAAAAGACAGTTAATGAGTCCTGTTCTAGTCAGGAAGTTACCAAGTGGAACTATCACAAAGACTGGTCTTACGTCAGGATTCCTCACGCATAAAAGAGGAAGTTAATGAGTCCTATTCTAGTCACGAAATTACCAAAAGAAACACCAGATCGCAAGCTATACCTACATGTCTGTTTCAAGCCCCCTAAATGGATTTGGAATAAAGTATAATAAGCATAAAATAGGGTGAGGCTCCAATGTTGTAATTCGAAATGGAAAAGAAATGGTAGACGCAGAACAACTAGCAAGTAGCAATCACCTTCTGTAGCTAAAATTTGGAGGCCTCCCAAAGAAATTAAGAATGCATGTTTGCAAATGAGGACTCGAGAGCCAAGGCGTTGTCAAGTACCTGCAAGTGAGAAAAAATTCAATTTTTCACACAAACAAACAGAAAAACAAGAACAACCGATGTATTGATTCCCTATAAGAGCTATCGTCTTTACAGACCTGCCATGCAGAACTTTACACTGGGAAACGACTCCTTCATAGATAGGTGAAAATATGTTGTAGGTTAGGCCAACGGAACAGCCACGAAATCCAGAAAAAGCATCTTCAAAGAAATGAAACTCGAAGATGTTGTAAAACAAAAAGAAGAAGAAACTGGCAAAGGTGAATAGGTAGTGCGAAATGGGTATAAGAGAAAAAGCAGTCATGAGTAGAGTGTAGGGATCGGTGGATTTGACGCATTCCATGAGAGTGAACGGCCAGCTTGAGAAATTCAGAGAACTGTAAGTTTTTGATTTTGGTAGGTATCCAAATGTGGGAGAGACTAATGAAAAGGTGCTTGGTAGTTAAAAGTTGGGCGCGTTTGGTCGGATATTTAATTAAATAATTGACAACATGCCAATGAAAGGTTAAGGATTGACAAGTTTGTTTGGGTTGGTTTGTAAATCCAAAGACGGCAAGTGTTAAAATTTTGGGCCACAAATTTTTTATTACCCCTAATATACTCAATTAAGATTTACTAATTTTTGGTCCTTAAATATTAGTGGAGTTTGACATGTTACCTCATCATATTAATGATATAACATTCCCATGTGAGACATGTCACTATGCAGTATCAATATATATAGATATATATAATATACAAGTCCCACAAATGTTCTGTGATGCGTCACAAACGTTACATGAATGTATGATGTCTTTATGATGTTAATTTATCATTTCTGTTGATATAATATTAATATTTTAAATCAATTTATTAATAGTAGATTTACATATATTATTAATACCTCATTGCATTTTAGTTTAATTAGAAAATCATTAATAATTGGAAGGTTTAATTGCGAAATTATTAAAATCGATTTAGTTATTTATCCTTATTGATTTTGTATGCTTTCAAATATTAAATGTATACTTAAAATAATAATAAATATTAATCAATCATAGAGCAGAAAAATAATGTTATATTAGTGGGGATAAATTATACATTTTAAAGGACCATATGCCTATAGATCTTTTTAAAAAGATATAATCATAAAAATATTATTCTAAGGGGACAAAATTACTTGCTAGTATTAAATGCAAATAATTAATTTGTAAGGTAGATTACAATCTAACATTGCTTTTGTCGAACATAATATATATATCCTCTCATCTATTAATATCTATATTATGAAAATCTCATAATATGTGATGAAACTAAATGAAGTGAATAAAGACGTGCGATAGAATTGAGATAACATATAATTTATACTTACCAATATAGAAGTAACTTTTTATTCGATAACTGATTGATATTATTATTTCAGGCACACATAGCATATGTGGATACTAAACCAACTTTGATAATTTCTTAATTAAAACCTCGAGGACCTATTACAAGATAGTGTGAGTAAATTTTTTTTTTTCTTGAGAAGCGATAGCGTGAGTAGATTGATATAAAGTATTGATATGAAATTTATACGGATGATACGCTTATATGACATTCGTGGAGCCCACAATGCCACGTGTATCATCACTATACGTGCCATATTGACATCTCATATGTGCGATTCGTGTTTGTACTTCCATTAACGGAATGAATTAATTAGAAAAATTATTAACAACGGAGGGTTCAATTGAAAAGATATCATCGAACTATCACACTAACACCATAATTTGTTATGGCGAATATCAATGTAAATAAAATAATGAAAATTATGTCGTATTGATATACTGTAAAAGATAAGAGTTATGAAGAAAAATTACATGTATTTTGTATTAGCGTTATAGTTTTATTGATATAGGTATTCTGATTTTATATCATAAAATTACGAATAAGAATAAGAATTTATTAAACCACATATCTAAAATGTATTTTTGTCATATTATTTAAAAATTTTACATTGTACAATCTGCAGTAAACTAATTGACGACTAAATAAACCCATACTTAAAAATTCATTAAACTAACTGGTTTAATGAATTTTTATCATGCCTTGCATTATATTTTGTAAGAATAAAAATTTACATTATTTTCATAATTAATAATGTTGAATACAAAAAGCGCATTAGAAAAATAATAATACGTAATGAATTGATCGAGACTTTACATAATATGTCAGATTTTAACTATAATATTTTTCTAAAGAAATTAAAATAATTGATGGATTGAATAAGAACCTTATGAATAAGTTACAAGAGGTAGCAATACAGCAAAGCTCACTCTAAGATAAGAATAATAATAAGCATTGTGCACAAATTACTGTTTTTTTCCCTTGAAAATTAAATGGGAATGATTTATTGTTGGCAGAAAAATTGCAGGGCCATTATAGTACGTAGTCCGCCATATAGTAGACATACTCCACTAATTACAGAAAACTTGCTAACGTAGTGGTCCATTGCCAATAGCTGGTTACTTTTGAGTTACATACACGAAACCATTGCCCCACGCATCCTATTCCTATAATGCTTGTCCACCTAACGTAGAGGAAATAATAGCTGGAACTGTCTAAACCACTCGGTTACTTACTTCAGGACAAAAGCATTTTCTAGCTCTCATTTTCTTGTACTCCAATTCTAATCCTTCTTTCTGTTTTCCTATAGGTTTGACACATGCACGGGACAACATTCAGCTTGTAGAAATCCCTCTTCGTGCTCCTTCTCGCCAGAAATTATTTCCCGCCTCCTTCAGCTTTAGTTGCTGTGCATGCAAGCACTTGGCATGTTATGGTCCATCAATGCCATTAATTTATGCTTGTAACTGATGACTCCTGGCTGGATAGATGCAATTGGATATTCCATGAAACTGCCAGTTGTCTGTTATAAGATTAGTTTTTGCGTCTTTTTTAAAGCGGTTGAAAGTCATTCCAATGAGTAGGAATTCCTAAATTACACTTGTGTTCTAGTTCAATTTGATTAGCCACGAGAAACTTTTAGGCCTATGGTATAGAACCATTATACCAAGGATTAATGTTAATTATCATTATCATCATCATCATATTCAGTTGAATCTTACACCAATGCAAGGTCTGAGGAGATATGATAATATGCAAACTTACCTCTACAAAGTAAAGAGGTTGTTTCTGATAAACCCGCAGATAAATATGTCATAAAGAGTTAAAAAAAATCTTCAAGTATCTGATGAAAGTTTAGAGGACAAAATAATAATAATAATAAGAATAAGAATACTAATAAAATAATAAGACAAATAGGAATACAAATATTAAGAAAAATAATAAGAATATTAATACTAATAATAATGATGATGATGATGATGATGATGATGATGATGATGATAACAACAATAACAACAACAACAACAACAACAACAACAATAACAACAACAATAATAATAATGACACTAATAATAATAATAATAAGAACAACAACAACAACAACAACAACAACAACAAAAACAACAACAACAACAACAACAACAACATTAATAATAATAATAATAAGCACAATAAGAATCATAATAAAAAAAGAGGAAAAGCCAGACTAGCTGACTAAGCAGATGCCCAGTTGGTTAACCAAATGCGCACAGCAAGGGAGTCACATACAAATCAAATCTAACAAACAGGATGAAGAAAGAGACATGCAAGAATTAACAAATTAAAAGTAATAGTCAGAACTAATGTAGCAAAAAAGCTTAGACAACTAGACAGCAATTTACGAATACCATACCAGAATTAGTAGTGAATTGAGTTTTGATACGATACTATACTGGTACCGGTTAATACTGGGTACTGTTTCGAGTAAGGTTTTAAATTTACGAAATAGTCCTGAATTTTTAAACATTTTCAAAATAGTCAATTATCATATTATACAGTTATACTGTATATTTTTAACCCTGTCTCCAAAAATCATAATAATAAATAATATTCACAATTAATATGAAATAATAATAATTTTCAGATATTTCACATATAAATAATAACCATAATTTTTATGAAAAAAGAACAATCATCATCATACAAGTATAAAATTAAAACAATACAAAGTATTTAAAATATTACAATTTAAATTTTCGTTATATAATAAATAATAATTATATCAAAACATCCAATAAAAAAGAACAATAAATATCCTTAACTCTAAAATTATTACAATTTACAACAAGACGTGATAAGGAAACAATTAAGTAGAATTGAAACCTGAAACAAAATCATATATTATTTAATTTACTATCAATTAAATATATTTAATTAAATAAAATTAATTATTACTAAAATTATAAATATATTAATTTAATTTAATTTATAAATTAATTTAATAATTATTAATAAATATAGTTAAATTTAAAAATATTTTTAAAATATGGTGTTGCAGATTTTGAGATAATTTCTTTTTATATATACTCTTGAAAAGTTACCTTTTGTAACGTTTTTAACTAATCAACTGGTAATCATGATATTGAAACTACCAAGTGAAAGTTACTGTTACTATTTAATCTAAAAACTTACGACTTTTCAACTTCTTAAGGACTAATCATCTGGATCATGGAGCTTCAGACGAATGGTTACTTAACATCACCATATTAAGGTTTCGTCTGATTTCCTTGAATCTGTCTTCACTTAAGGGTTTGGTGAAGATATCTACCCATTGTTGATTCGTCTCAACAAATT
>JAOSBN010000177.1:14911405-14933200 GCA_027563595.1 Erythroxylum suave
AAGTCGATCATATATGCTTGTTGATTGTTGCATAACCTAATCTAGAGTGCCATGGTGAGAGAGAATATGCCATTATATTGTAATTTCATGATTACAACATTAATTGATACATAATAGTGTTCTTGAAGTAGATCACATGCCTATTTTGATTTGTTGCTTCCATCATTTGTGGAAATAAGTCATTATCCACTCTTTGTTGAATTAGGAACAAAGCCTTTGCATCTTTTTATTGCTTATCTCTCAATTCATTTCACTGGCATTTACAATGTTATTATTGATTAACATATAATTCGAATCTATATAACACTATTTCATATTTGGTAAGACTCAATAACTCTCATAATCCACTTCTTTTTCATACCTTACTTTGACATCAAATGTTGAAAGAGAAAAGGATAACTTAATTTTTTATTTAAAAAAAATCTCTCATTAAGTAAACATAAACATTCTCTTATTAGAAGTGGTATGACAAAACAAACAAAACGTATGGCTCCTATAAAAACTTTTGGATCTTACAAATATGCAACATGTATATCAAATCTTAGTAAATAAAAACAACAATTTTAAATAATAGGAATTAACTTGAAAATTGAAACATGCAAATAACCACATAGTGAACCATGTGGCATGGACTTATACAATTATGGGAGCAATCATAGTTGATGAAAGAGATAAAGAATGAATAAATCCCACTATGCAAATCCTATTATGAAAAGGATGAAGTTTCTTATAGTGTTATACACAATCAATTATGAAGCACCTAAGATTTGCTTTCCTTTTTCTTCTTTAGTCTTTAATGAAATAAATGACATACCCATTTAAAGTAAAAAAGGTCCATATATTTAATTCTAAGTCCCTAGCTTTTTATTAAATGAGTCCCTAGATAAGACAATTTCTTCATTCGAAAATAAACAGTCCAATAATGGGAGATAATTGTCTTTAATAGGTTGCTGGTTAGGGTCACACCTAAGATGTAACTTATTTAAGATACTTGCAAAGTATAGTTAGGAGCCAAAGTATAGTTAGGTTTTCTTTTGAAACAGAACTATGAAGGGCTACAAGTCGATCATATATGCTTGTTGATTGTTGCATAACCTAATCTAGAGTGCTATGGTGAGACAGAATATGCCATTATAGCTTAAGTGGAAGGTTTGGAAGATTGATGAGTTGGCTTTAATACTCTCTTATATTAATATCTTTAATATCAAAATGATCTAGAAAGAATTTAGTAAAAAAATTACTTGCATTAGCAAAAGAACAAATGGAAAGCAATTTACTGTACGAGATAGAAATATGAAGGATAACAGTTAATTTAGAGATATTCTGATTATAATAACAAGAAGAAAATCTGGTATGAGAAATTGAAAACAAAATTCCATTACTGATTTTGACTTCATTTGTTTATAAAATTCTAAATAAATGGGCAAGGTCTCTAAATTAGGATTAAGTGGTAAGTCGTCATAGTATTCAAAATCTAAGGTTAATCGTTGTTCATTTAATGTGTTTTCAATTGTAATATGATTAAAAAGAAATAAGAGCTAATGGTTATCAGGCCCTAAGAATCTTTAATATCGTGGAAACTTTATACATGAGGAATAATATCAACTTACTATAACTTACATTAATATATAGTATATAAAGTACATGTAGAATACAAGATAGGCATGAACTAACAAATATAAACAATCCTATATGATCACATTTGATCATTTCAATTTTATAAGTTTAGCAATACATAATAAACTTGGTTTGTATAAATTATCCTCATCACAACTTACATCCAAATTGTTCAATTTAATTTAATTCCTTTTAGGGATCTCAATTAATAAGATTCAAAGTATATTAATTTCCTTGATTGAGATGGTTATTTAGTTTAATTTTCTAAAATGATTATGTTTTACTATTATACCTATGTAAGGTTTTGACTTTAAAATGAAAGTGACTTGAGTTTTTTATGATTATTATCTCTTTAAATTTCTTAATTATATAGATTAAAATTATAAGGTTAAGTTTTCAAATGATTTTTTAAGAAATGAACATGTCTTTATTTCTATGTTAGAGTCACCCAGAGGAATATGATAATATTTACTTTTCATAAAGTATTTGAATTTGTTTTATGTCATATGAATTTGATACTCTTAACTAATAATTTGTAAGTTAATTATGAGTAAGAATATAACCGTACCTAATTCAGCTTAGATAGTACTCTCATATTTTGGGTGATTATGAAATGCATTCAATTTTTATTGGGCATAAAATCACTGTAACCCTTTTCCCTCTTTTGCGTTTTATCCTTTTCTCTTCCATTATCAGAAAGATGAATTTTTTTCATCATGGTACCATTTCTAATCAAAATGGTGCCTTAATTCTACACAGTTTTTTGGATGTTAATTAGGTTAGTAATGAAGATGGCGGTTCATTTACAAATGAACTTAGTTTTTTGGATGTTAAAATGAATTCAAGTTGGCCTTTTCCCATTATCAAACTTAATTTGACAGAGTTGACATAATTGGATCAAATTAACATAGATTGCAACAAATTTAACTATTAGATAGCAGAGAACTTTTTTCAACACATCACAAAAGATAAAAGTTCAAAAGATAAGTTTGCAAATCTCAAATAAAGAAAGAAATCTTTAATCTCATACACATGTTGGGGATTTATATATAAGCATTATTGGTGTGAAGGTGATGATGTTGAGATTTGAGCAATCTTTGGAAAAAAGTTGTTAGGTTTGATGTGTCAATTCTAAATAATATTAATTAATACATATAAATTCAAATGAATAGGTAACTCCCTTAATTCCAACAAATGTTGAGAATTGAAAAAAAAAGAACAATTAATAGAGAGGCAAGCAGAAGTATTTATGGCATTCACTTCGATAATGCATGAATAAAGTTTTAAAATGGAGAGCTTGTTAGAGAGTGTACACCCTTACATTAACCAAGCTAATACATGATATGAGCCTCCTTTCTTTAAAATTTGCATTTAAGATAAATTGGTTTTGAACAAAAGTTGAGTGTTCTGCATGGACCTACCATACCTTTGTTCTTCTGCTTTGAGTTAATATAACAATTATTGAGTGTTCTGTCTTTTTTTTGGCATTAATTTATGATGTTGTATTACAACAAGTGTTTTATATTAAATGTTTCATATTCTTTTTCACAAGCCCTCTATTGTGTTGAAGAGCGTCGTTGATCTGTTTTCATTATAGTCTGAAATTGTCCATCCATTCAAGTTAGTTGTGCAACTAATTAATATTTACCATATGTATTGCTTTAATAATACGATTATGATACCTTTGGATTTTGTGTGAATACAAAGGGGGTCTTGAATTTGGGTTGTTGTTTAGAATATTCTTATAACCATTGATGACTTTTTATGTTCTTCCTTAATAGTCTAAGTATTTACTATATGTGGAATGAGTTTAAAATCAATAATAGGCGATTAATTCGATCGATTAATTGTAGGTGATCAATTGCTACGATTAATACTTCAAGTTCAATATGATTAATGCAAACATAGTATTAACACAAGGAAGTAATACGTTTCATAAATAAGATAATTCGTTACATAATAAACTCCTAGGATGGTATATAGACTGGAAACCCATGATGCAGCTCCCATGAGGCTTATCGTTGAAAAATTCCAAGAGCCTAGGAGTTACAGCGAGAACTTGTTTTCTTGATTCACAGGTGTAAACAATGTCACGTACCATAGTTTTGAAATCAATTGTAGGTGATTAATTAAATTGGTTAACACTTAGAAGATGTGTAAAGTTTAGATGTTTTGTAAATTTTGGGTTGTCATAAAGGATACTAACTATAGAATCACTTATTGAAATTAACAGTTTTCCATAAATGAGCAATGCTGATAGATCATGGATGTATAAATGATTATCACGTGTTTGTTGAGGGAGTTGAAGCTTTTATTCATTATGCATGTTCTCAACCTGCATATATGGATAGGCCAAAGATCAGATGTCTATGTAAAAAATGCAAACATATTCGTTTCCTTCCTAATGATGAAGTGAACTAGCATTTTTTTAGAAGAGGGTTTGTCCCCGATTATTTTCAGTAGACACGACATAGGGAACCGTTAATTTGTAGCACCTCAAGGAGTAATCAAGCACAATCGTCAGTTAGCTTCAACGAGTTTGAAGGGGGATTAGATTTAGAACAAATAATGTGGATGTAAATGAAAATCCTTACATGTAAAGGGTTTATGATGTAGGTAGTTATAGCTTTCAGGAAAACATAGAAAATCTTGAAAAAGAACCTAACCCTCAATCCAAATAGTTTTTTGACTTACTACACTCAGCTGACCAAGAACTATGGCCAAATTGTGAGACAATGACTTAATTGTCTTCAGTTGCTCGTATCTTGAACATAAAGTCTAAAGGGCATATTTATGATCGTAGTTTTGATAAAATTCTTGGTTGGTATAATGAATCATTGCCTCCTAATCACACAATGGTTAATAGTTTCTACAATATGAAGAAACTTATTAGGGGTTTTGGTTTGCCTGCTGAAAAGATTGATTGTTGCAATTTGGGATGTATTTTGTATTAAGGTGATGATGTGGAATTACAAGAGTGTCAATTTTATGGTCAATCTAGGTTCAAGCCAAGAAAGCGTTCTATGAAAGGAAAGTTAGTACCCTAGAAGTGGATGTATTATTTCCCACTATCTCTGAGATTACAAAGACTATATGCTTTTGATGTTACTATGTCTCACATAAGATGACATAATGAAAACCAACAGGAAGATGGAATAATGAGTCATCCATCAGATGCATTAGCATGGAAACATTTCAATGACATACATTATGAGTTTGTAGCTGAAAGTCGAAATGTTAGGTTAGGATTGTCAACGGATGAATTTCAACCTTTTGGTCAATCCGGCCGGCAACATTCATCATGGCCAGTCATAATTACTCCTTATAATTTGCCTCCATGGATGTGTATGAAAGAGGCATATATGGTCTTGACAGTGATTGTGCCAGGGCCTACAAATCCAAGGCATAAAATTGATGTTTTCTTACAACCATTGATATCTAAATTGCAGCATCTTTGGGAATATAGTGTTGAGACATATGATGTGTCTCTGAAGCAAAATTTTGTGTTGAAAGCAGCTTTGATGTGGACAACTAGTGATTTTTTCGATATATGTCATGTTATCTAGATGGAGCACAGCAGGAAAATTGGCTTGTCCTTACTGTGGCAATGATTCTAATGCATTTATCTTCCAAACGGGGGCAAAATATGTTGATTTAACAACCACAGAAAATTTCTTACTCCAGATCATCCATTTAGGCACAATAAACAAAAGTTCATTAAGAATAGGAAGATAAAAACACCTCCTCCCCTAACAAATCTAATGAAGAGATATTAAAGGAGATTGAGGAATTAGGCTTGCTGAAAGTTATAGAATTTGAAGCTGATGCAATTAGTAGAAACTTTGGCTGGAGAAAACGAAACATCTTTTGGGATTTGTCATATTGGAAAACTAATTTGATATGTCATAGTCTAGATATGATACATATTGAAAAAAATATTTTTGACAATTTGTTCAATACCATAATGAATATTGAAGGGAGGACAATAGACAAGGTAAAATCACGAGTTGATTTAAAACTTTTTTGTAGAAGGAATGATTTACATGAAGATCTTCGTACCGGTAAATATCAGAAAGCATGTTACACTTTGGACAAAAAGCAGAAGGAAATATTGTGTGAATCATTGAAAAGTCTAAAGTTTCCCGATGGTTATGTTTCAAACTTGGTAAGGTATGTGGATATGCAGAAGTACAAATTTTTTGGGATGAAAAGTCATGATTATTATGTGTTTATGCAAAGGTTAATTCCAATTGCATTTCGGGAGTTGCTACCGAATAAGGTTTGAGAAGTAGTAACAAAATTAAGTTTGTTTTTCAACAGCTTAACATCATCTGAAATTAAGTTGGGTGATATGGAAAAATTGGGAAGGAAAATTCCAGTAATTTTATGCAAGTTAGAAGAGATATTTCCTCCAAGCTTCTTTAACTGTATGGAGAATCTACCTATTCATTTAACCTACAAGGCTAAACTAAACGGTCCAGTCCAATATCTTTGGATGTATCCATTTGAGAGTTAATTCAACAAAAATGATTGTAATTGGTCATATTATCATGTTTTCATAACTAAATTTGTATAACCCTATTTGCTCATATAAGTATTTGCATCACTTGAAGAAAAATGTTAAAAACAAAACTAGAGTTGAAGGTTCGATATGTAATGCTTATTTAGTGGAGAAACCTAGGAGATTTTGTTCACATTATTTTGAGCCGCATGTTCACATAAGAGAAAGAAAAGTTCCTCATAATGACAATGGGGGAGGAACTAGTGATGCTAATGGTAACTTATTCATTTTCACATATCCTGGACGGTCATATGGACGTTCAACAAGAAGAATGTTAATAGAGGAAGAAATTGAGGCTGCTCGTGGTTACACTTTATTGAACTGTGAAGAGGTTCAACCGTTCGTGCAATAACTATCAAGTGATTATTTCAGTTTTGAAATTTAATGCTATTCATAACTAGAATACATAACAGTGTTTTTAGATTATACGAGGAATTGTTACGTGAGCTCATACCCAACAAATCACAAGATGATATCAACAAAGAAATTGGAAGACACTTTCCTCAATGGTTTAAGCAATATGTAAGCAAAAACTTACAAATATTGAAATGATTGAATTATAAGATTTAAGTGTCCAGATGATATAGTATACTGTTTAATATGATATTTTCTTTTCTGTAGGCCTTAGAAAATTTAATAGAGAATAAGTTCAAGTGTGATCTTGCGAAGGGACCTTTGCAAACTGTTAAATCATATCTGGTGTATTTCATTAATGGATACAAATATCATACAGAATATCATGGTCATAGCATGGCAACAATAAATAATGGAGTTTGCATCCAGGGATAATTGATTGATTACAATGGCAAAATTATTGAGATACCTGAAATTGAGTACTCTGCATTGTTAGTAAAGCGAACTGTGATATTTAAGTGTAAGTGGTTTGATCCAACTTCAAATGTTGGTATAAAAGTGCATAGCCGATACAATCTAATTGACAAGTGAAGAAGATTTCGACATTTTAAACCTTTTGTGTTGCAATGTAAGCGATTCAAGTGTATTATGTCCCTTTTCCCAACTTACGACAAGATAAGTCAAATTGGTTGGCTGTTTGCAAAGTTAAACCTAGAGGTGTTTTTGAATCACGTGGAAAAGGAGAACAGAGAATTGAAAGTGAAACGTTTCAGGAAGATGCTTATAAAATAAATACATCTGTCGTATATGAGGATAATGAAACTCTGAATGATCCATGTAATGAGTATGTTGAAATTTTATCTGGAGAAGATGAGGAGGGCCAGAGATTTGAAGAAGAGCCTGAGTTTGATTCAAATTCTTCAGATCATCAATTTTTATTTACAATTAAGTGATGATAGCGATTAATTTATTATTGTAATTGAATATTATATGAACAAATCAATTATTTCTTTTTCAATATATTATATAAATTATTGAAATGAAATTGTAATATTTCAACAAACTTCAATCAAATATTAATTTCATGTTGAAATATGACATCAAAGAGAAGACAGGAAATTTTGCGACCAAGATTTAAACCACTATTCAGAGGTACTTATTATACAGGTAAAGCATCTCATGGTGTAACAGCTGGAGATGAAACACCTCCTCCCCCTCCGGCCTCCACATACTACACTGGCAAATGAGGCTGCACCATCCACCACTCCTACATCATTTACTACCCCTAGACCGACAAAGATATCAGGAGTAAACAATGCGGATGAAGGAGACGGCTGCCAACCTAGAGCTGAGGGACCGGACGGACAAAAATACGTCACAATTGACAATAATATGTAAGTGAAAATACATTAACCATTATATATTTATAATTAATTTATAAGCTTAAATTTTAAAAATGGTATAAATTTATTTGTGTTTATATTAGGTTATTTCTATCTGGACCCTGTTTAAGAAACATGACATCGAAATTCAATGAGAAGATTGATCCTGGGGGCTATGTATGGAAGAATATCTCTCAGAAGACAAAGAAATTTTACTATCACGAGTTTGAGGTACCACAAAAATTATTATTTTCTTTTTTCATTAACATTTTTATCCAATAATTAAGTAAATATTATTGCATCATAAGTATTTATCGAATATTTTTCCTTTTGTTACAGAAAGAATTTTTTTGAGATTCTCAATTTGACAAGATCATCTATAATATGGGAAAGACGAGCGATTACATGTTATCACGACTTTGTTGCTGTGATACACAGGACGAGTGTACGACTGCCTTACGTTTCTGAAGAAATATGGAGTCGTTGGCTGTAGTATTAGACATCACTTGAGGTCATGTCCATTTCAAAGCGTAATTCAGCCAATAGATGTGAAGGACCAGAGGGAGAGAGTCTTCCCGTACATATGGGAGGATCTATTTGTAAGTATCTATAATTTACAATTATATTCTCATTTCTTTCCTTTGTTGTATTTTAATTGAATTTGATGTGTTAAAATTTGGAATGAAAATATGTGTTTCTTGTTGAGAATGATAATGTTATAAATGTTTGATGCCATATATGACTGTGTTTTTTTGTTTTTTCTTTGTTCAACAGGGGGTAAATATCATAAAAATAGACAAAACTCTACCGAAATTTTTATAAATTCTAATTCACTTATAATTAACATTTTATTCTTATGCAAAAAAATTTATAGGCATAAGCCCTATACCCCGTGAGCTATTTCTGCACACTCACACTAAGAAGCGTGACAGTATGACATTCATCAACAGTCGTTGTAGAGAACTCAATGTATGTGAAATTTATGGTTTAATATTAATAATGCTTAATAATTATCACTTACTAATATAAACATTACTTTTTGATAGGACCAAATACAAGAAAGCATTGAACGGCAGTCTTAGCAATCTGAAGATGTTGATGAGGCTGACACTTATCTTCATGCAGTGGTTGGTAGGAGCCGTCGTGAGAGGATATTCGGCTTAGGTTCAATTGCGAACACATGTTATTCGCAATCCTCCACGTCCAGTACAGCAATATCTAGTAGGTAGTCCACCACCAATGAAGTGTAAGAGCTTCGGGGCATAGTGCAGACATTTGCAACTCAGTTGCAACAGTCGATGGAATAGTTTTAACAGTCGATGTAGTACATCACTCAGCTCTGTCATGAGGTGGATGAGTTAAAGGGTAAGGGTAGCACCGCATCACACCAACCAGAGCATCCGCTGTCTCCAAATCAATAGTGTATTTTTGGTCATTTAATTTGTATTACAAATACTTATTATGTACAATATAATGTTTTTACTATCAATTAAGATATTTTAACTTTTAATCTTCAATCAAAATTTCTATTTAAGCAAATTAAATGTATACTATAAATTTATAATTGTTAAAATTATGCATTAACCATAATTTAAATATACTGACTATACGTATTGTATATTTAAAAAGATTTCAATGTTCACTTATCGACGGAAACAAATATCCGTCGGTAAAGTCACTTCCGCTTACCGACAGACTATTCGCAAATTCATCAGTAATCACAGATGAAATAACCAACTCTGTCGCAATTTTTACCAACGAACAGAGATATCCGCCGGTAACTTTTTACCAAATTTACTGATAGTAAATTTCTTATCGTCGGTAAAGATTCCGACAGAATATAACCATCTATCGTCAAATGTTATCGACAATTAACTACAAAATAAATCATTGGTAACCTTTTAACAAATTTGTCGACGGTAAATTTCTTACCGTCGGCAAATATTCCCACGGAATATAGCCGTCCGTCGCTAAATAAACAGTTTGTATATTTACCGATGGTAAGCCATTTACCGTCGGTACATTTACTGACGAAAATTCTTTTTCTGTCAATAATTATTAGCTACGACCGTTTCTACGACGCCTTTGTCCATCAGTAAAGTCCGTTGATAATATATCTTACCGATGGAATATTTATGTTTTCCGTCTATAATTTCTGTCGCAAAATGACATTTTTCTTATAGTGAAATGATCTAAATCAATGCATCAAAGTTTAAGTAGAAAACGAATCCCGATCAGTATGGACCGAACCCATATCAAGCTTGTGATGGGGAAGCCCGATATAGATGCTATATATAAAGGTTAAGATCTCCTACAGTAGCTCATATCATTCATAAAAATAAGGATTCTCTAACCCGAAAAGAAAGCTTACATTTTGAGAAAACTATAGAAAGGCTTGATCTCATCTCGGTGAGTGGTTCACGTGATAGCAGAGACAGATTCGTGCTCGTTCAACTTCAAGAAGCTCATTTGAAGTTATAGAACCGAAATAAGGTATTTGCCACATTTCTTCATTTGTTGCCCTTTCACGTTTGATCTGGGATACGAAAATAAGGTCTCATTACGTTTTGCACGTGATATCAGAGCGGTAACATGATCAAGTGGCTAAAAATGAAGATATTTTGGTTTTGTCTTCATTAGGTTTTCAAAGAATGAAGTTCCTTTTTCGATTTTTTTCTTGCTTTTATTGCATGAAAGTAGTGTACGTGTGTTTAGCTTTGAGAAATAGGGGAAACAAGCTTGAGAAGCGCAAAAAATCAATCCTAATCTCACTAGAAATCGTCTTTTTTCCAGGTTGGGGACAAAGACCGTCAAGCGTTTTAGGTTGGGGATGAAGACCGTCAAGCGAGTGTGGTACATAAGCCTGATGGGTAAACAATACCACCCGTAGGGCGGTACGCACGTGCCAGTGTGTGGACAAGGGGGTGCCACGTTCTACGTGCTAGTTGATAAGCACGTATGGGCGCCCGTCTAGGGCGTGCAATGCATGCACCCTCTTCTCTCCACACACAGTTGACGTAGGCGCTACAGTGAATGCTGACGTTTGCTAACGTTAGCAGATATGATCAATATTCTGAATACCGGCAATATCATCCAGTACCAACTGAAACAAACAGGTATAAATCGGCACATGAATCTGGTGTTGGAATTATGCCCAGTACCCAATCGTTATGTAATAGATTGAACACTTTTGTTTTGTGATTATTAACTTCGTTTAATAACATGGCAAATGATTATATTATTCTGTTTATCGCTTCTATCATAATATGACAAGTCATTGATTAAATTTATACACTTGTCATCATAATGGCGATTACGATAATGAGAGTCAAGTCTTTAGGGTTTAATTTAAAATTGTTCTTGATTGTAGGATCATCAAATAAGGACTTTAATGATCTGCTTAGATCAATATATACGAAATAGTATCTATTGGATGAATATTAGTAGATCTCATCTACTAAGTTACATATGTAGATGATGCATATGGAGATATGATCAATGAACTAACCAAATTGAGAATTCTCAATGGTTAATATTACCTACAAACTATCAAGTAGGATATTCTCATAAGGATTTAAATGTATACTTTTCCTTTAACCTGAGATTATCATAGTAATTAATAGGTCATTTATTATGTTTTGATGTGGGACACCTAGTGTGTAAAAATAATAGTTGAATGATCATTGGATATAATTAAGTACTTATCTGATAGTGGTGAGTCAAGATGGGATCCATCAACTCTAGGTAATGAGTTTGAGCTCAATGTTGTCATTGATCTTAATGGTTATTTCAAGACCTTGTCCAGGGCGATTGAATTAGTGAAGAAAGGAGTTTCTTAAGTAATCACCAATCATTAATGATCAACACGTAACATAGTTGGTTATCTAATATGGTTTGCTAGTTAAAACCATACCTTAAGATAATCCGGAGTTGTAATGATGGAACGTAATAATACATTATCCTTAACCAGTTCTGTCTTTGTAAGGTTATTATTTCACACTATCTGGTCGTTGAGGAGTGTTGTTAGACGCAACCTTGATTAGTAATTAATTGGATTAATTACTACCGGCTTAGTGATGAACCTATGTAATCACACACTTACGAGTGTAATATTTCCTATTTATGATTGTTTAATTTATTATGGGATAATTTATTAAATAATCTATATGGTATATTATTATACTTACAAAAAATATAATTAATATTGGAAACTCTCTTATATAAAATAAATGAATAAAATAAAATAGGTTTATTTTATTTATTTTTGTAAATAATAATAATAATTAAAACAAAACAAAAAGAAGAAGGTGGTTTTGTTTTTGGGTTTACGTTTAAACCAAAAGGAAATAAAGAGAGGTCGTGGTCCTTTCAAGTTTTAAAAAACATTAAAACACTTAAAAAGTGACGAGTGTAAAATATACAGACTCTCTCACTCTTTTTTGTAACGTCTCAAAAAAAACGAAAAAGAAGTGTAGTAGTTTTTGCTCTCTCTCATTTCTAACGTTTCATATACGTATAGAAGAAGTTTTTTTGTCTCTTATTATAAACGTTAAATAAACAAAGAGAAAAGGTTTTTGTCTCTTTGTTTTTGAACGTTTAATTAACGAAAGAGAAGAGAGATAGAGATACTCTGAAATTTTGTATAAATCAAGAAAGGGTTCTTCAAAATCTTCCATAGTCATATTAAGTGCCGAAAGTGGAATGTATTTCTTAGTGTGGAGTGCATAGAGGTTTTTTATTTTCAAAGTTTATTACCGATTAATCCTCATAAATTCTAGATATTTATTTTTGTCTATTATTGTTATTAGTATGAATATTAAACTCAATAGATCTATACAGGATTACAATTTTTTGTTTCCGCTATGTATACGATCCTTCAATTGGTATCAAAGCCAGTATTACATTCACATTTTACTTGAAAAATACCAATGTTATGATTTGCGTATTTTTTTGTTGCGTTCCTTGTTTTAACACGTGGAAGTTGTTCATTTAATATGTATGAGATTATCTTGGTGTCACTGAAATTGATTTCACAAAAAACGAAATAGAGAAGTGAGTCTCTATTTTGTAAACGTACGACAAAAATGATTGAGTCTCTGGTTATGTATGAGTTCCAGATGTTGCTCTCATGGTGGAATACAAGCTTTTTAAAAGCATTTGTTTAAAAGGTTTTTGCGTTTACACCATTTGAAATAGCAATATTTATGAAATTGTTGCTGTAAATTATTAAAAAAATTGTTTGTTTCCGGTAAACAAGTCACTGATAATTAATGGAGTAGAATTTGCATTTGCAATTCCAAGAGCTGTGCAATATGTGTAAAAAAATTTAGTTATAGTGATGGTTTAACCCTCTGGAATAAATGATAAATGTTATCAAATGATAATTTAATTATAGTGCAATTGTTATGACTTACAGACATTCTTACATTAAAAGTTTCTTGCACAAATGTTGTCTAACGATGTGATATGATCACTAATGTTATTAAAATTATTTTAATAACATGAAATCTTGACTTTTTAAAATTATTAAGTTTATTTTGATATAATATATGATATTTTATTAAAAAGGATTTTCCACCCAAGTAGATGATAATATTTATTTTTGTTTATAAGGAATAACCAGGTGACTTGTAATTCAAAGATAAATAATATTTTCTATTGCATATGATGCATATGTGAGGAAAATTTACTTAATTTTATATTTTTAGCATAAACTACCTAGGAAGTATATTATTAATTAATTCTCCGTCAATTAGATGGATAAACTCAACTATACTAATAGAAACAACCTTACAACCAGGGGACTATATAGTATCGCTCCTACTATAAATTTTATATGATAAAATAGGTAATTTACCACTCTTTAATTATGCATGAGTAACAACTTGACAACCAAGGGGCTCATTCATGTTTTAAAGATTTTATATCATCAATATTCTTTCCTCTTCTGAACAGTTATTAACTGAGGATTCTTTTTTGGTGCAGGGTATAAAAGAGATTCAGGGTCGAGATTAGGAGACGCGGCTTCAACACGTCTATCGAAAGGGAAATCATAGCGTTGATAGCTTGGCTAATGTAGCTATGTGAGTACGTCCAGGAGTACATGTTCTTCAAGAACCTCCACCAAAAACGAGGATGTTTATCAGCCTAGATAGGCAAGGCCAGTTGTACCAAAGGGGCCTGAATTAATGTAGTCCTTTTGTTTTCCTTCCTATGTATACAAAAAAAAAAAGATTTTATATCATTTAGATAAAAGTCCATGTCTTAATGATATATGATTGTGTTCTTAATTTGGTATTTTCTTTTTTATTGGATTTCTCAAAATGTCTACTATATCACTGCGAAGCATTCTTGATACTAACAAGCTAGCAGGTAACAATTTTGATGATTGGTACCGTAATTTGAGAATTGCTCTCATGCATGAGAAACTTATCGATGTGATCGATAAACCCGTAAAGGAAGCGCCTCTTGAGGGAATTGATAATGCTAAGGCATTAGAAGCATATTTTAAGTACAATGAACAAAAAACTAATGCCAAGTGTACTATTCTAGCATCAATGAGTTTTGAACTCCAAAGACAGCATGAAGGTATGAATCCTCCACAGATCATTAAGCATCTGAAGAAGATGTATGGGTCATAAAGTAGGATTGCTAGATACTAGTTATCTAATTCCCTATTAAGTTTGAACTGAAGTCCAAATCTCCTATAGGACCCCATGTTCTTAAGATGATTGATCTTATAGAACAATTGAAGTAGTTAAGGTGTTTACTAGGGAAAGAGTTGTCACAAGATTTGATCTTACAGTTTCTTACTGATAATTTTTCAACGTTCATTGTTAACTTTAACATGAACAAGATGGACTGTGATCTTCATGAAATGCTCAACTTGTTGATTGATTATGAAAATCAAGTAGCATCGTCTGAGAAGGTGAAAATGTCGAGGTTTGTGAATTTGGTTAACAACTCTTCTAAGCACAAGTTGAAGGGAAAAAAGAAGCCTAGGAAAATTCAGTTTGCTCCCAAGGGTGTTTGGAACAAATCCAAGGGTAAGGAAAAGAAAGTTTCTATACAAAGAAAGGACATTAGAAGAGGAACTGTCAAGAGTATTTGGGTACTTTGAAAGGCAAAAAACAAGATGGGACATTTATGAAAAATATTTTCATGATTTCTTTGACTACTATTGATTTTATTAAATGGGTATTGGATACTGGTGGTAGCTTTAACATCTGCAATATGTTGTAGGGTCTAAGGATCAGTAGGAGATTGAAAAAGGAAGAAGTAAAGCTACAAGTTGGGAATGGAGCAAGTATTGCTACCCCTAGCTATAGGAATTATTTCTCTTGTTATGCCTACGGAAAAGACTTTATTGTTAGAAGATTGTTTTTATATTCCTAAATTTGTTTCAAACATTGTTTTCATTTCATCATTAGACAAGCGTGGATTTTATACAATTTTCATAAATAACCAATGTAATATATTTCATGGTGATGAATTATATGTAAGTGGTTATTTACAATATGGTCTTTATGTCTTACCTGAAATAGTTGTTTATCCAATTATGAATGTTTCTGGTCAAAAAAGGAAGAGAGGTAATCAAACAAATCAAACTTACCTTTGACATTATAGACTTAGTCATATTGGTGAGAAAAGAGTAAACAAGTTGTACAAGGAAGGATGCCTTAGTCAATATGATTATGAATCATATGAAACTTGTAAATCTTGTCTCAAAGGAAAAATGATGAAATCTCCTATTACTAGAACTGGAGAGAGAGTTAGTGGACTTTTAGGACTATTATATACTGACATATGTGGGCCTATGAAAGTTTAAGCTAAAGGTGGATATTCTTATTTTATCACCTTTACTGTTGATATATCAAGATATGGATTTGTGTATCTTATGAAACGCAAGTCTGAATCACTTGAAATGTCCAAAAGATTCTATAGCAAAGTTGAAAAACAAAATGGTAAGAGTGTAAAGGCATTTAGATCTGACCGTGACAGTGAGTATCTTAGTGATGATTTTGTTGATTATCGAAGGCAAGATGGAATCTTGTCTAAGTGGACTTCTCCAGGAACACCACAACACAATGGTGTTTCGGAAAGGAGAAATCGAACTTTATTAGATATGGTGAGATCCATGATGGGGTTGCTGATCTTCCTATGTTCCTATGGGGATATGCTTTAGAAGTCGTTGCTTATTTATTAAACAAATTTCCCACTAAAGCAGTCACTAAAACTCCATATGAGATGTGGAAAGGACATAAGTCTAACCTAAAACATTTGAAGGTTTGGGCCAGGCAAGCTTAAAGCGAGGTCTAACAAGTATAGATTTGTTGGTTATCCCAAGGAAACTATGGGATACTATTTCTATCACCCTTTTGAACACAAAGTGGTTGTGGCCAGAAATGCAACCTTTTAGAACGGGAGTTCTTTAATGAAGGAAGTCATAGTGTAGAAATAGATCTTGATGAAATTCAAGATTGACGAGTCAATATAAGCTCAAAAGCATCAAATACATGTTGAGCAGCCTTTACTTGATTTCTTGAAGTTGACACAAAGGGTACCAGCCTCAACCGTTGAGGAGAAATTGGTTAATGAACCTATCTAGGAACCAGTGCTACAATAAGATCACGTAGAACCTATTGGACATGAGCCTTTTAGAAAGTCTATTAGGGATTGTCGTGCACCGGATAGATTAAACTTAATGGTGCAAGGTGACGAGGATAATCATATTGATAATATCCCACATATTGTTAATGACCCTAAGACTTACAAAGAGGCTATGGCAAGTCCAGATCGTGAGAAGTGGTTTAAGGCCATGGAAACTGAGTTAGAATCTATGAAAATCAACAAAGTATGGACTTTGGTTGATCCCTCAAAAGATATAAAAACCCATAGGATGTAAATGGGTATTTAAGAAAAAGATTGGAGCAGAAGGGAAGGTTGAAACCTATAAAGCCCGTTTTGTTGCCATGGGATATAATCAAAAGGAAAGTATTGATTATGATGAAACTTTTTCCCCTGTGGCAATGCTCAAATCTATTCGAATTCTACTTGTTATAGCTGCATATTATGATTATGAGATATGGCAAATGGATGTGAAAACTACGTTTCTTAACGAAGAGCTCAAGGAAGATGTTTATATGACTTAACCTGAAGGTTTCACATTGCCAACTGCTCCTAATAAAGTATGTAAGCTACAAAGATCCATTTATGGATTGAAGCAATCTTCATGAAGTTAGAATATTCATTTCAATACAACTATCGTAAAGTTTGATTTTGTTAGATACGAAGAAGAGCCATATGTGTACAAGAAGGTTAGTTGGAGCATAGTTATTTTCCTAGTGTTGTTTGTAGATGACATATTGCTAATAAGAAATGATGTATCAGCCATGCAAAAGACAAAGATTTGGCTATCTGAACAGTTCTCTATGAAGGATTTGGGAGAAGCAGCTTACATTCATGGAATCAAGATCTATATAGATAGATCAAGGAAGCTGCTAGGGCTCTCCCAATCCATGTACATTGATCTATCTTAAAAGGGTATCACATGGAAAATTCCAAAAAAGGCTATTTACCGATAGGTACTGGAATTTCTCTTAGTAGGGAGGATTGTCTTAAAACCTTAGAAGAAAGAGAGCGCATGAGTAGGTCTCATATGCCAGCGCAGTGGGAGTTATCATGTATACCATGACATGTACAAGGCCCGATCTAGCCTACATACTAGGAATAGCGAGCAAGTATCAAGGTAACCCAAGTGAGGAACATTGGAAAGTGGTTAAAACAATCTTTAAGTACTTGAGAAGAACTAAGGATCAATTCCTCATATATGGAGATTATGAATTAAAGCTAATAGGTTATACTAATGCTAGCTTTGCGTCAGATAAATATGATAGCAAATTTATCTCTGGTTATATTTTCACCTTGAATGGAGGAGTAATGAGTTGGAAAAGTTCCAAGCAAGCTACTATAGTTGATTCAGTTACTAAAACAGAATGCATAGCTGTATGCGATGCAGCTAAGGAAGCTGTTTGGATGAAAAAGTTTTTAACCGAACTTGGTGTGGTTCCTTCAATAAAAGAAGTTGCTCCTTTATTGTGTGACAATACTGGTGCTATTGCATAAGCTAAGGAACTAAGGTTACACCAAAGATCCAAACATGTTCTGCGAAAGTTTCATCTGATTAGAGAAATTATTAAGCGTGAGGACATTCAAATTAAAAGGTTGAAGGAAAGGAGAATACTGAAGATCCCTTTACTAAGGTGCTTGAATCAAAAGAGTTTGATAAGCACAGGTGAAAAATAGGATTGAAGTTCATGACCGATTGGGTCTAGGTCAAGTGGGAGATTTTAGGAATTATACCCATAACCCAATCGTTATGTAATAATAGATTGAACACTTTTGTTTTGTGATTATTAACTTCGTTTAATAACATGGAAAATGGTTATATTATCGTATTATGTTTATTACTTCTATCCTAATATGATAAGTCCTTGATTAAATTTATAAACTTGTCATCATAATGGCGACTATGATAATGAAAGTCAAGTCTTTAGAGTTTAATCTAAAATTGTTCTTGATCGTAGGATCATCAAATAAGGACTTTAATGATCTGGTTATATCAATATATATGTAATGGTATCTGTTGGATGGATATTAGTAGATCTCATTTACCAAGTTATGTAGATGATGCAAATGGAGATATGATCATTGAAGTGACCAAACTGAGAATTCTCAATGGTTAATATTACCTATGAACTGTCAAGTGAGATATTCTCATAAGGATTTAAATATATATTTTTTCTTTGACCTGAGATCATCATACTAATTAATAGGTTACTTATTATATTTTGATGTCGGACACTTATTGTGTAAAACTTCTAGTTGAATTATCATTGGATATAATTAAATACTTATTTGATTAGTGGTGAGTCAACCTGGCAAGACCTTGGCCAGGGCGATTGAATGAGTGAAGAAAGTTGTTTCTTAAGTCATTTACCAATCATTAATGATCGACATGTAACATACTTGGTTATCTAATAGGGATTCACATTTAAATCATACCTTAGGATAATTTAGAGTTGTAATAATGAAAGGTAATAATACATTATCCTTAACCAATTATGTCTTTGTAAGGTTGTTATTTCACACTATCCAGTTATTGAGGAGTGTTGTTAGACGTCAACTTTGATTAGTAATTAATTGGATTAATTACTACCAACTTACTGATGAACCTATGTGGTCACACACTTACGAGTGTAATATTTCATGTTTATGATTATTTAATTTATTATGAGATAATTTATTAAATAAACTATATGACTTTTTTTTTGCTAGCACAGAAAATATAATTAATATTGGAAACTCTCTTGCGTAAAATAAATTAATAAAATAATTTTATTTTATTTTATTTCTTTTTATAAATAATAATAATAATTAAAACAAAACAAAACGAAGAAGGTGGTTTTGTTTTGGGTTTACGTTTAAACCAAAAGAAAAGGGAGAAAGGTCGTGGTCTTTTCAAGTTTTAAAAACGATAAAACACTTAAAAAGTGATGAGTGTAAAATATGTGGACTCTCTCGTTCTTTTTTTTAACGTTTCAAGAAAAACGAAAAAGAAGTGTAGTAGTTTTTGCTCTTTCTCATTTCTAACGTTTCATATACGTATATGAGAAGTTTTTTTTGTCTGTAAACGAAGAGAAAAGTTTTTTGTCTCTTTGTTTTTGAACGCTTAATTAACGAAAGAGAAGAGAGTTAGAGATACTCTCAAACTTTGTCCATATAAATCAAAAAAGCAAAAGAGAAGAAATTTTGTTTTCTCCATTCTCAAAGAAAGGGTTCTTCAAAATTTTCCATAATCATATCAAGTGTTGAAAGCGGAACGCATTTTTCGATGTGAAATGTATAGAGATTTCATATCTTTGAAATTTATTACTGGTTAATCTTCATAAATTCTAGATATTTATTTTTGTCTATTCTTATTATTAGTATGAATATTAAACGCAATAGATCTATACAAGATTGCAATTTTTTGATTCTGCTATGTATGTGATCCTATATTTGGTACCAGAGTATCTCTCTCTCTAACGTTTTTTTGGCTAGTACAATATAATTTTCGTAACACTGTATTCTTGGCTGTGAAATTCTGCTTGTGTGTATTGATTTTGAAGATATGTGGTTGTGTGTAAGCAGCTGATATTTGTTGTTATTGGAAGTGAAAAGAGAATTTTTGCAAAATGAAACTGTGGCGTGTTGGTAGATACGTAGTTATGAATTGGTGTAAATGGTGGCATTGAGTTGTTCCGAGGATATTATGTGTGGAGTTTTCTGAATTGAAAAAAAAAAGCCAGATGTTGAGAAATTTGGGGGTAGGCTCTGATTTAAAATAGGATAATATGAGTAAAGAGACGATGTACTGCATTATATTGTTTAATGAGGGATGTCCCTTAATATGTACAAGTTAGATAAATGGACAAGAATGAATAAATGAATGACAACAGCCTTGATTCGATGGATGAGATTTATGAGATGTTACGACTAACAACTATTGTGTTGACCCTTCAAGTATTTAACCACAAAAACAAAGAAACGGACAGACATTGAAAAGGAGCATTGACGGCCCCAAATTGTTTCTTCTCCATCAGCACGCAAAATCCAACTACCAATCGAAGGCTGCTGGTCGATGCCCACCGGGCCACTGCTTTAAAGCCTTATGATAGAGATTCGTGGTCAATGACTAGTCTTTTATGATATAGGTTGCATGTGGATATAGAGTCTATTAGGGGTAAATACTTAGTCATTGTAATTTTTAAACGTAATTATATATTTAGATTTGTAGTAAATAATCAAAGATTAGAGAAAAAAATCAATAAATAGAAAGAGAATTATAGTAGAAAATTGTTTCTGCAGTAAAAATTTTACTTTCTGTTAATAACTTTCACTACAAGTATTATTTTTTATTATACCCTTAATTAATATGACTAATAATATATTTTATGAAATATTTTATTTACTAAATTTATTTTATTTATATTTTCTTATTTTAATTTAATATTTTATTATTTATATTTTAAAATTTATATGACTAATAATATTTTTAATTATTTATGTAACACTTAATAGTTTATCAAGTCAACAAGCTTTTTAATCATTTTATCTCTTTTCAACAACCGCAACTGCACTTGTCAAATATTTATTTTTACATTTCAACAGTTATTAAAAAAGTAATTCCAAATATATACTTTTAGCAAATTATCAAGAATCATCGGTCCCTCGCATAAAGTCATAATCTTCACGCCAAAAGTACCTCAGTTTACTTGTTGGTGATGAGGGTAGAAAACAGTCCTGTACAGGTTGTCGCCTTCTAGTGACCGTTTGTTTCATTTGGTTTTCAAATCATGGTAGTACATGGTTGTTGACTAGATTTATGGTAATGCTTTTTTATAATTTATCAAGGGGGGCCTAGTTTTTCCCCTTTTATTTATTCACATTTATTTTTTCTGGTTTTTGAGCATACGGAACTCGAGTGGAATCATTTAGTTTCACTTGGATGTTCGCACACGCAAATATGGTCGCCATTTATAGACAGCTTCTTTATAAGATATAGGCTTGGTTTAGAGGAGTGATAGAAGGTCATAATCTGCTGAAATTAATCTGATAAAATGGTATAATAAGTACTTATGTGTGTTGAGATTGCTGTTTTAATAATTGCTGAAACGTGAAAATAGGTATTTAGCAAGTGCAGTTGTAGTTGCTGAAAAAATGATTAAAAAGTCTATTGATTTGATAAACTATTAATTATTGCATAAATAATTAAAAATATTATTAGTTATATAAATTTAAAATTATAAATAATAAAATATTAAATTAAAATAAGAAAAT
>JAOSBN010000177.1:14943123-14958091 GCA_027563595.1 Erythroxylum suave
CGAGATGGTCTCACTTTATTGTTTGTTATTTGAAATTTTGTATTATATGACTATTGAATGATTATGTAGATGTGATTATTTACGTTGGTTTTCAGACAGAAGGTCCGATGATTGTGATGTTTTATTTATCTATTGAAGTGCTACTTGAATGTGAATTGGATGAACTATGTGTACTTAAGGTGATTGTTAAATGTGTTATAAATGTGCATTTTCATAGGAATGAAAGTGTGAATTCTCAACTAAATATTGAATGCCAGACTACAGTCGAATGATATGTGGATATGATTAAATGGGATCATGCAAATGTGATTGATGCATTCCATTTCATGAATGCAAGAAACATAATGTAGTTCTAACCAGAGTAGCCACCGATCAGAGCTTAAAGCTCAACGAGTGAAAATGAGCTTCGAGCCCAAAAGTGAATCAGAGCCTCATGCTCAATGTTTAATGAGCCCTATATCCCCTAAGCGGATAAGGGATAGTTATCAATGAGCCCTATATAGGATAATTTAGGCACTTGGTCACAACAAAGTAATAAAGGGAAAGTGAGTCTCATGCACACTGCATATGTATAATATGAATGATTAAATGATAATGAGTGCAACAATGTGAAATGTTGTGAATATGATTGTGTGTTATGTGACTGGGTGTGCCATCAATGATGGTCACTCATTGAGTTCGTAAAAACTCACCCAAAATTTGCAATTATTTTTCAGGATCATAAGAATACCTCATTAGGCCAAGGGGAGTATACCTATAACATAAGTGAAGTATAGAGGTTGGGATCAGTTCACGTCTACATTTATGTTTTTCCTATTTTGTATAAAATTGTATATTCTGAAACTATTATACAAATGATTTATGTTGTAATGTAAAGGCATTATGACTAAAGTATATTGTATTTGTGAAGGGGCCTAAATGACTATTGATAACCTTGTTGATTGTATTATGTTGATTGGAAATGTTTATGAAGGAAAGTGGGCTTAAATTGGTTATAAATTTCCGCATATTGTGTTTGTGATTCAAAAAAAAAAAAAACCAATTTCTGAATGATTGAGTGCTTTAGCACGTCACCCTCATGGGGCATGGACTCGGATATCACCCATGATGTCGGGTTCAAGTCCTTGCGGGAGTGGGGTGCTACATTGCCTATGTTAGAGATTGAAAAACCTTTGCCATCACCAACATGAAGTTGGTAGTTGCCCTTGTATGGATTGGCGATGGACAAGGATGAGATATCTAGAGTAATGTGATAATTCGCATCAGTATTAGGATACCGAACCTTAGGTGAATGTTGTGGAGTTGGCAGGGACATGGTTGGATAAGGGACAAAGTTGGCTTGTGGAGCCGAGGGTTGGCGTGGGGTAAAACATTTTTTGCACTTATCAGCTGTATAATTGTGCAGTCCACAAATTTGACAGGGATTAGATCGATACTTCCTTGGTTGCTGGGAAGGGAAGCGAGGAGGAGAAGGAAGTAGAGGTGGCTACGACACAGAAATATTAGATCTTATATCAGAATTGTTAATAGGATGATCAAGTGTATTTTGAAGAAAAATCTCATGAGCAAGAAGATGGCAGTGTAACTCATTAAAGGAGATAGGCTACGATCAGAGATAAAACGCGGTAATGATACTATGATATTCTGGCCTAATGTTGTGATAAATAATCGTATTAAACTTAGCTGGTGTGGTGATACGTCTAGATGCAGCAAGCTCATCGGCCAAGCCCTTGGCTTTTTGAAGAAAGGCTGAGACAGAGAGATCATTCTTCTTGAGTCCCTGCAAGGCAATATGTAATTGAAGTTACCTGTTTTGGGACATAGATCCGAAGGCCTGAGCTAAGGCTTCCCAAACAGTAAAGGAGGAATCCAGTCCTATGATATAAGAGAACACGTCTTCAATTAAAGAGGAAAGCAACCAGCAAAGTAACAATTGATCTTTATGATACCAAGATCGGTATTCAGGATTTGGTATTTGTTCTTGAGGATTGGTAGGGGTGGAATAGTTTTTGAAGAAGCAAGTGAAGAACCATCAATGAGGCCATGAATATTGTGATAATTAAGAAGAGGAACAGGGGGAGAAAGCCATTGCTTCATTGGAGACAGAAAAGGCCTAAGGCTCTGATACTATGTTAAGCAACCATTTCGCCAAAATAGTTTAAGCTATTGTGCGAGGCCAACTCAACTGGTTTTAGATATTCTCTAACAGAATGATCATTGGATATAATTAAGTACCTATCTGATTAGTGATGAGTCAAGATGGAATCCATCAATTCTAGGTAATGAGTTTGAGCTCTATGTTGTCATTGATCTTAATGGTTGTTTTAAGACCTTGGCCAGGGCGATTAAATGAGTAAGGAAAGGAGTTTCTTAAGTCATTCACTAATCATTAATGATCGATATGTAACATAGTTGGTTATCTAACAGGGTTTGACAGTTAAGCCATACCTTAGGATAATCTTGAGATGTAATGATGGAAGGCAATAAAACGTTATCCTTAACCAGGTTCCGTCTTCGTAAGGTTGTTACTCCACACTATCTGGTCGTTGAGGAGTGTTATTAGATGCTAACCCTGATTAGTAATTAATTGGATTAATTATTACCAGCTTAGTGATAAACCTATGTGGTCACACACTTACAAGTGTAATCTTTTTTGTTTATAATTATCTAATTTATTATGAGATAATTTATTAAATAATCTATATGGCATATTATTATATTTTTTGCTAGGACAGGTAACATAATTAATATTGGAAACTCTCTTTTGTGAAATAAATGAATAAAATAAAATAGTTTTATTTTATTTCATTTTATAAATAATAATTATTATTAAAACAAAAATTAATCAAAATGAAAAAGAAAGCATCAGATGAGACCTTGCCATGGTTTGGTTTTTGGTTTTACATTTAAAACCAAAAATGAAACAATGAGAAGGGTTGCATCTTGCCATCTCTCATAGTTGTAACGTTTTAAATGAAAATGTATGAGGAAAAAAATATCTATCATTATTCTATACGAGTAATAACTAAAAGAGAAGTGGTTGTTCTCTAGTACTTGTAGAATGTTTAATAAAATGAAGAGAAGTGAGGTTGCATGACTCTCTCATTATTTTCGTACATTTAAAACATAGAGAAGTTGTTTTTCTATTTACATTTCAAAATAGCAACAGAAGAAAGGACTATAGTGTTCTTTACGTATTAGATAAAACAAAGAGAGAAAGAAACAAAAAGGGTTTTATTCCATTCTTGAAGAAAGAGTTCTTCAAAATCTTACATAGCCATATCAAGTGTTGAAAGCAGGACATATTTCTCGGTGTGGAAAGCGTAGAGAATTCGTATTTTTGAAGTTCATTGCTGGCTAATCCTCACAAATTTCAGGTATTTTATTTTTACCTATTCTTACTATTAGTATGAATATTAAACGCAATAGATCAATACATCAATTTAGGATTGCAATTTTTATTTTCGCTGCATATATGATCCTTCAATTGGTAGCAGAGCCAATTTTTGTGTTTACATCATACTAAAATCTACAATTTTCATTAGGAAAATAAAATCGTATCTTATTTTCTGAAGACTGTTATCATAAAAATGCATGGCATTTAATATGATCACGATTTGAATACATGGTGTTAAAATGCATTTGGTTATAAAGTTTTTGTCCAAATGTTATTTGAATAAAGTTTTTTGACAGATATATGCACGTTTATTTTAATCCAAGGTATTAACAACATTTGCTTAAAGTCAAAACGAATTTGTCTAGATGTTGTACACATAAAGGTTATGTGCCCGAAAAACAGAATTCAATAATCATGAATTTGGGCAGCCTCATTGCTAGAGGATCATGTAAAGTTGTAGATACTAACACTACATGTGCTGGTAACATGTCATGCATTTGAAAATTTGCTTGGTATGCACTGGTAATGTGTCTACAAAGTATGGGTTGGTGTTTGAACTCTTGAGTTTATCATAGGAAATTGATGAATATAATCAAAAGAAAATGTTGTTCATGGATCTCTAAAAGGGCTTTAATTGATAAATGACTTTAATTATAAATGTTGTCTGACAATATGATATGATCACTAATGTTATTAAAATTGATTTAATAACATGAAATCTTGACTTTTAAAATTATTGAGTTTATTTTGATATAATATATGATCTTTTACCAAAAAGGATTTTCCATTTAAGTAGATCATAATATTTATTTTTGTTTACAAGGAATGACCTGATAACCAGGTGACTTGTAGTTCAGGAATAATATTTTCTATTGCATATGATGCATGTATGAGAAAAAATTACTTAATTTTATACTTTTGGCCTAGACTACCTAGGGAGTATAATATTAATTAATTCTCCATCACTTGGATGGATAAACTTAATTATACTAATAGGAATAACTTGACAACCAGGGGACTACATAGTATCGATCCTACTATAAATTTTATATGATAAAATAGGTAATTTACCACTCTTTAATTATGAATAAGTAATGACTTGACAACCAAAAGGCTCGTACATGTTTTAAAGCTTTTATATCATTTAGATAAAAGTCCATGTATTAATGATATATGATTGTGTTCTTATTTTGGTGTTTTCTTTTTATTAGATTTCTCAAAATGTTAACTATATCGCTGCGAAGCATTTTTGATGCTAACAAGCTAGCTGGTTAATTTTGATGAATGGTGCCGCAATTTTAGAATTGTTCTCATGCATGAGAAACTTATTGATGTGATCGATAAACCCGTAAAGGAAGTGCCTCCTGACAGAATTGATGATGCTGATGCATATTTTAAGTACAATGAATAATGTACTAATTCTAAGTGCATTATTTTGGCATCAATGAGTTCTGAACTCCAAAAGCAACATGAAGGTATGAATCCTCTGCAGATCATTGAACATCTTAAGAAAATGTATGGGTCACAAAGTATGACTTCTAGATACCAGTTATCTAACTCCCTATTCAACTATGAACTGAAGCCTAAATCTCCTGTGGGACCCCATACTCTTAAGATGATTGATCGTATAGAACAACTTGAGAAGTTAGGGTGTTCACTAAGGAAAGAAATACCACAAGATTTGATCTTACATTCTCTTACTGATAATTTTTCACCGTTCATTATTAACTTTAACATGAATAAGATCGACAGTGATCTTCATGAAATGCTCAACTTATTGATCAATTATTAAAATCAAGTAGCATTGTCTAAGAAGGTGAAAGTGATAGGGCCTGTGAATCTGGTTGGTAATTCTTCTAAGCGCAAGTGGAAGGGCAAAAGGAAGCCCAAGAAAAACCATCTTGCACCCAAGGGTGTTTGGAGCAAATCCAAGGGTAAGGAGAAAAAAGTTGAACAAGAGGATGTTGAATGTTTCTTCTGTATAAAGAAGGGACACTAGAAGAGGAACTCCCCAGAGTATTTGGCTATTTTGAAAGGCAAGAAACAAGGTGGGACATTTATGAAAATGTTTTCATGATTTCTTTAACTATTATTGATTCTACTAAATGGGTATTAGATATTGGTAGTAGCTTTAACATCTGCAATATGTTGCAGGGTCTAAGGACCAGTAGGAGATTGAAGAAGGGAGAAGTAGAGCTACAAGTTGGGAATGGAGCAAGTGTTATTGCCCTAGCTGTAGGAACTATGGAACTATTTCTCTTGTTATGCCTACAGGAAAGACTTTATTGTTAGAAGATTGTTATTATGTTCCCAAATTTGTTTCGAACATTGTTTCTATTTTGTCATTAGACAAGCATTGATTTCATACAATCTATAGTAATAACTAGTGTAATATATTTTATGGTAATGAAATATATGTATGTGGTTATTAACAATATGGTCTTTATGTCTTACCTGAAATAGTTGTTTATCCAATTATGAATGTTTCTAGTCGAAAAAGGAAGAGAGGTAATCAAGCAAATCAAACTTACCTTTGGAATTGTAGACTTGGTCATATTAGTGAGAAAAGAGTAAGCAAGTTGCACAAGGAAGGATGTCTTGGTCAATATGATTATGAATCATATGAAACTTGTGAATCTTGTCTCAAAGGTAAAATGACCAAATCTCCTTTTACTGGAACTAGAGAAAGAGCTTACGAACTTTTAAGACTCATACATACTGATGTATATGGGCCTATGAAAGTTTAAGCTAAAGGTGGATATTATTATTTTATCACCTTCACTGATGATATGTCAAGATATGGATTTGTGCATCCTATGAAACACAAGTCCGAATCATTTGAAATGTTCAAAAGATTCCGTAGTGAAGTTGAAAAACAAATTGGTAAGAGTATAAAGGCACTAAGATCTGACCGTGGTGGTGAGTATCTTAGTAATGATTTTGTTGATTATCTAAGGCAAGATGGAATCTTGTCTTAGTGGACTTCTCCAGGAACAACACAACACAATGGTTTTTCGGAAAGGAGAAATCAAACTTTATTGGCATAGTGAGATCCATGATGGAGTTCATTGATCTTCCTATCTTCCTATGGGGATATGCTTTAGAAGTCGCTACTTATTTATTAAACAAAGTTCCCACTAAAGCAGTCACTAAAACTCCATATGAGATGTGGAAAGGACATAAGCCTAACCTAAAACATTTGAAGGTTTGGGGTTGTCTAGCTTATGTTAAAAGACTACTGCCAGACAAGCTTGAAGCAAGGTCTGACAAGTGTAGATTTGTTGGCTATCCCAAGGAAACTGTGGGATACTCTTTCTATCACCCTTCTAAAGACAAAGTGTTTGTGGCCAGAAATGTAACCTTTTTAGAAAGGGAGTTCCTTAATGGAGGAGGTCATGGTGTAGAAATATATCTTAATGAAATTCAAGATTCTGATGAGTCAACACAAGCTCAAGAGCATCAAATGCATATTAAGCAGCATTTACTTGATGTCTTGAAGTTGACATATAGGGTACCAGCCTCAATTGTTGAGGAGAATGGACTGGTTAATGAACCTATCTAGGAACCAGTGCAACAAGAAGATTAAGTAGAGGAACAACCTATTGAACATAAGCCTCTTAGAAGGTCTATTAGGAATCGTCGTGCACCAGATAGATTAAGGTTAATGGTGAAAGGTGATGAGGATAATCATATTGATGATATCTGAAATATTATTGATGACCCTAAGACTTACGAAGAGGCTATGACAAGTCCAGATTGTGAGAAGTAGCTTAAGGCTATAGAATCCGAGTTAGAATCTATAAGAATCAACAAAGTATAGACTTTAGTTGATCTCTCAAAGGATATTAAACCCATAGGATGTGAATGGGTATTTAAGAAAAAGATTGGAGTAGATGGGAAGGTTGAAACCTATAAAGCCCATCTTGTTGCCAAGCGATATAATCACAAGGAAGGTATTGATTATGATGAAACTTTTTCCTTTGTGGCAATGCTCGAATATATTCAGATTCTACTTGCTATAGCTGCATATTATGATTATGAGATATGAAAAATGGATATGAAAGCAACGTTTCTTAACGAAGAGCTCAAGGAAGATGTCTATATGACTCAACCTGAAGGTTTCACATTGTCATTTGCTTAAGCTACAAAAATCCATTTATGGATTAAAGTAAGCGTCACGAAGTTGGAATATTCACTTCAATGCAACAATCGCAAAGTTCGATTTTGTTAGATGTGAAGAAGAGCCATATATGTACAAGAAGGTTAGTGGAGCATAGTTATTTTCCTAATGTTGTATGTAGATGACATATTGCTAATAGAAAATGATGTACCAGCCATGCAAAAGACAAAGATTTAGCTATTTGAATAATTCTCCATAAAGATTTAGCTATTTGAACAATCCTCAATAAAGGATTTGGGAGAAGCAGCTTACATTCTTGAAATCAAGATCTACAGAGATAGATTAAGGTAGGCACTAGGGCTCTCTCATTCTATGTACGTTGATACTAAAATTCCAGAAAAGGCTATCTACCAATAGGCACTGGAATTTCTCTTAGTAGGGAGGATTGTCCTAAAACCCTAGAAGAAAGAGAGCGTATGAGTAGGGTCCTATATGTCAGCACAATGGGAGCTATCTGTATACCATGACATGTATAAGGACCAATATAGCCTACACGCAAGGAATAGCGAGCAACTATCAAAGTAACCCAGGTGAGGAACATTTGAAAGTGGTAAAAACTATCCTTAAGTACTTGAGAAGAGCTAAGCAGCAATTCCTTATAAATGGAGATTATGAATTAAAGCCAATAGATTATACTAATGCTATCTTTGCATCAGATAAAGAAGATAGAAAATCGGCCTCTGGTTATATTTTCACCTTTAATGGAGGAGCAGTCAGTTGGAAAAGTTCCAAGTAAGCAACTGTAGCTGATTGAGTTACTGAAGCAGAATACATAGCTGCATGCGATGCAGCTAAGGAAGCTATTTAGATGAAAAAGTTCTTAACTGAACTTGGTGTAGTTCCTTTATTGTGTGACAATACTGGTTTTATTGCACAAGCTAAAGAACCAAGGTCACACCAAAGTTCCAAACATGTTCTACGAAAGTTTCACCTGATTAAAGAAATTGTTGAGCGTGACGACGTTCAAATTCAAAAGGACGAAGGAAAAGAGAATGCTACAGATCCCTTTACTAAGGAACTTAGATCAAAGGAGTTTGATAAGCGCAAGTGGAAAATAGGATTGAAGTTCATGATCGATTGGGTTTAGGTCAAGTGGGAGATTGTTGGAATTATGCCCTTGATCCAATCATCATGTAATAGGTTGAATACTTTTGTTTTGTGATCATTAACTTTGTTTAATAACATAGCAAATAATGGTATTATCATATTTTGTTTATTGTTTTTATCCTAATTTGATAAGTCCTTGATTAAATTTATACACTTACCATCATAATGGAGATTATGATAATGAGAGTCAAGTCTTTAAAGTTTAATCAAAAATTGTTCTTAAGAGTAGGATCATGAAATAAGGACTCTAATGATCCGATTAGATCAATATGTATGTAATAGTATCTATTGGATGGATATTAGTAGATCTCATTTCCTAAGTTACATATATAGATGATGCATATGGAGATATAATCATTGAACTGACCAAACTGAGAATTCCCAATGGTTAATATTACCTATAAACTGTCAAATGGGATATTCTTATAAGGATTTAAATGTATATTTTTCCGTTGACCTAAGATCATCATAGTAATCAATAGGTCACTTATTATGCTTTGATGTTGGACACTTAGTGAGTAAAAAATGTTAGTTGAATGATCATTGGATATAATTAAGTACCTATCTGATTAGTGATGAGTCAAGATGGGATCTATCGAGTCTAGGTAATGAGTTTGAGCTCTATGTTGTCATTGATCTTAATGGTTGTTTCAAGACCTTGGCGAGGACAATTGAATGAGTGAGGAAAGGAGTATCTTAAGTCATTCCCCAATCATTAATGATCAACATGTAACATAGTTGGTTATCTAATATGGTTTGACAGTTAAACCATACCTTAGGATAATCTAGAGTTGTAAAAATGGAAGGTAATAATACATTATCCTTAACCAGTTTTCGTCTTGTTAAGGATTAATTACTACCGGCTTAGTGATGAACCTATATGGTCATACATTTACAAGTGTAATATTTCCTGTTTATGATTAATTAATTTATTATGAGATAATTTATTAAATTATCTATATGACATATTATTATATTTTTTGCCAGCGCAGAAAATATAATTAATATTGGAAACTCTCTTATGTGAACTAAATAAATAAAATAAAATAGTTTTATTTTATTTCATTTTATAAATAATAATAATTATTGCTAAAACAAATTAATCAAAATGAAAAATAAAGCACCGGATGAGACCTTGCCATGGTTTAGTTTTCAGTTTTACATTTAAAATCGAAAACGAAACAATGAGAAGGGTTGTGTCTCTCCATCTCTCATAGTTGTAATGTTTTAAATGAAAACGTGTAAGGAAAAAATATCTATCATTATTTTATGCGAGTAATAAACAAAAATAGAAGTGGTTGTTCTTTGGTACTTGTTGAACGGCTAATAAACTGAAGAGAAGTGAGGTTGCATAACTCTCTCATTATTTTCATACATTTGAAACAAAGAGAAGTTGTTTTTCTATGTACATTTCAAAATAGCAACAGAAGAAATGAAGTTGGTGTTCTTTACATTTTAGATAAAACCAAGAGAGAAAGAAACAAAAAGGGTTTGTTCCATTATTGAAGAAAGAGTTCTTCAAAATCTTCCATAACTATATCAAGTGTTGAAAGCGGGACATATTTCTTGGTATGGAAAGCATAAAGACTTTGTATTTTCGAAGTTTGTTACCGGTTAATCCTCACAAATTTCAGGGATTTTATTTTTACCTGTTCTTGCTATTAGTATGAATATTAAACGTAATAGATTAACACATTGCAATTTTTTTTCCCGTTGCGTATGCGATCCTTCATATGGAACATCTCCATTTGCGTTATAGACATGTCTGACTAAACATAGATAATAATAATTAAAGATAATAAGGTTTCATATTCATTTTTAATCCATAATTTGGTATATAATCTAATGAAATAAACTTAAGTTATTATAAATGGTAGTATGTAATCCCTAAACAATGTCCACTTTAACTGGAGGGAAAGGTGATTTTTTTGCATGATATTTAAAGAAATGAATTTTACACCTTTACTTTATCACACAGATCATTGTCATATCATCAATTAATTTATCTGTCAATACATGTATAATTAAAATACAATTCTTTCCCTAAATTTTTACATGTTACATAACTTGATAAAAACAACGCTACAGTCATTCATAATTAAAGTAATTGCACAATTGACCTTATACTTATAGAAAATTAAAAGAAAAACAACATATTAGTTAAAACATCTAAAACTAAATATAATTTATTCCACAGTATTAAGTTGATTCCTTAATTCATTGTCATGTCCCGAGTTCAAGCTAATTTTATTAGAGATAGAGCATCACATAATAATATAATTAAACTAAATATATCTCACTATCATATTATAGATTAATATCATGAGTTCATAGAGGCTAATAGAAATAACTTAACAAACCATATCTCGTAAATAATATGAAAAAATCATTCATTCAACTTTGCAATATACAATTACACATAATATCATAAAACCTTAATCATGACTAATATAAATGTCTTTCTCTAGATAAAAAAAAACTTTAGAGTCCAATTTGATGAAGAAAAAACTTATAATTTAACTTATTGGGATTGGGTTATAGCTTTACAATCTGACTTAGCCTAAACCTCATATATTGTTATACATGTAAAATGATATTTTCTTAATGTAACAAAATGATGATTTTTTGTAATGTATTATGTTATCTGTTGGTTAAAACCAACAAATAACGTTCTCCCACTTGGATCGTATATGTAATCGAAAAGTCATAAAACTTCTACTTAATTAAAGAAACCAAACACAAGAATCATGGCGATAAGTCCTCTAAATGTGAGTATTATCTTCTATGTATCACAATGTATCCTATTTTTTATTCTACTTTGACTGAATGAATAAACCTTTATGTTTATTCTAGTTCCATAATAGTTGTTATTCTCAAAATAAAAACTTCTACACCATAATGAGAAAAACAACTAATTAATAGGAGTTTCGTGAAAGTACATACATAAATCACATAATTGAACCAAGTCCCATTCTAGTAACATGATCCATAAAACTCTTTGGTGGCATGCCTTTTGTAAAAGGATTAGCAATTATTAACTCAATGGAAAAGTGTTGAATGATCACTTTGTTCTCTTTGACTTGTTCCCTAATGGAAAAATGCTTAATGTCGATGTGTTTACTTCAACTACCACTCTTGTTGTTTTTGTCCAAGAAAACTATAGCTAAATTGTCACAATACATTCTTAATGGCTTAGAAATGGAATCCACATTTTTAAGTCCAAATATGAAACTCTTCAACCATACACCATTTGATGTAGCCTCAAAACAAGAAACGAACTTAGTCTCCATAGTAGAAGTAGCAGTCAAAGTCTGTTTTGAACTCCTCTATGATATGGCTTCACTGGCAAACATAAACACATATCTAGATGTTGACTTTTGTGAATCAACATAACTAGAAAAATCCAAATTCGAGTAGCCAACCACTACGAGATTATCAGTTTGTCTATACATAAGCATGTAATCTTTGGTCCCCTTAAAGGTACCTCATCACCTTTTTAGCAACTCTCTAGTGGTCTATATGTGGGTTACTTTGATATCTTCCTAACATTCTAATAATAAATGCAATGTAAAGTCTTGTACAAACCTGAGCATACATTAGGCTCCCTACTGTAGAAGCATATGGAATATTTTTCATTTGTTCCCTTTAAGCTCATTTTTTAGGCACTGGTTCACATTGAACCTATCACCCTTCACAATAGGAGCTATACTCGGTGAAGAATCTTTCATCTGAAACCTTTCTAAGGCCTTATTGATATATTTTTCTTAGGATTGACCTAAAATTTATTAAGATCTATCCCTATGGATGTTAATGCCAATGACATAAGATGCCTTACCTATATCTTTAATATCAAAAATTTTAGAAAGAATTTGTTTCTTTTCATATAGCAAACCCTTGTCATTTGTGGCGAGTAAAATATCGTCCACATGTAAAACAAGGAAACAAATTTTACTTTTACTAACTTTCAGATATATGTATTGATCCATGATATTTTCTATAAAACCACATAAAGAGATAATATTATAGAATTTCAAATACCATTGACAAGAGGTTTGTTTCAATTCAGATATGGATTTCGTAAGCTTACACACCAAATGCTCACCATTACTAGAGGAGAATCCTTATGATTGTTTCATATAAACTTCTTCCTCTAGGTCTTCATTTAGGAATGTTGTTTTCACATCCATTTGAAGTAGTTGCAAATCAAAATGGGCAACTAATGTTATAATCGTCCATAAGGAATCCTTTTTAGATATAGGAGAAAAGGTCTTTGTGTAATCGATTCCTTCTTAATGAGTAAATCCTTTGGCAATAAGTGTAACTATCCTTTGGCAATAAGTGTAACTTTATATCTTTCAACATTGCCTAAGAAGTGCTTTTCATTTTAAAGACCATTTATATCCAATGGCCTTTACACCATTAGGCAAATTGATAAGAACCCAAACTTTGTTAGATGCCATAGAATTCAACTCATCTACCATAGCATTGTACCACAATTGTGATTCATTGTAACTCATGGCTTATGAAAACATTTCATGGTCATTTTTAGCTCCAATGTTATAATCAGCTTCTTGTAAATACAAAATGTAATCATTAGGTATTGTTAATTTCCTTTCTCTAGTTGATCTTCTTAATGTTGCATTAGTTTCCTCTTGAGGAGGAGCTTGTACAACTTATTGTTCAGCAACCTATGGTAATTGTTGAATAGTTGTTGACCAATTGAATCTACTAGATTATCATTAGCAGCATGTGGAATTTCAATGATTGGTTGTTCACCACCCATTTGACTTTGAGGGATGCTGTGAATGACAATCAATCTAGTACTTGAAGTAAGAGTTTCTATTTCATAATAATCCTTCTCAAGAAGTAAGTCTTAAGATTGATCACTCCTACTAATCAAGTCATTATCAAGAAAATTTACATTTCTTGATTTCATAAACTTAGTACTATAAGATGGATAATAAAATCAATTCCCTTTGTACCTTTCAACATATCCAATGAAATACCCACTTATAGTGCTTGGATCCAGTTTCTTTTTTTGTGGATTATTAACTCTTACTTTAGAAGGGCATCCTTAAATGTGCTTATATCACAAACTCAGTTTCCAACCTTTCCATAACTCAAATGGTTTTTTAGAAACAGCTTTAGTTAGAACTCAATTTAATATATACATTGACGTTTTAAGAGCTTCAGTCCACAAGGACGTTCTGCATTCTGCATTTTCATTTTTCTATAATAATGTTAACATTCTATGTCTAATAATGTTAACATTCTGCATTTTCATTTTTCTATAATAAACATGTATATATATTATTTGCATGTCTAAAAAATTAATGAAAACCTAAAATCCCAACCATCTATTTGTTAGGTTTTAACTTCCTTAAACCACCTCCACCTTCACTCTTTCATCTTTAGATCTAAAATGAGTTTTGGTTCACTTTCTTCTTCTTCTTCAACAGAGATTCAAAAGATTCTTCTATTCCTTCCGTTATCTCTATTATTACAATGCTAATGTATACAAACAAAAAAAGTTTCAAGTCATAGAGTAAGGCAAGTTCTTTCTTCAAAAAATTTGTTGAAGATGAGTAAGGTAAAATGATAAGAGTGTTTGCTTTCATTTTAAGTTTCATGTTTTAGTAATAAGAGCATTTTCATTGTTTCTAATAAGATTATGATGATATATGCATAATTTACTTCTTTAGGTTCTCAAGATTGAATGGAGAACTGTTATGGAGGATTAAGCAATTTCTTTGTATATGTTTAGCAATAGAACTAGCGATTCCATCAATATATGATTCAATAATAGTAGCATTAGAAACCATACAGTATTTATAGAGTTTTTTGGTCCTAACCTATAGGTTGATGATAGTATGTAAATCTGGCATGTTTTAGTTTCTAATTCTATACTTATTTGGTCCTTTATTGTGTTAAATGTGAGCTTTTACTTGCTTTTATATATTTTGGTTAGGGATTGTTAGATGTGTTGAAAATGAAGCATCTAGAGCATATTTGAGAGGCTTTTGATCAAAGGAGTTGCTGCTGAAGTTTTTCTTGGACATCTTACAATGCTGCTGGACTTAGCATTGGGCAAGGCTAATGGCAAGATAGACTACTGCGGGCTGCACTTAATTGGATGTTTTGACCTACGAGTTTTAATGATGTTTGGGCTTAACTTACAGGCTAGGAAGAAGAATTAATTAGTTTTTGTTGGGCACTTTTGTTATATTATTATTGGCCCTAATTTTAATTACTATATAAGTGTGTTTTAGGTCTTTTGTAAGGCA